>CM040238.1:281449773-281825212 GCA_022545495.1 Chrysanthemum lavandulifolium
AATTAATAACGACTAGTGATTTATCTAAGCCCATGCTTAGTTATAGACTTGCCACACTCACTATTTGATGACCAACACGTACACCATGTAGCTAGCTATAATTATGTTGCAACTTGAGATAAATAAATAGTGAACGATATTCATTCTAGTAGATGCTTTAGTGCATTATGCAGTTATACCACGTGTGTTATATAACATTTTAAAATTGGAATACAGAGTATGTAAATTTTTGGTTTTTGACATCTTTCTGCTTTGCATGCAATTTTTCAGGTCACGTCGATGGTCCCAAAGAGAGAAAGAGTCGAGTTTTACAACATTAATAACTATAAAATGTTCTAGTTTTTATACAAATATCAGGATGCATATCAAAATGATTAGTGTTGTGGCACATAAAATGCTCGCACCTTATTCCTTAAGATCTCAAGTCTAGTAGCTAGGTCGAACCATCAAAGTTATTTGCATATGTGTCCAGCTCATCGAAAGTCGAAACCTTTCCATGGGTTATCTTGCCAAATATTAGTTAATCGTCTTGGCCATATGGTTACTTCGGGTTTCACTTTATAAGTATGTGTTATGTTAGAGAAAAGGAATTATAAAGTAGCAAAAATGATGTTTGACAAGAGTTGCTTTCAAAGGCTAAAAGTACATCCGTAAGAATGCAACTAGACAATCAATACCAAGCAGGCAAACACCAAGAAGAGTAGAGGAACATGCTCCTCCTTAGTATTTTCTACTCCGCCAGTCGATGTGGGACAAGCAAATATTGTAGAAGTAATTCTCTATATATATTATAGCGGGGAATTCTACCACCCAAATAGTAATAAATTATTACTAGAATATTATTTCCGGTTTAAAATAACCATTTCTTTTGGGCTGCTTCTTGAGCCCGTTTTCTGATCCATGCGGCGTGATAACATAAATATGGAGGTTGTCACTTATCTTATGTGATTCTCCAGAATCCACGAAAACCGCATCTCTCTCATTCTTATCGGAAAGTGATTCAAAGATTTGATGTGGTTTGATCTTCGAGGCCGTAGGTGTAGTATTGTTTGTTGTTGCTAGAGCATGATACTATTTTGAGGTATATGCTTGCGATCTCCAAATCTTCAACACCAACCAGTGGGTAATACAAATTCTAGAAGATGCATCTATCAATCATTTCCAGGTGTGGTTTTATGAGATTCATATTTTCTTTCGCTTTTAAGGGGAAAACTTGATTTCGATTATATATATTGTTATGTTTATGGTAAAAATATTTAATTTATAGGAAATAAATGAAATTGGTAGTGATTGACTATATATGTGATTAATTTTTGTTGTATTTGTAGATATGAAGTTATAATGAAATTATGCATATTTGGTTGTACAAGTTATGAAATCAAAGGTTGCGAATTAATCAAATTTGTGTGCTTTGCCGCTGGAGAATAATTGTGAGTTTTAGCCTCTCTCTTTTCTTATATAATTATTTTTAACATTCATTACTTCCATTAGTTGGCAGAAAAATTGAAATTGATATTGGCCAGAATTTCACTACTAATAAATTTGGGTTTAGGTCGACGAAATCGACCCAAAATTGCAAAGAAAGTCGACCCTAAGTCAATTAGGATCGACATCTCATACCTAACTGGTCGACCCAAACTTTTCGTTTCAAATTATTTTGGGTCGACACTCTCTTTGCAAAATAGGGTCAACAGTGAGGCCCGCGTTCTTACAGCAAAAACCATTGCCCACAAGTAGGCTCGACATGTTTATATAAATATTGGGTCGACAATGTCGACCCTACTCTTTTCATCTTTTTTCTACCTTTTATTTATAATAATACTGAAAACTGTTTTTTAATTAATAAAGAATAGGGTCGACATTTTCTTTGCAATTTGGGTCGACCCTACCTTTTTTATATGAAAGTATTATTTGCAGTTGGAACTTTCCACGTCACAATGATGCAAATAGGGTCGACATTGTCGACCCTAACTGCATAAACAAGTTTGTTTTAGTGTATTTAGGGTCGACTATCTCGACCTTATTTTTTCCTGGGCTAAAAAAAAGTGAGGTTTGGTCCAGTTTTTCAGATTTTTCCGGAAAAAATCTACAATTCGACAAATTCATAAATACGAATACTATAAATCCACAATATGATACAGTACCATATTACTAAACGTTACAATACCATTAAACAAATCCACGTTACAATACGAAAAAATACTTTAAATCAACGTTTCACAAAAATACGATACAAATTAAGCTAACAAGTCACAAAGTTAATACAAATACTAAGATACTACATAAAAAGGCCTACTCCTCGGCCGACTCCTCATCCTCAAATTATGAGTATCTAGATCATGTTGTGGATTCTGGCTCATGTGGGGATTCAGCATACGGTAGTTGCGGTTAAGGTCGTTCTCTGAGATTTGAGAATTAGAACTAGATCCCAGGTACGAATTAGAGTTGACAAAGGGACGATAACAGTTGTTAAAGGTATTATTTGTGACGGGAATGGAAGTAGTAGGGGCGGGAATGGGAGTAGGCCCGAGATAGGGACTTTGGAGTGCGGGAATAGGAGTAGGGCCGACATAGGGACGTTGGAGTGGTTGACTATTGGGAATGGGAGGTTGGAGATAGTAAGCCCAATTAGGGGCGAGTGCAGGACCAGGGTCGGGTACGGGAACATGATTAAATGGGTCACTATTTGGTCGATTATAGTGGGTAACAAACTGACCTAGAAGTGATTGGAAGTTCCCAAGACTAAAATGACTCATTCTCCTGCAGCTTCAATGCCTCCAACTCCAACGACATCAAATTACTCTACATGACCTTCCACATCGAGTCCTAGAAATGCAGAGTGCACAAACCGCATCAAATTGAATCACAAGGTAATGGTACTAAGGGCATGTTTGGTACAGTGGAATGGAATGCAAAGAAACGCAATTGGAACCGTTTCTCGTGTTTGTTAAGTTGGGGAACGGAAATGGAGAATCAAATTTCGATTCTCTTTCCACCTTTTTGATTCTATTTAAAAACCGGAGAAACACGGGGAATGATTTTTTCTAAAAGAAGCCATTCTCGCTTTGGCCATGAGGGGAATCGAAAAAGACAATTAAAATTTATGGTATTAATAGAACTGATCATGTGCACGCACATGTTTTAAAAATCAAAATCTTTTCAAAATCCTAACACCCCAAATCTCTCTAGCTTGCTGATGCTTCATCAAACATGTTGTATCTTCATCTTTTTCATATACAATCCACATATGCAATTTATCTTTGTGGCCATAATTTTTGCTTTTTTTGTTGCCTTATGTTCGGATCTCATCGCAGCCACTACTGCCAAAAACTTGTATGTTCATCTTCATCATAATTGATGACTTGCAATTGTTCATTCAACCACCGCTAAAAGTAGATCCTTTTTGTGTGATAAAATTGTTCATCATTCAACCAAATTTATCTATTACTCACTTTAATTAAATACTATATGACAAATATTTAATCTTATTTTAATTATAGTGGCGTGAATAACTTTTATTAAAATGTCAGCAAGTATTGCAGATCCATGGATAATTATTCCACTTATAAGTGGTCAATTCAATAGCTATAAAATATAAAAATCACAAACCGATTTTATTGTGCGTAACAAAAATATGAGATTTTGATAGAAAAAAATATACAGGTGGTTTGAAGTTTTTTCATTCCACTGTATACAACCAAACAAGTGAATCAATTTTTCATCATTTTTCTTTATTGATTCTTTGTTTTTACCAAACAAGAAAATTATTTTTATTTCTTTGGGCTCATTCTCTTTCTAAGCATTCTTATTCTTCAAAGCTATTCCATTCTCAATCATTCCAACGTACCAAACATCCCCTAAAGAGAATGCTAGAAACGTATAGGCATCCCAACAACCACACAGTGAGTTCAACTGCCCTATTTCACGACCTTTATAATCAAATGGACAATCTTGGTTTGGAGTAATTCATATGCTTTAATGTTTAAACTTTCATCGATCTGTAAATGTTGGACGTTTATCGATTTGTAATGTAATTCGTACGCTTTAATGTTGGACGTTTATCGATTTGTAATGTAATCCATTTTTGTAATGTAATTTGTATGTATTTTACACTTGGTATTTTACATTAATTATCTCCTTGTTATATCCATATCCAAAGATCAAAAATATTTTTTTTAATATATATTTTAACTACAAAAATATTTTCTAAAATATATATTAAAGGATCATGAGCCCATGATGATTCTAGCTTAGTGATTAGGGTTTGTGGTGACGTGTCGGGTGTGATGTGGAAAAAGAAATCTAGGTTAGGGTTTTGGGTTGTTTTGTATGTGGCTGAGTTGTTTTCAGTGCGGGTTTTGAACGCAGCTATCGAGACGTCGGAGTCAGAGTAGGAGGAGTCGGAGTAGTAAGTGGT
Organism: Chrysanthemum lavandulifolium; assembly: GCA_022545495.1. Lineage (NCBI taxonomy): Eukaryota > Viridiplantae > Streptophyta > Magnoliopsida > Asterales > Asteraceae > Chrysanthemum > Chrysanthemum lavandulifolium. Next base: position 281,454,191 of record CM040238.1, read on the forward strand.
TGCGGTGTGGCCGTAGCTTGTTTCACTGTCGTCGGAGATTGACTCCGACAAGTAGCTTGTTTCGCGGTTGTCGGAGATTCACTCAGACAAGTAGCTTGTTTCGCTGTCGTCGGAGGTTGACTCATTGTGGCTGTCGAGTAATGGTGTGAACCTGTTGTTATTCATTGTGGAATTGAAGTTGTATGATGAATGAAAGTTGAGCAATTTGAGTTTCTATATATATATATAGGACTTTTTACTTGTAGGCTACGCATTCTCCCAATTTAATCTAGGGCAAGAAGCTTATTTTTGTAACGTATTCGGTTGTTAGGTAATCTTTTGTGTTATAAAAGATACATATTTTACATATTTAGTTGGTTAAATCAACCGTATACTTTTTTAGTAAAAATCTTTATATAATAAAAGAATTACATCGGAGTGATTTTGTCGATTCATTCTTATTGAAAAACAATTGGCCAATAGGAGAGCTCGATTTACGCCACGTAAAGAAAATCGTGTGATATGATTGGTTAATAAAAGTCAAAATTAAATTGATTTTGTTCAAACTTTAATGATGGAGAAATTTGGTTAATAAAAAACACATAAAAATATAGGTGTCAAGTTTGTGGAAAAAAAAAAAAAAGAAAAAAAGGGTAATTAATAAAGCTTTAGTGGATGAATACATGAATTTTAAAAATTATATAGAGTTAAGTGTAATATTATAAGCCTCCATGTTTTTAATAACTTTGGATTATAACAAATATTCTCTTATACTTTATACCCTTTATACTTTATATCTTAAAAATACCATGTATATCTGTTTTAAAATAACAATATATAAATTTGCATAAGATTATATGTATCAATTTTTTTTTACTATATCGTTCAATTCATTTATTTCATTTTAAAAGTTTAACCTATGTGGACACGAGTTTACATTTAAATCTGGCTAAATTCGAAAGCGGAATATAATTATCAAATTGTAATAACGGGTTACTTTAGTATAAAACTAAATATCGTGATTGTACTTATAACAATGGCTCATATAATTCTTGTTTATTTATATAAAGATATCTAGAAAACATTTTAAAAAACTTTTAGGAGTATATTTTAACTTTATCAACGCCATTGTGTGCTATTAAACTTGTATCATGTACATCATAACATCGAGGTGAAATTTAAATAACAACATCAACATCTTTGTCGACAATAAATTAAATCTTGAGTTACCTAACATAAATTTTTAAAATATTCTCCCAAATTCTAATGGATATTAATGCATAATGAAAACTGGTGCATAAGTATTAGTTGTACTTATATCACAATTTTCATGGGCAAATTCTTATATGTGTATATGCTAAACTAAAATGTTAAAATAAATTTGATTTATGTGTAAATTTCGTGCGTGTACTAAACTTATAACTATATAATTATATGCAATTACCTTTAAAGACACAATATTCAGATTAATACATGATAATTTTTTGGCCAAAACCCGGGCGTGCAGGTATTATAACTAGTATATATATATATATATATATATATATATATATATATATATATATATATATATATATATATATATATATATATATATATATAGTAAGATAAAACGGGTTTCCTTACAACAAAGCCATTCTCGAAATTTGGAAGACCCTAGGTGAAAAATCATAATAACCAATATTATAAAACCCGGGTTGACTCGGTCGGTTCAACCAGTTGAACCAACCGGCTCGAAGACCGATCCGGATGAAAACCGTATTGAACCACTGGTTTTTCGTTGACCCGGGCCAACCTAGTTTAATAAACTCGGTCGGAAAAACTTTTTTTCCCATCAACCTTCTTATTTTTATTAACAAGTTGAATTGATAAAAATTAATATTTGTTAAAAAATTGTAAATTAGTAAATTAGAGTTTATAAATTATTTTTAAAACACTAACTAATATAGTTTTAATAGTATAGATAATTGTTAAAACTTCAAATCATAAGTTGATTGTTGTTGCAAATTATTGCGATATAATTATAGATATAAAACATAAAACCAAATTTGAACGGTTAAAATGGTGACGAGCAAACAAACCAAGCCGATAAAAACCGGGTTTTAAAAATATTAATAATAACTTTTTGAAAACTATTGCTACATAAAAAGAGTCTATGTTTTATTTCTACCATATAAAACATAAATATTTTTGTTTAAAACTTAAAAATAAGTAGTGTGTCATACATAATTTAAATTTCATTTTTTTACTCTTCCACAGAAAAACATTCGACTTCTTTTAGAAAATTTGCCTTAGACCAATCATTAAATAGTTTACCAATCATACCTAACATATATTATATATGCTTATCATTTCAACAACAGATATGTAACACATCATTTGCATAAAAAAACTAGAGAAAAATAATAATGTAGAAGAAGATGAATGTTTTAATTACTTGTTGTCATGTTTCATGTTATGTTTACTCAATATTTTTGTACAAATTCTTTGGTGCAATTGGGTGGATTCTTGTCTTAAATTCTCTTTTATATCCGATCTTGTAAATGGTTCGCTATCGGAGAAATTTGGGTTGAAGAGGGTTGTTAGACAAGGTGATATGTTATCGCCTTATTTATTTATTTTTGCGACGGAGAGGCTTAACGCGATTGTTAACGAAGTGGTGGAAAAAGGCATATTTAGAGGCGTGATGGTTGGTTCAAATAATGTCATGGTATCCACATTCAATACGCGAATTATATTATTTTCTTTAGAGAGTAGAGTAAACAGATCGCTAAAGCTCTTTATGTATTCTTAAATGTTCTAAAGAAGTTTCCGGGTTAAGGCTCACTTATAAAAAAGTAAGATATATGGCATAGGGATTAACGAGGGTGAAATGTCGGTCATGGCGAGGATGGATGGGGTGTGATATCATGGAGTTTTCGTTTATTAATGGGGTTACCGATTGGAGAAAATATGAGGCGGGTAAATGCTTGGACTCCCGTGGTGGAGAAATATATATATATATATATACATAAAAAAAAAAAGTTGGCTGATTGGAAAGCTAAAACGATGTCGGTCGGGGGTCGTCTAACATTGGTTAAATCGGTTCTTGGTAGCTTGCCAATGTAGTATTTTTTTAGATCGATGTTCTGCGTGCCTTTGTGTGTCATAAAAATCTTAAGAAAATTAGAAAAAAACAAATTTGGAGTGTGTCAATAGATGGGAACTAGATTTCTTGGGTTAAATGGGGTTCAATTTTATCTTTGTTTAAGGAGGAGGGGCTTATTATTGGGTCATTAAGGGCAAAAACTAGGCTTTTCTAGAAAAATGGTGGTGGGGGTTTTGGAAGAAGGGGGAGTTTATGGATTAGGGTAGTCAAATGTATTCATGGTGATTGTGAGGTTTTGGGGCAGTTGGACTATATATGGGTTAATTGGGGTGGGGTGGGGTGCGACATTGTCAAGATTGGAGATAAGATTGATAGGTTGGAGAGGAGATTGTCAAGTTCACATCTTCTTATATTGGGGTATTGCGGGATGGGAGAGATATTAGGTTTTTGATATATCGTTGCATGGATAATCAAAGGCTTTGTGATTGATTTCCTAGACTTTATTATTTAGACTGGATGAAGGAGGTTAGTGTGTGCATAGAAGGGGTTGGGTTGATAATAGATGGGTGTGGGAATGGGAATAGGATTGGGTTAAAAGTATTATAGGTAGGGTTAGTAAGGAGTTAGATAATATATTCGTTATTTTGCAACAAGTTGTGGTTTCTAGTAAGCGAAGCGCTTGTTGAAGATGAAGAGTTCACGGTCAAAGACTTATCAAGATTGATTGAGGAAAAAATGCTACTTTCGGATAATGGAGGTCAAGAACGCTTTGGAACAAGTTGGTGCCTAAGAAAGTTAACATATTTGTATAAAGAGCTTTAAGAGGAAGACTTATGGTTCTTGTGCACTAGATATAAGAGGTATTGATTTGGACTCGGTTCTATGTCCAAGCTATAGGCGTGTGCTCATAGCTTGATCACTTGCAATCAATTGGTGGAAGTTGGGAGTGTTAGCGCTTTCACTATTGATGAATTCTTTTCATCTAATAAAAGTTTTAATGTTCCCAAATATTTTCTCGTGTTTGGAAAGCGGTTATTAGGTCTATTGGGTACTACAAGCTGGAAAGAAAAGAAATGCACGTGTGTTCGGTAACAAGGTATCAAGTACAAATAAAATTGTTCAAGATATTCAACTAAAAAATTTGAGTAGATTGTGAGAAGATCAAACAAATATAAAGAGATACATTGGCAACAATGGTTATAGGATCCTCTAAGAAATCGGCTAGAGTAAAAGTTTTTATCAACCTTATATTTTGAGTTTCAATGGCATCTACCGAGGTGAGTTGTTTCATCCTTTTCGATCTCTGACAATATGTTTACGCAGTTTTAGTTTTGTATGCTTCTTATTTTTTGGGTGAGCTGTGCATATACTACAAATGGTCAGAGTACTCGGAAGAAATATTACTCCATCCGACCCAATTATTATACCCCGACAAATAATAGACGGATAAGAAAAATGCATATTACTTTAATTTTTCTAAAAGCCGCTAAAAGATAGTTTTTCCCTTTGACTATTAAATAATGATGTTATTTAACTTTTTTTTGGGTAAAGGGGAGTAATCCTGCACCCTGGTAAATATATTAACCAAATAAACGTTTAAGTACAGTGGATATGAGTGAAATCTCATACCTCAGCCCGTTACATAGACATAAAGCTTACATAACAAGATACTTCCTATTTTCTAAACAAGAAAACAAACCACTACTCAAATGATAACATAAGACTCAACGATATAAAATTACTTCCTATGACCTTGAAACTTTGTGCCATACATGGCATTAAAGGCATCCAAATTCCCGGAAGATCACGAACACTGTTTGCATAGTCATCGAAGTCATAGTCATCATACTCATCTTCAAACTCTTGGCCACCACCAAATATATTAGCGAGACTCATCAAAGGGTTAGCAACAACCTCATCTTGAATCGAGACACCTCAATCTCTCCCACTTTAGAAAAGGGTTAACTCTCTTAGTAGAGGTAGGCGGAATAGGATGACCATCATCATCCACAAGAGTAGCTTTCCATCAATAATTAGCTTTTCAAGCTTACCAATTTTCTCAACTATGGGAGTAGAACCAACATCCATTGTTCCCATTGAATCACTCACAAGCGGTACATGTGATGTGAGCCGTCTTAATCAACTCATCCTCATTAACCTCCATTGTACGACCATTATCCACATCTATCGTCCATATTAAGAGCATCAAACCGATTAGGCGTAGTGATCCTGGTTCCACTCGTACTAGCCACATGAGAAGCCATCTTCGTCTTGACATTTACTTTCTTGGGTTCGGAGGAGGCTTTTTGGCCGATATTCAAAATGCTTGCCCACCACATTTAGTAGAACCTCCTCGACCCGGATTCGCCCAACTTGCTTTCCTTCTTCTTATTGTTAACATCCGAAAACCATCACTTACGTTCTTATGAGGTTGAGCGATGGAATCACAACCTTAGGACAATCCACCAAAGTATGTCCAAATACCGACATTTCTCACATCTAGGCGGTTTCCATTCATATTCAACACGGATCTTCTCAATAGTCGAACCCGCACCATCAAGTAAAGGAATCTCGACGGTGAGGCTGTCTTAAGAACCTCATCCGACTTTACTTCAATCATACACCTAGCAAAACTGCTACGGCCCCAAGATTCCTTGCACATTTGACTAGTAAAGCATCTAACCTTTTGGGTGTACCAATCAATGTAGCAAGAAGTGAGCCCGTCATCGAAAACATAGCTAAAGGAACATCATGGAATTTAACCCACACCGAATGTTAATCAAATCCTCTTTAAGCAAGTTGGTGTTCAGTGTCCATGGTTTAAGAATAATAGGAACATTACGAATCAACCAAGGACCATTATCAAGAACATCATCAACTCCTTTTTTCGAATTAAACTTGAAGAAGAAGAATCCCTTAGCGTTCATCATAACCTTTTGTAAACCATACTTAGCCCACGTATTGCGAACATAATAGTCAACAACAGGAAAAGCAAGCCGTTGACCAAGGAAGTATCCGTAGAGAGTATTCTCAAATCTCATGTTCACCTCCTCCACCACTTTCATTGGGACTGAAGGTCAACATCATCATTCTTTTTGCGCATTCTAACCTCCGAAAATTAGACACGTGTTTACGGGATTCGTTAGAAGCAACACCCGTAAGAAACCGACTTAACTCCATTACCACAGTATTAACAACCTTAGGTGCATTAGGATCGAAGTAACACTATGATTAGTACCATACATCCGGGATTGCATAGCCACATCAAAACTCGGCGGAGGAGTATTTGCAGAATAAACTTTAGTACCATTCGAATTAGATTGAAGCCCAATACCACTCGAATTGTTCACATCGGAAGATGAAGCCATCTTAGCAATATCATCATCAATTTTATTCATTCTTTGCATCAAATTTACGATGCGCATTAGCAATCAACTGCTCCACATTAGGTTGTTTTGAAACATTAGAGGTCGAATCGAAGCGGTGTATCATGGCTTTGCTCCAAATCATCCAAATCAACCTTATCTATAACCTCCAGCGTGTCATGACTAGGTGCGTCACGACACGGGCTTGAACCAAGTGAAACCGGCTCCACTTGTCCATCAGAACGAGAACCATCAACCCTATTATACGGATTCGTGTCCATGTTTACACCAACTTGATCGGCCAAGTTGGTAGCAGTATTGGAAACCTTCACCGAAGAACTATCATTGTCCGTATTCATACCAACTTGATCGGCCAAGTTGGTAGCTGTTTTCGTAGCTTTAACCGAAGAGCTACCCTTGTTCAGAAACCCTTTATCCATCTCTCCACAACCCCACTAACAATCCCAGGAACCGACTATATCCAACATAAACCCAAGAAAAACCGAACAAAAGAAAACCCTAACTACAAAGTTAGGGTTTTAAACGTATGAAGATCCAATAGCTAACCGTCGTCCATCATGAAGATCGTACCAAATAATAGTAAATTGATTTATACAAATCCAAAGAAAAGCAAAACCGACTTAATAGACAAATCAGAATGGGTAGTACGATTGATATCGGTTGCGTAAACCCCCACAAAAAAAACGAATTTAGGAATCAACAATAAGAGTAGATTCGTTTCTTATGGAATCAACAACCAGTAGCATTGATAGAAAAGATTCCCCTAAAACAATAAAAAATCAAAGCAACTCTAACCAACGTAGATATCTAAGTCAACTAGAAAATATGTAAAGAAGAATCAATACTGATTTAATAATATATTAGATATCAAAGAAAGTAAAGAAGATCGATTAAAAATGGAGGGTTTAGGGAATCGCCAATTGTCACCGAGAGAAGCATAAGGGTTTTTTTTTTGATCGACCGAGTTGTTGATGCTGATGTTATTTAACTTTGTAAATAATAACTTTGATTGGGGAGTAAGGTAAAATTACAATATCTCAACTTCTATATTTAGGCTAGGACAATTATTTTAAGACAAACTAAAAAGGAAAGGTGGATAATAGTATTGGAACGGAGAGAGTATAAAGTTTGGCTACATGGAAGATTTTGCACTTGTGGTTCCACGTTCATAGGAGATTTATCCTGCAGGCCTCGTACTGATCATGTGAATATTATTGGTATTTATGTTAGGTTCCTTGGGTTTAGACTAATGGTTAAAACAAAAAGGGCCACATTTTTTTCAACATACCAAAGGTGAGCCACTCACATTTCGTTTCTCTTCGTTTAGTGCTCACTTGGTGACGGAATGGGGATGAAAGGTGAGACTTGCCTCACTTGTGAGCACACACCCACTCTGCTCGGCCTTATTTCAAATCTGCTTTGTCATTGTCGGTTATTCGAGATAGTGGGATAGTGTATGTCCGGAATGGGGTTGAAATGTGAGACTTGCCTCATTTGGTGAGTGCTCACACCCACTCTGCCAACCTTATTTCAAATTTGTTTTGTCATTGTCATTTATTCGGATAGTGGGCTAGTGTATGTCCTTGTGTTTGTTATTGTTTGGCTTTTTTTTCTTGTATTTAATTAGCTTGATTAGTTTTGGGGATGCTTAGTATTGTATCTTTGTACATTTGTTACATTTTAATTACTTTACGTTATATGCTTAAACGTTACACGAAACACTTAACCAAAATATTTTAACAATATTTATTTTCCGCTATAAATCTTGGGACATGGTAGAAAACAAAGAACACAGACAAATAACAAGGCATAGGTTAAACATAATGATAGAAGAGATAAACAAACTTATCTTTGATTAAAAAAGAGGGTTTGGAACCCTAAAATAATGTAAAAGTCGGACCAAAGCCGAACCTTAAAAGTTTCTTCAAGTTAGCACTTAATCTGTAATTTTTGAAGAGTATATATAGATATTACAAGCGTGGACGGCGTCACTTTACAAGTGTGACGGCGTCACTTTACAAGTGTGACGCCGTCAGATCGCCGCCCATTAAGGTTTCTTCTTGCCCAAGTCGGTCTTGTGACGGCGTCCCTGAAGGAACTCGGACAACGTCTAGCTTGTGTGAGACGTCGTCCCGTGTTAGAGCTCTGGACCGTCTAGTGTTAAATTTAAGCCGCAACGATTATCTTCTATAACAAGTGATGTCGTCACTTATTAGTTCTTCAAAGTTCACTAAAGGGTCTCTTGTAAAATTTGGCTGGACTTGATTGAATCTTTGAGGAGTGACAGCGTCACTTAGGAATTGTGACGCCGTCGAGAGCCCTTTCCACACTTTTTCCAACTTGGTCGTTTTCTTTATATTTTCGTCCCTTTTCATACAAATAGGCTCGTTTCTAGCATTTTGCCTTAAAAGTACCTAAAAGTGAAAATGAATGATTTTAACTAGTTTTTCATAATAATACACCGATTTAGGGTTTAAATGACCCCCTAAAAAGGTACGTTTTAAAACCTTATCATAGAATGCCTAGTATTGTATCTTTGGACATTTGTTACATTTTGATTACTTTATGTTATATGCTTAAACGTTATATGAAACACTTAACCAAAATATTCTAACAATAATTATTTGCCGCCAGAAATCTTGGGATTGGTTTTTGACAAGACTTAAGGAATGTATAATTGGTAAGCAGGATAACTTAACGATCAACTCTAATGGAGCCGGATCCGTTTCTTTGAACATTATAAATGTATTTCCAAACGCGTTTCAGGGTTCTTGTTGTTGCCACTTGCTGATGAACTTACGTGGAAAGTTTCCTTGATTTATAAGTAAGGAATCGCTAGCATGTAAAGCATATCGGATTTCGAGACTCTGATAAATCTTTTAGTACTTTACATGATATATTTCCTAGAACCGGTAATAACTTGATAGGATTGGTCATGAAAAGTGGGCAAGAGTTTACTTCCCCGTTGAGTGTTATGATTACATTAACTCCAATAGTGCAGAGTCGGTGAATTTTCTTGACATGCCCAAAAACTCTCTATCTGTATGATTATTGATTGGTTCATAAAGTCTTTGCAGTTGTAGTACTTAGAACACCGAAAAACAGCTTGTAAACACATACAAAACCATGCCTAATCGAGACATATGTATTATTTTTTTATGTTTTACTCACATGTATAAAACCCCAATTCAAATAAAACCTTGATTCGACTATAATTAATATGATTATTGTGTGAATAAAGTATGAAACATACCGCTTTTGCATCTGGATGTTTTATGATTCGGTTGAAGAATTGACAAAAACCCTTTACAGGTTTTCTTTGTATGCTCTAAGAATTAGCAAGGTCAAAAACATATAATTTCTCATAATATTTGAAGGTCCTCAATTTTTTTAAAACCTAGCAAGGTCAATCTTGCGATTTTTTGTAGAAAACTAGCAAGGTAAACCCTGCGATTCCCAAAGTTCTTAATCCACTCTAAAACAAACAGATTCTACATCCAACACTCAGAAACGAAAAATACATATTTTTTATCAAGCAATCGTAAACACATGTCCTCTAAACACTTCTTTTATCCATGTGTTTATATATTATTGCCTTTTTCTAAAGCAGATAATAAGTATTAGAACATGCTTTTTTTTTTTTTTTTTTTTTTTTTTCAAGTTTGGAACATACCTAGCTATATTAAAGTGGTTTTTCAAGAACATAAACACTCTAGAGTAAGTGCTCAAACCACTCGCCAAAACGAAAATAGAAACTTAATGAGGGTGTCAGCGTATTAAGCGTGTTTTAAGCTCTTTCAAAGGCCCCTAATATAGCTTAAGCTTCTTTGATAATTTTGCTCTAAATAAAAGTCAATATAGCTTAAGCTATAACACCTGTTATAGCATTTTGTGATCTCGTAACATATATAAATAGTGATAATTACCTAAAAATATATCCAACTTATAACTTTTTTTTAATTGTATGTACCCTTCTTTTTGTGCTATAATGTACCTCAAATGTTTGAATTCCGACCATCTTAAGCTATCAAATAGTAACTAACCCATATACTTGTAACCAATTTATTGACACGGATAAAATAGTAATTTTACAAGAACAAAATCCACACAAAAGTCGAAATCAAAGGTTAAGGATATACAAAGCAAAAAGGGTCAATCCAGCAACAAAAAAAGGCTACACGCAAAAAAAAATGACAAGTTAGATATATATAGAAGTAATTATCCCATATAAATAAAGGGGTGTCTGGATTGCTTATTTGGAAGGGCTTGAGCAATTTCAAACGGTTCCAAAAAGTTTCTACAAAAATAAGCGGATAAACTATCAAATACAAGTCAAGGGTCAAACGTATAACTTACAGCAAACACTGAATTCTAATCAATTTTCTAAGAACTATCTTAAAAGCTAATAACGTTTATGCTTAACATGCTTTAATCAAAACGGAGGAGGATCCTCTAAAGTTGAAAAAACAACTTTAGTGAAGTTGGGTAAGTGTGAGCCATTGTAATTGATCCAGTGGCTCAAATCAAAAGACGTTCTTTTGATCTGAGTCATTGGGTCAAATCCAATGGCTCACACTTCTTTAATTTCACTAAAGTTACTTTAGAGGATCATCCTCCAATCAAAACTATGTTCTTTAAAATCTAAGAGCACATGGTGAGGGAGGCTTTTAACGTGTCAAATGCAACATCAATGACGGATGGCGCACCAAATTGCATACCGGGCAGCATGCCAAAGTTGAGCCAAAGGGATTTGAGCCCTTGAAATGCTCATGCCATTGGTTTCTTTTGTGTGTGTGCGTGTGTTATTTTTATTATTATTTTTTTTTTATTTTATTTTTTTTATTGTGAGTGAGTGGGTAATTTTTGTGGGGTATTTTGTGAGACCTAATAACATGTTAGTGGTGTGTTATGAGGGAGCGTATTTTAGTTATTAGTGTGTTATTGGGAGGTGTATGATGTAGCGCTGAGGTGGCATACCAATAATAATGTATTAACAGTCATTGCCATTAGGGTTGTTATTCGGGTTATCCCGGTCGGGTCGGGTCGGGTCAAATCGGGTCAAACCTTAAAATAAACATACCCGAACCAGACCTTGTTTAGAACTCGGGTCGGGTCAATTCGGGTTCGGTTCAACTCGGGTCGAGTCAATTCGGGTTCGGGATCAACCCGAGTATTTTACATTGTAAAAGTGTTGTTGAGCCAGGTTTGTTGGATTCGGGTCGGGTCAAGTTTTCTCCTATTAGATGGTTTTAACTTTAAAAATTAATAACGACTAGTGATTTATCTAAGCCCTATGCTTAGTTATAGACTTGCCACACTCACATTTTGATGACCAACACGTAGTACACCATGTAGCTAGCTATAATTATTTTGCAACTTGAGATAAATAAATAGTGAATGATACTCTTTCTAGTAGATGCTTTAGTGCATTGTGCAGTTATACCACGTTTATTATATAAAATTTTAAAATTGGAATACAGAGTATGTAAATTTTTGGTTTTTGACATCTTTTTGCTTTGCATGCAATTTATGGGGTCACGTCGATGGTCCCAAAGAGAGAAAGAGTCGAGTTTTTACGACATTAAGAACTATAGAATGTTATAGTTTTTATACAAATATCAGGATGTAGATCAAAATGATTAGTGTTGTCGCACATAAAATGCTCGCACCTTATTGTTGGAAATGTATATATTTACAAACATGTGAATGTCCGGATTCGAACTCGTGACCACGGGATTGCACACATTAGCGAATGAGAATTAAAGTTAATAATTAATGTTTATGTTTACGATTAATTATTACACATTAAGTCCGGTTAACGATCGTTAAGTATTTAACGGAAAAATGACTAACGACCGTTAAATGGAAAAGAGAAGGACTAGAAATGGAAACTTGGAAAAGTTATGGAATGGGCTTTGGGCTTGCATTGGTGGCCGGCCATAGGGGCTAAACAAAGCCTAATTCACAAACTTGTTCCCTAAGTTTACCTACTAGTATATAAGGAGGGCTAGGTTCTAGGGTTTCATACACTTGTGCATTGAATTAACCCTAGATCTCTCCTCTCCTCTCTCTAGTCCATATTTCGCCGAACACCCCAAGTAAGGAGTTTGGTTTCGTTTTTCTTAAGCGAGGACTTGTGTTAGATCTAGCAATCGCTGATTCGTTTGGTTAATTCGTGTGTACAAGAGCGTGGTTGTAAGACATTATTCTTACACTAATAAGTACTTCTTTGGTTTGCTTTGCTCGAGGGTGGTTTTGCTTTGCTCGAGGATTTGATATTCGCAAAGAGTGCGTTACGCATACTTTCAGTTAATTAATTTATTTGTTATGATCTTAAGTCTTCCGCTGTGTACTCTTGATGTCTTTATGTTTTAGTATATTTTATATATCATAAACTAAGCATTGGCATCACGAGCCTTGTATAACAAGTAATTAATTCTTGAAACACATAATTAAAATAAACATGAATGTGTTATTATTTGTATGCTTAGATCTAGGGTTTGCAAAACCTAAACCCTAATTTTGAGGGGCATTTTTGGTGCCCTAATTAGGGTTTGTAAACTATTGTTTTAATTGGATTAGAAACCCTAAGATGCATGCAACTTTATGTGTATATGCGTAACTCGTTTAATTGCATTAATTGTTAAGTGTAATTTATATCCATGATAATTATCGCATGTTTTATCATGGATCCGCTTTTATTGTATGTCTTTCATGTTTTAAGTGATATACATTAAATAATGATAGATCTTAAATTGGGAAGACCTCAATAATTATTAATTGAATCAATTATGTGCTATGTGGTATATATTTAGTTTTGACTTACATAATCGATGAATCGATGCATGTGGTTCACCTTGTACATAGATGAAAACGGTGGAAGTCTTAATTAAATATATGCATATTGACAGATATAAAATTGGTTATTAATAAGATTTATCAAAACCGTTTGCATGTGGCTATTTGATATGCATAACTTTTATTTGTTATGTATTCATTGTTTATTTGTTTATTTTTATAAATACTTGCTTGTTTGTGTTTTGTAACAAGGGTATTTTACAAGAAAAATAAACCTGACCTAAACAATGGTGAAACATGTATTTTAAGAATAGTAATCATAATCGTTTAATTGATTGATGATTTTGGTACAAATAGTGACGGCTCACCCATGAGAATGAACTAATAAAAGGGGTTTAAAGAAGTGCATACAGACACCTTGAATGGATGTCTAGGTTGTGCTTTAGCACGCACAGTTCTCTCCCCCGTAAGTTCGGTGGAGCTACTTAGTAAGTCATTAAATGTGCAAGCTCATCTTAAGGGCTAATTCGTGTTGATTCCATGCGCCACTTAGGTGGTAATTATCCGAAACACTAAGTGTTTACACTTATGCAAAAGTGCGGTATAATGGATGATAATTAACACTAATTCCTTGATTGGTGATCCCAATACCTCAATTAAAGTTTGATTATGAAAAGCATACATTAAAAAAGATATAAATGTTTTAATAAAACTATGCTACAAAGATGAATGCATGACATCTTTGTACATATTTGATTTTAAATCAAAACTATTACCCTTTAATTTAAGTTATATGCCATCCAACGAAACGGAAACACCTAAGATTACTTTCTATTTGCGTGAGAACGTGACTTAGATCTTAATCAAAGGGTAAAATGTCACGTGTCGTGAGAGCGGGCATGGACGATTTTGCGTTTCTTAAGTTGGACAACTTAATTGAGTTAGGCGGTGGCGAAAACTCAAGGCATAAGATGGGATAAAACATGTTTACATGGCGATTGATATTGGCTATATGTAAATCCCATAAATCTAGGAATTTCAATTGAAATTGGCAATTGAGCAAAAGCTCTACCATTACGTATAAGGTTCATCACTCAACGAGATCAAGCGATGTGATGAGATTATGACAATTTGGATCCTAGTTTTCAATAAATATTAATTGGTTATATGAATATGAACCTTGGGTATTTAATTGTTTATTGAAAAGGAAAATTATCAAAATACTAATTATGGTTTTTGACCTTTTTACGTAGATGGTTCAATCGATAACACTATGAGCTTCTTGAGTGCCGCTTTCAAAGATATGATTGGAAGGGACAAGTGGATCGCCCTAATTTCAATGATTGGCATCGTTCACTTAGGATCATCCTTCGTGTTGCCAAAGGGTTGAAATTTTGACTACACCTCGCCTAATGCTCCTCCGACACGGCAGCGCTCTTGAACAAGAGGCATATCGTGTTGAATATGAGAAGCATAATGATGTGGCGTGTCTAATGCTTTGGGGATGTCGCTCAATTGCAAAACAATTTGAGCACTATCCGCCTATGAGCATGCTAGATGAACTCAAACGTATGTTTGAGAAGCCACCGGCGGTGAACCGTATGAACTAATTGAAAAGGTTCACAGTACGCAGGCGGGGAGGTTGGCAAATCTGTCTCCACCACGTCCTTGAGATGAAATATCACTTGGACCAATTGGAGAAGCTCGGTTGTGGTTACTCGAGCGATGTATGTGTCGGACTCATCAATCATTCCCTTAATCGGGAACGATTTGGTGATTTTGTCCGCAATTTTAACATGCATTGCGGGAAGGCAGTGAATGAGTTACATGCAATGCTTGTAGACTACGAAGAGATTGCCAAAGAAGGCTCCTACACTGCTTTGTACTACTTGCAATACTGTGGTGGTAGGATAAATAAGCCTAAGCCGCAGCGAGATAAGAAAAGGAAAGGAAAAGGAAAGGGAAGCAAGTTGTCATCCCACGACTCCTAAGAAGAACCACGGAAAGAAAAAGGAGAATCCTAAGAAGGATTTGTCTTGCCACCATCTGCAACTCACCGAGTCACCGAAGGGCGGGCTATCCGGTTTATCTCGAATGAGTGCCTTGAGAATAAAAATAAGATGGTGCCTAGCTCATCGGTATTTTTATGTTTGAATTATTTTCTTTTCCTCATAAGTTAAATTCTGGATATATGATACGGGATGTGGTACTCACATCTGTAATACATCGCAGGGACTTAGAGGCGAAGAAGGCGACTGTGGAGAGAGATACTTGTACGTTGGAAATGGAAAGCGTGCGGTGTCGAAGCCATAGGGATTTTTGATTTAGTGTTGCCTTGGGCTTAATTTTAGAACTAAATAATTGTCATTATACCCTCCATTGTTAGGGGTGTCATTTCGATTTCTTTGTTAAAGATATTGGTTTTGTGCACACTTTTACCGATTATGGAATTTGGTTTCTTTAAATAATGTTTTTACTTTAATGCAATTCCTATGCTTGGTGTGTTTGAAATTGATATGGATGGTTGTATATCCAACGAAAATAATTCGTTGTATAGCATTAGCAATAAGAAGAGCAAGTCGACTGTGACTCTTCTTATCTTTGGCATTGTCGCCTTGCCCATATTGGCAAGAAACGCATGGAAAAAGCGCAACACGATGGGCTTTACAAGCGGTCAATGATGAATCATTTGACAAATGCGAATCTTGCATTCTTTGGGAAGATGACAAGGAAACCTTTTCACCACAAGTGGAAAGGGCTTCGATCTACTTGGATTGATACACACCGATGTGTGTGGTCCACTTAGACATGTGTCAAAGCGTGGTCTTGTCTACTTCTTAACCTTTACGGATGATTTCGATCGTTATGGTTATGTTTATTTACTTAAACATAAACATGAAGTCTTTGAAACATTTAAGGTTTTCAAAAGTGAAGTAAATTACAACTTGGAAAGAAGATTAAAGCTCTTCGATCCGATAGAGGTGGTGAGTATATAAGTCAAGAGTTCAAAGATTACTTAGGCGAGTGTGGAATTATCCAGTGACTCACATCTCCTTATACTCCACGGCAAAATGGTGTATCTGAAAGGAGAAATCGTACCTTACTTGACATGGTACGATCAATGTTTGAACTTACGACTCTACCTTTTACTTTTGGGATTATGCCTTGAACTGCTATTCGCATTTTGAATATGGTTCCAACTAAGAAGGTTGTTAAAACTCCATATGAAATATGGATGGAAAAGCTCCCAACTTTTCTTACATAAAGGTGCAGGGATGTGAAGCGTTTGTTAAGCGTGACACACTGATAAGCTCAAGCCGATCATTAAGTGTATCTTTGTAGGATACCCTAAGGAAACTATGGGTTACTACTTTACTACCCAGTGAGAATAAAGTCATTGTGGCTAGGTATGGAGATTTCCTTGAAAGGAATCTCATATCTCAAGAACTCATGTGGGAGTATATGATCCGGAATATGATCAAGAAGATACAACACCTTACGAAACCACTAGCCAACTTCAAGAAGAACAAAGCTTAGGTGCTCCTCCGAAGTTGTTCCCATTCGTAGGTCCGAAAGGACTATCGTGCACTGACCGTCTATGTCTAAGCGTGAGGTGGAGGAAAATATGGTTGGGGATCTTAATGAACACGCCAACTATAAGGGTGCCATGGCGATCCCGAGAAGGATAAATGGTAGATTGCTATGAATGGGAAATGCAATCCATGAAAGACAATCATATACGGATTGAAGTTGACCTTCCTCCCAAAGCTAAGGTCGTTGGGAGTAAGTGGATCTTCAAAAGAAAACCGACATGGATGGCAATGTACACACCTACAAGGCTCGTCACGGTGGCTAAAGGTTTTACTCAAACCTATGGCGTTGACTACGAGGAGACATTCTCTCCTGTAGCGGACATAAGAGCTATTAGGATTCTTATAGCTATATTGCACACTATGACTATGAAATTTGGCAAATGGATGTCAAAGCGCTTTTCGAATGGCCGTCTAGATGAAGACATCTATATGGCGCGTAGGAAGGGTTTGTGAATCCATTGTTTCCTAACCGTGTATGCAAGCTTAAGAGGTCCATTTATGGACTAAAGCAAGCATCAAGGCAATGGAATAAAAGATTCGATGGAGAAATCAAAAGTTTTGGATTTACTCGAATCTTGATGAGCCATGTGTATATCACAAAGCTAGTGGGAGTCGTGTTACTTTCCTTATTACGTATGTCGATGACATATTAATCATGGAAATCATATACCAAGTCCGAATGAGGTGAAAGCCTATCTTGGTAAATGTTTTCGATGAAAGACTTAGGGAAGCGAGATATATACTCGGAATCAAGATCTACCGGGATAGATCAAGGCGGCTAATTGGTTTAAGCCAAAGTGCTTACATTGACAAAATATTGAAGAGATTCAATATGCAAAATTCCAAGAAGGATTTTGCCAATGCAAGTGAATCATGGTTTGAGCGACCAAGGCTATGCTTCAACACCGCAGAGGTGGCGCGTATGAAGAAAGTTCCTTATGCTTGGTGTGGGATCTATCATGTACGCGATACGATGCACAAGCCCTGATGTGGCGTTTGCTCAAAACTTGACGGTCGGTATCAACAGAATCGGGTGAAATTCATCGGGCTGGCATTAAGCATATTCTCAAGTACCTTAGGGCTACAAGAGATATGTTCATAGTGTATGGAGGAAATCGAGCGAAGCGTATCATTACGAGTTCTTGCGATGCATCACGGAAGTGTGACAAAGATGATACGAAGTCTCAAGCGGGTTACATTTTGTCATCAATGGAGGTCTTGTGGATTGGAAGAGTAAGAAGCAGACAACACTTGCGATGTCCGCTACTGAGAAAGTGAGTACATAGCGGCCTCGAGGCTGCCATGGAAGCTGTTTGGATAAGGAAGTTTGTTTCGGGGCTTGGTGTTATGCCGTCGATTGAAAATCCTATTAAAGTATATTGTGACAACCAATTGCAATTACTTTTGCCCATGAACTGGAGTCATGAAGGGCACCAGACACTATCCTAGACAATATCACTATGTTCGAGAGCAAGTCGAGATAGGTGAAATTGAGTTGCTCAAAGTTCGCACAGATGATAACCTAGCGGATCCGTTAACGAAGGCCTTGCTCGGTGAAAAACTTAATCATTTGTCGATAAGTTTGGACTTCGTTTAGCTAGTAGTTTCATGCCCATCGTGACTAAGTATTTTAGATAAAGGATATTGTAAACATTATTATTGAAATGAAATAAAATATTTTGTTATGTTTATTATTCATTTATTATGATGTTGTCCTATATTTGCATGTTTAAATCCTTGAATAACAAGTTATTCTAAATAGTCCGTTGTCAATCAATAACATGGGAATGATATTGAATTAAGACAAATCGAGTATTAGTTAGAATATACTTGAAAGTATATTGATGCGTAGCATGACTAATTCGAGATGATATTCAATGAATTGAATATAGGACTTATCCCACCTACATGATGATACTTTATGGATCTTTGTCATTAAGTATATCATGGATATTTATCCTCGACTTGAGATACAAGAGATATGTCATGGATGTAGTGCATTTTGTGAAGCAATCTAACGCTACACGTGAATCGGTAGTTATAAGGGTTGTTTTCGAAGTGTTGCGAAATTTATGAATCTGCTTGTAGTCAAAATGGGATTTGTTTCCTTCAAATTTATTTTGAAGTATAATACTCTTGGGCCCCTCGTCGGATTGTTAAGATGTTTGTATGGCCATACCCAAGGTCTTCATTCGGAAGAATTGGTAATCTTAATAAATCATATAAAGCGAGAAAGCAGAATAGTTAATTAAGAAATGAGTAAGATCCATATTCTTATTAACATGGTATTAGAAATAAAGGATGAATATGATGATGAATCATCAAACTTGGTTTTCTCGAGAAAACCATACACGAGTTGTACCGGGGCATTGGCGTGTTGCTAGACGCTAACCAATGTCATTTCACGCTTTGTAAACATATCCAGTGGGAGCTGTTGAAATGTATATATTTACAAACATGTGAATGTCCGGATTCGAACTTCGTGACCACGGATTGCACACATTAACGAATGAGAATTAAAGTTAATAATTAATGTTTATGTTTACGATTAATTATTACACATTAAGTCCGGTTAACGATCGTTAAGTATTTAACGGAAAAATGACTAACGACCGTTAAATGGAAAAGAGAAGGACTAGAAATGGAAACTTGGAAAAGTTATGGAATGGGCTTTGGGCTTGCATTGGTGGCCGGCCATAGGGGCTAAACAAAGCCTAATTCACAAACTTGTTCCCTAAGTTTACCTACTAGTATATAAGGAGGGGTAGGTTCTAGGGTTTCATACACTTGTGCATTGAATTAACCTAGATCTCTCTCTCTCTCTAGTCCATATTTCGCCGAACACCCCAAGTAAGGGAGTTTGGTTTCGTTTTCTTAAGCGAGGACTTGTGTTAGATCTAGCAATCGCTGATTCGTTTGGTTAATTCGTGTGTACAAGAGCGTGGTTGTAAGACATTATTCTTACACTAATAAGTACTTCTTTGGTTTGCTTTGCTCGAGGGTGGTTTTGCTTTGCTCGAGGGATTTGATATTCGCAAGAGGTACGTTACGCATACTTTCAGTTAATTAATTTATTTGTTATGATCTTAAGTCTTCCGCTGTGTACTCTTGATGTCTTTATGTTTTAGTATATTTTATATATCATAAACTCAACACTTATTCGTTAAGATCTCAAGTCTAGTAGCTAGGTCGAACCATCAAAGTTATTTGCATATGTGTCCAACTCATCGAAAGTCGAAACCTTTCCATGGGTTATCTTGCCAAATATTAGTTAATCGTCTTGGCCATATGGTTACTTCGGGTTTCACTTTATAAGTATGTGTTATGTTAGAGAAAAGGAATTATAAAGTAGCAAAAATGATGTTTAACAAGAGTTGCTTTCAAAGGCTAAGAGTACATCCATAAGAATGCAACTAGACAATCAATACCAAGCAGGCAAACACCAAGAAGAGTAGAGGAACATGCTCCTCCTTAGCATTTTCTTCTCCACCACTGGATGTGGGACAAACAAATATTGTAGAAGTAATTCTCTATATATATTACTAGTTATAATACCCCGTGCACGCACGGTGTTTATTCTAAAAAAAATTATTAAATATTATTAACCATTAAAATATATAAGTTTTACTTTTCAAAAAGGTAACTTTGGCTAACTGAATAGTTATGTTGTGATATATGTTTGCTGATGCGGTCTTGTAAATTATCATCACCATAACACACCTTATCTTTAGACTACCGTTATAAATAAACAACATATTTAATAAAACAAAAAAGTATACGTTATAAGTATTCATTTCGAATCTTGTATTTTGCAGTTCATATAAGTGTTTTTTCAGTTTTGTATTCAGTTAATACTTCATTAGTTATATAATGTACCATATAGCATAGTTACGATTTTTGTAATGAAAGGAGATTTGTGATTTAGAAGATGAAATATACTTGCATCTTTTGGATTGACCTAGAAATTAAATTACATATTAACTTAACACATGCTAACTCTTTGCACTTCACTCGCCGAACCATTGCCACTAAATTACCTTGTTATAGAAAAATATCTTTTGAAAGTGTCTTCACTTTGCATAATTTTGTAACATAAGTTTGTTTTATAGAACCAAAATCCATAAATCTTTTTTGTGTTGCATAATGATATAAAAAATGAATACGTCTTTTATTATCCTTGGAGCCATTACAACAGGTTCTATATAAAGGTCCCTACGGTAAGGAGATAACATGCTAGCTATGCAGAAAACTCCAGCATCAACAAAAAGCTTAGCTACTTCTAAAAAAATATATATATAATATCAACATTAGTAGAGTAAGAGGAATGATAATATATAATATCAACATTAGTAGACTATATTCAACATATAATATAGTAGTTCAAGAGTAAGAGGAATGATAATAAAGCATAATTGCAGCAATTCTTCTTATATTTTCGGCACATTCTTCTGGTTTAAAAGTAGAGTCACAGTTACGAACATGCTTAACATTATAACCATCAAGGAAATGTGCATGTAGCGCTCAAGTCAATGCACAAGCTACAACGAAGATCCACGTAACTCGAGGTCCTGTACCATCTTGTTGAGAAATAAATAAATAATCCTGCAACAAAAGAGACGATTGCATTTTCAAAAGATTGGGTGATAAATCACATAATTATATATATTAACTTACATTCTCAAGATATGTTGTCGCGGCATCATTAAATGCAGCCCATGCTATGTCATAATGAATATGTGTTAACTATGATTATGTGTCAAGTTACATAATTATATATATCTTGAATTTACAAACCATGATGAATATGTCTTGACTATGATTATTTAAAAATAAAAGAAAAAGTTTGGTCATCCGTTTGGCCACTTCAAAATAAAAAATTACCGAAATTGATGAATTTGTAATTCCCAAATAAAAATACAGAATTTTATGCATAAAACCATGCATGTAAGTAAGTTTGGGGTGGATGTGCAGTGTATCGAAAACTAACATCTGAGATAGTTAACTTCCTAATTACATGAAGGGGACTAAAACGAAGAGCATTTCAACCAACTTGAAACATTACCTGGTGACGAAGACAAACACCCAAGATTGGAATGTCTTCGCACTCTAGAAGCAACTTAAGGCATATCCATGTTTAGTCCAAAAAAAGGTGGTTCGATATCTCCAATGTGACATAATATATGAAATTATGCCATGTCACTATACTATACAGGCAAAATCAATATTATTACTAACATAATCAACATTATTAAGAATACTAACATAATCAACATTATTAAGAAACTGGACGATCAGTAAAAAGACATGCCAAGAGACTTAATTGTCACTACAACGAATCTATCACATATAGTTGCTAAAAAATACTTTGGATTAGTTTCAGAAACAGATTGTTCCTTTCAGAATACCATGGAAGGGCTCGGGCTAACTTACGTCTAAATCTTCCCCAAGCCAAAGATAGTATGTACATACAATTTAAACTATTAGACATTAAATTCAAGTAAGCATCTAATATGCTGATGCATAAATTTTAAAATCCGGTTAGTCCCGTAAGGGAGTGATAAAGTACGACTTGAGTAATGCATATGCCAAACACAGTGTGTTACCTGTATTAGTCGGGCATGTTGTTGATCCCGAACCTGGTGATGTAACAATGTTATCAATGGCTATCCGCTCTCTCTTCATAAATGCAATAACATGCCTCTTCCCACACGTCCATTCATCGTTGCATAACACGAAAGAAGGCGCTAAACAATTTTTTTTAATAGTCATCGCTTTAAGCCTTTTGTGAATTTATCAATCTGATTCTAAACTATTTATGATAAGCTCTTGGCGTAATAAAACATAAAGTTTTGATTTAACAATATTATAATCGTATAAATAAATTAGTCTAATCAAATCTTTGAATATATAACCACTAATTACCGATATATCTCAAACATAAGTTACATAGAAATTATGTTTAAAAAAAATATTGGTCTAAGTAGATGCGCTTTTCCTTTAACAAATTACTGGTCAGGTTGACTCTGTTTAAATTTTAAGTGGTTATAGCAGATAAACATCTTTACATATATAGATTCAGAAAAAAGTGCACATATAACAAACATACTATAGAAATAATAGCTTAGGATAAAATGCACAATCCACACAAACATTGTTGTCTACTCTTCAATGAGATAATTTGGTTTTATAATTAGCTTTTTAAAAACTTAGTTCGGTTAAAATTGTTACCTTTAAGCCTTGCACAAGGATTGTGTCTCCAGGTTCATGAGTCTTTACTCTTTAGTCATTATGATGCAATAATGTCATTACCATCCTCACTTGGACCTTTAGTGCCACCTTCAAAACTTCCTGAAACATTTCAAACATGAACCAAATTGTAATTCATAGCATTGACAAATTAGTGACTCTAACTATAAAGCATTTAGGACACTAATTACTATAGACCAACGGTAGTATTTAAAAATGACAAACATACCTAACTAAATCAATGACCAGCAAGCAAGAAGAAGTAACAAATAGAATATACATAATCTAGAAATTTTGGCTAGTTGTATATTTTTTAAAAGGGCTTCACACCTGATACAATTACATCATATTTTACATTGTTAATATATGAAGAAAAAAAATCAGTCCAATCATACTTTATTACTTTGTAATATAAATTCACGCGTACTACAAATATCCAAACAAAACACCAACTGCACTTAAATAACCCTCTTTAGTAAGTGGTGCTCAACCGCTTCTATACATAATTGGCTCTTTTTCCCGATGATTGGCTTCACGACTTTGTTCACAAACCACACCATTTCCATATGTAAGAGGAGCCACTGCAACTGTAATGAAATATCACAATGAACGCAAAAACCTCCATTCGACCAATCCGATCATTATACACACCACACATGGAAGGTCTCATAATCCACCGTCTAACTCTTATAGACATTAAAAGTTGTAAAATGCCCCATTAAAAAGGCGAATATAAGTTTTACCACCACGGTACGAAATAAACATTTTTAATTTAAGACACAATTTTATTTATTTTATTTTATTATTTTCTTGACGTGTACACGGTTTGCGCAAATCTACTAAAATCATCTCAATTCCTGGGATCGTCTTTCACGTCGCGTTAGTAAAGTCTCCTACAAATCTGAAACTTTGACAAAGGCCATGATTACCTAATTCAATTCATCAAATGTTGGAGCACAAATTATATCAATTTTTACTAAAATATATTGGTTAACAGGTGATGTGATTCAATTATTTAAAAGAAGATAAGCAATAAGAATAAACCAAACGTTAACATGTTTACAACTCCATTTTAGTTACCTGTCGCAAATTAAATGCTAAGCTTTGTTTATTTCATTATACTCTATCACCATACTAATAGCTTTGTTTATTTCATTAACTTTTACTAACTATTAGCAATTCAACTCAGCACATAGTCCTGTTATAATTCATTAACAGTTAACACTGTGATGTTAAATTTATATGCAGTGGTGGTTAGATTCTTATGACATCATCGGATAAAACATACACATAAAATTCATGAACCTTAATATACTTCTTCAACTTGTGCTAGGATCGCTGCTCACTCTTCTCTCAATCTTGCTCTAGGGTGCATAATATGGCAATTGCAATATTTTTTATATATGCAACCTACATAAACTCAAACTGATGGGGATGTGCAAGAACAGGGATAACCTAGGACTGAAACCTAGCGGCGATGAACACTTGGCCAACCAAGTTGCTGAATCGTCGGTCGCTTCTCGGCCAACCGAGCAAGACAAAAAAAAGCAGGAACACGTTTAATAGAAAAACTTTATTAATCAATGCATTAACCAACCATCCAAGGAGTTTAAATAGGAAAACAAATAAACCTAAATCCCTAAACTTAAGGATAAAGAAACACAATTTTAAAAGGAAACAAATTAAGTAACAAAAATAGACTTGCAATAATTTCTCCTTGAACTTCGGATGGATGGGATCTTGTTGCCAAATATCGCCCTAGCCACTTAACCCATCAGACCCTTCCCGTCGATGGGCCTTCGTTCCACCGGACCTGTGTTATGATGCCGATCGGTATCATCCTCCCCTAAAAATGACTCGTCCCCGAGTCACCTCCAAAAGCATCATCATCTGTGTACGGAGCGAGATTAGCAACATTAAAAGTGGCAGACACACCATAGTGACCAGGCAAATCAATCTTATAGGCATTGTCATTGATACGTCGCAAAACACGAAATGGGCCATCCGCGCGATCCTGCAATTTCCCATAGCGTCCCGAGGGAAAGCGCGCCTTGCGTAGAAATATCCAAACTAAGTCACCTTCTTCAAACACAACGCGTTTTCGATGCTTGTTGGCACGCTCCTGATATTGCAAATTATGTTTCACGATTTGGTCCCGAACTTGTTCATGCAAGAGTTTGATTTGATCCGCCCTAGCCTCCCCTTCGGCACTATAAGAATCGGCAATTGGCAATGGAGCGAGATCCAGCGGTGTGAAAGGGTTGCGACCATAAACAACCAAAAAGGCTTCGTCGGTTGAGCGTGGATGATCGGTTGTCGCATAAATTCACTGAGGAAGGCGAGGTCCCACTGTTTCTTATTATCTCCAACTAAACAACGCAGATAAATTACCAAGGCTCGGTTCGTAACCTCGGTTTGGCCATCCGTTTGTGGGTGGTGAGAGGCCGAATTGTAACTTGGCGCCTAAGTGCCTCCAGATACGCCAAAATGGCTACGAACTTAACATCCCGATCCGAGTGATTGTTTTCGGGACCCCATGCGATCGCACAATTTGACAAAAGTATAACCGAGCCACAGGATGCATCATACGTCTTAGAACATGGGACAAAATGTGCCATTTTGAGAACTGTCGACAACCACCATAATGGAATCTTTTTTCGTTGTGTCAATGGTAAGCCGAGCACGAAATCAAGTGAGGCGATCCTCCATGGGCTACTTGGTGTTGGGCGGGGTATAGAGGCCTTGATTAGTGTGGTGAGTCTTGGCCAAACGACATATCGACAACGGTTCAATACTTTAATAACATCCCGAACAAGTTTAGGCCAAAAGCGTTCGGAGATTAACCCAACGGTTTTGCACGGCGAAATGACCCGCTAAGCCCCTTGATGTGTCTCAAGTATGATTGCTTCCGCACGGATGAGAGTGGGGCACTGGCGGCGTCCTTTGAAAAGAAAGCCGTCGCGTCGAACAAAGTCGCGAAGCGGGTGGTGGCGCGCATTGTTCCCAATAATCCTTAAAATCTGGATCATCGGCATAGAGGTTGTAGACCCTCGAAACCCGACACATGAGCGATGACGTAGTGGTTAGCGCGCTGCTTCGCTTTCATGGCGTCGACCACCGTATTTGGACTCCCGCTTTGTGTCGAATGACAAAAGTAAAATCTGAAGTGTCTCAACCAACTTAGCATGTCGAGGTTTTAATTTGGCTTGCCCCTGAATGAACTGTAACGCTTGATGGTCGGAATAGAGGATGAACTCATTCGGTAATAAGTAGTGACGCCAATATTCGAGACTTCGGACAATAGCATAGAATTCCTTATCGTACGTGCTGTAGCGTTTGCGAGTGTCATTAAATTTCTCGCTAAAAAAAGAGATGGGTCGGTTTTGTTGACTCAGAACGCCCCCAATACCGAGTCCCGAAGCATCGCATTCCACCTGAAAGACATGTTCAAAATTGGGCAAAGCTAATACCGGCGCTTCCGTAACAACTTTTTTTAGCTTGGCGAACGCTCGTTGCGACTCCGAACTCCATAGGAACTTTGAATCTTTTAAGCAATCCGTGATAGGAGCGACGATGGAACTAAAATCATGAATAAAACGGTGATAGAACGATGCCAATCCATGGAAACTTCTGACATCATGCAACGACCTTGGAGTTGGCCAGGTAGTGATGGCCTCTACTTTGGTAGTGTCCATGCGAATACCCTTGCCGGACACTAAGTAACCCAAGAAAATTACTTCCGTTGTCAAAAAGTGGCACTTCGTCTTGTTAGCAAATAATTTACATTCCGTAAAATGAGAAAGATATCACGCGGTCTTTGGAGGTGCGATTCTAAACTTTTTCTAAACACCAAGATGTCGTCAAAATAAGCGGCGACACATTTGCCAATGAGGGACCGAAGATATGGTTCATTAAACGCATGAACGTGCTAAGGCGCATTTGAAAGACCGAATGGCATAACCATCCATTCATAAAGACCGTCGCGTGTTTTGAACGCGGTTTCCATTCATCCCACGGTGGGGCGTGTCGATGATAGCGACAGTAAATCTATCTTGGAAAAATAGTAGCGCCATGGAGATGATCCAAAAGATCATCAAATCGCGGAATTGGAAAGCGATATTTTATGGTGATTTTGTTAACCCGCATTTGTCAATACACATGCGAAGCGTGCCATTAGGTTTAGGAACAAGTAATGCGGGACGGCTGCAGGCTCATGCTCTCACGGATTAAACCCTTTTCAGTGGCTTGGTGACTTGTCGGTGTAACTCGCTATACTCTTTTGGGTTCATGCGATCTGTTGCTTTGTTAGGGATTGTTGCAGGAGTGAAATCGATGCAATGTTGTATCTCCGCATGAGTGGTAATCTGCGGGGAATATCATCGGAAAAATATCAAAAATTCGATAAGTAAAGGCATCACCTCAACTGGGACATCTTCAATTGGGGTGTTCTCTTCGACGACAACTAGACCGAACACGGGATGCGGCGGTGAGTGTCGTGTGAGGCCGACAAGATCGGCTTTTGTCACCGGTGTGATCTCTGGTTTTTCGTCTCGAGGATTAAGAGGAGCCAATGTAACATGGAGACCATCTTTTTTGAAGGAATACGTGTTTCGAAACCCATCATGCTTTGCCCTTCGGTCGTATAGCCATGGTCTTCCGAGTAACAAATGGCACGCGTCCATCGGGATGACTTCACACCATATCTCGTACGTGTATTTGGTACCAATCGAGAAGTTCACCAAGCATACGTGTTACCTTGACTAGATTACCCTTTTTAACCATGTTAATTGATACGGTTCTGGAGGTCTTGGGTGGGTAGGCCTAGCTTGTCGACCATGGTGGTGGCGACCATGTTTTCACAGCTGCCACCGTCAATAATGACTGTACACACCCGTCCTTTGGTGGTGCATTTAGTGCGGAAGATATTGTTTCGAAGCCACTTGGTGTCATCGTCCGGATCAGCAACAAGGGTATTCAACAGTCGTCGTGCAACAAGTGCTTCTCCTTTGTCCGGGTAAAGGATCTCGGTTTCTTCTTCCCCGTCAGTGTCAAATTGGGGTTACAGTATCGTTGAAGAAAGCAACAATTTGTTTGTTCGAGCGATCGCGCTTGATATGACCCAAGCCTTGACATTTAAAACAACGTAAGGGGTGGAGTTGTCAAGCGCAGTAGTGGGGCTCTTTGGGGTATCGGTCTTGACGGTCCAGGTCGGTTGGAGAGTTGTGGTTGGGTTGGTGTGCGATTAGAAGGTTGGAACCGGGCAATGGTTTTGCTTTTCGAGTGTTACATTGTTCGACCGCAAGGCTAACGCACACATCCGAAAAAGAATAATATTGCATCAGCGAAACGGTGTCGGCAATGTGCGGTGGAGTATTCCGAGAAAGCGCGCAATAAGTTGTTCATCGTCTTCTTCAGCTCCACAACGTAAACGTATTCGTTCAAATTCGGTGATAAGAGCGGAGACTAATAAAGTACCGTGTCTAAGGTTGTGGTATTCAATATACGCATCCTGTTTGAAGGTGACCGGAAGAAACTTGGCACGCAAGATTCGTTTCATCTTATCCCATGAAGCGACCTTGTGTTTCCGTCATGATGGCTACTGTTTTGGATGTTTTCCCACCATAACGAAGCATATTTTTTAACTTTATAGCAACTAATTTGACCTTTAAATTATACGGAATGTCGCGAAGATCAAAATTAGCTCATTGTAAGTAACGATCAAGAAAATCATCGGGTTGTAGGTTGCCGTCGAACTCGGGAATCTCGGTCACGAACCTAGGGATCGGAGTGGATCAGTGGTGGTGTGGTTGTGGTGAGGCACGGCGGTGACGATGGGGTGGAGGAGTTGGTGGATGTTGATTGTGAAAAAAATTTCAAAGTCGTCGTCGATGATGTGCTTTGGGTGTGATGGAGATGGTGTGTTTTCAAGCGTGGTTCGTGGCGATTAAAAGGATTGATTTCTAACTCCGAATCCGGTTCTGAAGTCGTTCGATCTCAACATCACGGGGTCGGGTTCGAGACATCGTGAGATACTTTTGGCTTTGATACCACTTGATGGGGATGTGCAAAGCAGGGATAACCTAGGATCGAAACCTAGCGGCGATGAACACTGGCCAACCAAGTTGTTGAATCGTCGGTCGCTTTCGCCAACCGAGCAAGACAAAAAAGCAGGAACACGTTTAATAGAAAAACTTTATTAATCAATGCATTAACCAACCATCCAAGGAGTTTAAATAGGAAAACAAATAAACCTAAATCCCTAAACTTAAGGATAAAGAAACACAATTTTAAAAGGAAACAAATTCGTAACAAAAAATAGACTTGCAATAATTTCTCCTTGAACTTCGGATGGATGGGATCTTGTTGCCAAATATCGCCCTAGCCACTTAACCCATCAGACCCGTTCCCGTCGATGGGCCTTTGTTCCACCGAACCTGTGTTATGATGCCGATCGGTATCACAAACTTTATAACCAAGATGATTAATCATGTGGGTCGCAATAATACGTGATCGGAAGCATGTTGGATAGTGAGCCCCAACAGAAGATGGTCATTCATACGACGATAACGGCAGTAGTGTTGGTGGAGCAGTGACATAGGTGGTGGAAGAATTTGTTAAATTGTCAGAAAACCTTAATGTTGATCACATGCACTTTTATACACTAAGCAAAGAATTTGTTGGAAATCTACATTCATTCAGGTTATATGAAGAAAAAATGAATGTTATAGAAACCCAGAAAAATATGACAAACACGTTAAGTACAAAATAAAGAATTATAATTCACAATCAAGAGTAGAAAAAATTAATAATCACAAACACCCTCTACAATCGACATAAGCTGATAATCCTAAATAGTTTTCTTCAATACAAAAACTCACAAGTACTTCTCTCCTATATATCAAACCATCATATAAAAATAATAAAGAATCAAAACTTTAAGCAATGAAACACAATCTTTATAACAATCCTACTGATATGAAAGGGGCCCATGTACCAAATAAGGTCTAGCTTGTACTTAGAGGGTGTTTGGGTTAGCTTATAATAAAAAAACTTACGTGTTTTTAAATAGCCTCAATCCAAGAGCTTATGTTTATTAGCTATTTTCCTGCCTAAAAAGGATATAATCATCTTATAAGAAGCTTACTCAAACTCCTTCAAAGTGCTTAATAGCTATCCCAATATACAAAAAACAATTATGTGCTTAAATCGATAAAAAAAAACTATTCAAGGACCATAGCAATTACACAATCTAAATAACCGAGACACGATTGCGTTAAAGATATAAAAAAAAAACCCTGCTTAACTTAGACATCTATGTGCCATAAGATTTTTATAATCATAAATTTAGACGGACAAAGCTTTATGAAGACATGGCACCAAAATTTATCCGATGGTTGTTTTTCCCTAGCTTGAACCAATGCTACAACTTACGAATTATAACTAAATCTCAAAAAAATAAACTACAAAACATCACATACCGCTGCTCCAATTATTGTTTACATAAACAATAATAAAAATGGAAGGCTTTAGTCATACGTAATTATGATATATAGGATCGGTCTAATTGTGTGTGAGATTAGGGTTTTGGGAAGAAGGTAAAAAGAATACCTTTATTATATTCGAAATAAAAATCGTCTTCTTCATCTTGTGTTACCGATTTGTAGACAGCAGTTATCTTTTGAATTTTTTATGTAGGTTTCTTTATGAGAGTTAATTTAGCTATCCTGATTTTGTTTTAAAGATTTACAATTTGCTCCAAAACTATCGATAAAGATCTTTCAAGTACTTGCGTATTTCTAGACTTTTTCAACGTCACTTTTATAAAAACGAATTTTTATAAGTTTATGTCAAATTAGGAAATATTTAGGTATAATTATTTTTCAAAATCCAAAAAAAAAAATCAAATTAATAAAATTATTACTCAATAAGGAATGAATTGATTTTTTTGAAATGAAAAATTCCCAATAGGGGTTTTGTTTTATTATATAAAAAAGATAGCGGGGGAATTCTACCGCTCAAATAGTAATAAATTATTATTAAAATATTATTTCCAGTTTAAAATAACCATTTTTTTTGGGCTGCTTCTTGAGCCCCTTTTCTGATCTATGCGGCGTGATAACATAAATATGGTGGTTGTCATTTGTCTTATGTAATCCTCTAGAATCCATGAAAACCGCCTCTCCCTCATTCTTATCGGAAAGTGATTCAAAGATTTGATGTGGTTTGATCTTCGAGGCCGTAGGTGTAGTATTGTTTGCCGTTGCTACATCATAATACTATTTTGAGGCATATGCTTGCGATATTCAAATCTTCAACACAAACCAGTAGGTAATACAAATTCTAGAAGATGCAGCTATCAATCATTTCTAAGTGTGTGGTTTTATTAGATTCATATTTTCTTTTGCTTTTAAGGGGAAAACATGATTTCGATTATATATATTGTTATGTTTATGGTAAAAATATTTAATTTATAGGAAATAAATGAAATTGGTAGTGATTGACTATATATGTGATAATTTTTGTTGTATTTGTACTTCATTTATTGTCATAATACATAACCGTTTTCATTTTAATCTGTACGGATAAAAATAGATAAAAAAGGATAAAAACCGTTTTTATTATCCACGTCAAAACAGTTTTTATCCTGACATATTAAAATAAAAACGGATAAAAATGGACGATTTATGAAAACGGGTAAAAACGGACAAAAAATAACCAATAAAATGAAAACGGTTATGTATTATGACAATAAGTGAAGTAGATAGAGCATAATGAGTTTTTTTGTAAAGTACGTTATGAATTTATAGCTTTTTTCCTAGATTTTTTTAAGGATCTTAAATATACATAGGTTGTTAGGTTAATTTGTTGTTTTCGTTGCAAAGGCTATTTTGATGCTTGCGTTGTTATATGGTTGTTACTTATATTTTACATGTATGTGAGATCAGTTAAGAAAATATGATTTTATGAATGGCCTCATGTTGCATTGCTATGAAATTAATGTGTAGCTCAGCTTAATACAAATCAATTGCAGGTATATTTTTGGATCTATAATCGTCGAAATAAGGATATCAAACATTTTTCGGGCGACAGTCTTGCTGGCTACATGGTAAATAGTTGAGGTTGCCTTATTTTCTATCTTCTGTAGACATAATCTAATGCTGAGTTTGCTGGAATTTTTAGGAGTGAAATGCGTATGTTCACTTTAGGGAGGAATAATATGCAGCAAAACTGTTGAAGAACCTTATTGGAAGATACTACACATGTATGTGCCTTTTGTCATTGTACGTAACTATAATCAGTTGCGCCTAAATTTAAGAATTTGTGTCTTCTTTTCTATACATTTTTCATGCAATGTTAAAATTTGTAGAAACGTTTTGTAGGACGACCCATTGTACTTGACTTCTTGACAATGACTGACTTCCAGCAAGACGGTTGGAGGCAATACCAGGATAACACCTGCAACTCTGGTGGCCATTCCAACTTCATGCATCTAAAGAATCTCCGCAGGTTAGCTTTCGTCTTAGACAACCTGTAATAAGACTGCATTTGAGTTTAAACATGAACTACTCAGACCAGTGGGTAAGTAAGACCGGTGGGTTACGCACAGATATGATGGGACATTTGCTGATGCGGGTTTGGAGGCATTATATTGTCTTCATTCTAGAGCGTTATATACCAAATACTAGCTTCCAGGGAAAAAATTATGCATTCGTGCCATACAATCAGCTTCAACCAATAGATGGTACACGATACTAACAGGTACTCCTAACTATTATTATCTAAGTTATATACAGACCACACATGAAATTAACTATAGACTATATCGACTGTATCAGATACATTCAAAGAATCAGTCACCCCATTGTATCCGGGAATTCAACTAAAGCCACGAAGTAAGAAGAGTCATTGGTATCCAGAACTTATAGTAACTACCTTTACCCATAATTCTCATACATATAAACCGGTCATAACTCAAAACCTGTAACTTCTACAGCTGAATGACAATTTGATTTACCATGGTCGCTGCTCATTTGAATAACACACTCAGGCGTCAGATTATTAGAAGTGAGCTAACTACCTTAAATTTCGATATATGTCATATAGTTGCTAATGTATGTCTGAATAGCCTTTACCATTTTCTTACTTTGGCAGGTATAAATGAATCAGTGCGGATTTGGTATGGATGCCTCAACTGATACACACGGATACAATTACGTTCTGGCTTCATGAATATTAAACATCTTTGGATACGTCATCAACGAACAAGGGGATTCAACCGGCGCATCAAAGGGCAGGAACAACAACTATGTTGTTATGGCTGGTGTTGTTGTTAGTCCCATCTGGATCATTTATGTATCGAATCAAACATGACTATTGAACAAAACTCATGACACACAAACTCACGCTTTTGTATATAATGAAATCTGTTAACTTTTACAGTACATCGACACTTGTTTATATACTACATGAAACGACACTAACAGGTTCCATTGAACCATCGCGACCCTTCGTTAATAACTACCTGTAACCGCTATAACTAACTATTCGGTTATTAACTTTGTTATTGACACTCTAGACCCCTAAACTTATAAACTTTACAAACTCGACTCTAAATACACAACTAATTACACTGCGACCCCTAAACATGGATTAATGAATTATCATCCAATATTCCCCCCTAATTTATTAATCCTTGTCTTCAACATCTTCATGTCTTCAACTCGATCATCTCTATTTTGAACATGTTGTAGCAGGTCTTTGTCTTCAAATACAATCTTTGATGACTTCATACCATCTTCATTCTTAACAGCATATGTCATCATTTCCAGTATCTTGTTTATCAACATCAGCCTTTCTTTGATCCCCTTTTCATCTCCTTTTCTCTAGTTTCTTTGTCATATGCATCAAACTTCTGTTCTTCTCTCTTTAATCTGTTTTTTTTTTCATTTTTCCTTGAATCATCATTCTGTGTTGCTGCTGATGTCCTCATCAATTCTGACTTCATTCTTCACTTCTCTTGATCAATCTATCACAGATTGTTCCTTCGTGGTTGCTTGTATCTCTAAACGCGTTCCACAATACTTCCTTCCTTTTTTTCCTTTGTTCCACACCGTATGTACCACAACAAAAATACCCCACGGTATTTTCAAAACAATTGATCAGATTGTTTTTTTTAATCTTCGTAGTTGTTGTCCTTGTATTGCTAGCGTGTCTCCAAACAATCCTAGATTGTTTCTCCTTTCTCTCGGTATACCTTTCTTAAACCAAGCAACCTTTTTTTCTCTTCCAACGTATTGCGTTATGTTGCAATAGTAGGTCTTCTCTTATTCTTGACGTCTTTCTTCTTCCAAATTGCCGCGTTAAATGACAGCAATAGGTCTCCTTTCTTCCTACCTGTTGCGTTGTAAGACAACTGGTAAGTTTTCTTTTCTTCTTTTGGTTCTCTTTGTCTCATCTCCAAACTTGATCCCTTGATCAAATTTCTTTTTTTTGAATCAACTAATCCTCTAATCAGTTTCTGTCTATTCTCTATTCTCTTGATTGATTCCCTGAATCAATCGGTCTCTCGGATCTTTTACAATAGCACTATCAACCACTTCTTTCTTTGGATCTTTTACATTAGTACTATCAACCACTTCTTTCTCTTGATTGAAACGATTCCCTGAATCGGTTTTCTTCTTAATTGTTTCCCTGAATCAATTTGTCTCTTCCTTTTTGGAGCGATTCCACAGATCGTTAGTATTTCTTCTCTAAAGCGATTCCACAGATCGCTATTGAACTTGATTCCACTGAACCAAGTTGTTCTTCTCTCGATTGGTGTCTTGTTGTTTAGTTTCTTGTATGAAGCATAAACTGAAACACGGGTTTGATTCGAACATCGATGCTCACGGTACCAATTGTAGTCCCATCGGATCATTTATGTATCGAATCAAACATGACTATTGAACAAAACTCATGACACACAAACTCACGCTTTTGTATATAATGAAATCATTAACTTTACAATACATCGACACTTGTTTATATACTACATGAAACGACACTAACAGGTTCCATTGAACCATCGCGACCCTTCGTTAATAACTACCTATAACCGCTATAACTAACTATTCGGTTATTAACTTTGTTATTGACACTCTAGACCCCTAAACTTATAAACTTTACAAACTCGACTCTAAATACACAACTAATTACACTACGACCCCTAAACATGGATTAATGAATTATCATCCAATAGTTGTGACTGGTCTTGGGACATTGATGGCACCTCAAGTCAAAGAAAAAGAGTTGTGGTCTTTGACAGGTAATACTATCGATATGCGAAACAGAAACATGTTAATACCATATTTCTAACTTTGAATGTTGATTACCTTTAATTATACTTAGCAACTCAAAGCTAAAAGTGTTTTTAATATGTATTTGGGGTGATGTAGAACAAAAACAGTAAAGGGAGTGAAGCGGGTCATTTTTAACACGCGTCTTGATGGCTTCTGGTGGGATTTCACCTGATATTTTGGCCTGCTGCATAACAGCAGCGGCAAACGAGTGTCAAGATTCTTTTTGTAAAGGGTTTTTTATGAGATATGATCAAGCGCGATGTTCAGTATTCAATCGCAGGAATGAAGAAAAGGAAGGTAAGGAAGTGGAAGTTAGTAGTTTATGCCAATGGAATGTAATCTTTCACACTACACACAAGATTCAATCTTTGTAGACCATTTTAACCATTTGTTGGATATAATATCAATTGGCGAATGTTGCTAAAATTACGTCATACTAACGGAGCTAAATACCTATGCACGCAATCGTAAACAACCGCTACAATATACTTGCACAAATTCCACGACATTTACAACATACGTCGATAGGTCGACCGCCGATGCAAAAACTGACCCAAAAAGCACGAAAAAAAGCCCCGCCGCAACGCGGTGGGCGCCGAAATCCTTGTAACAAAGTATAAAGTGGCCATCAATCCATTTACACTTAACTTGGTGGAGATTGGTTATGTTTGAATCATGTCCGATCAACTCACTCCTCATACACACTCCGAAAGAATTCTCTCTGACTGGTGGAAAGTGCCCGAAAGCCTTCCCGTGTGTTTGTCTGTCGTGAGGTGGTCATGGAGGAAAAAGTGACCACTCGGCCACTCCACATGGTCGATACTCATAACTTCAGTTCATGCTGTAATGTTCTATAAGTACGTTTAATGAACCCCAAGGGGGGTTCCACAGCACAATAGTTGTATACTTTTGATGATTATATACGAGTGAAATACTTTGTTAGTTTCGACTGACCACTTGCCGTATTACTTGTGATCGATATGATGTTTGAGAAGAAATCATTTGATATGATGTCTGGTAGTTGGGTCAAAAAGTTATATGCATACGTGTTCAACTTGTCGAAAGTTGAAACCTTTCCATCGGCTGAGTCTTAATGGTGAGGTGCTTCTTTATAAGCCCAAAGGTAAAGCACATTATAAGAAGGCTAACTCATTTTCACGGATTGTATCACAAATTAAAGTAGTAGTAATAACAAACCTTGGTTTATAATGGCTTCGATATAACTTCGGGTCTCAGGCACTAGAAAACCAAATGTCTTATTCATCATCGGGCTTCTTAACAACAAAAGAATCAAACTAAAAGTTATGACAACTGTTTTGGTAGTTTCTCAACAACAATATATTAAGTTCAACACGTTAAATGTAAAAGGCAATTAAGCGATTCAAAATAAAAACAAATACTAGCTATTACTCTTGATCATCTGCTGTTAGATTCCTCCTCATCAACGTGAGCGATATTCTCCTTCATCTCCTTGTTTTTCTGATTCTTGTTTCTACTTAACCACCTCGCTCTCCCTCCTCCTTCTACTGCATGGTTTATACATAAATTTTAGTATGTGAAAGGGTTTTAATATCATTTATGTGACTTGCAGTGATTAGGTTTATAGTCAAGAAAGGTTTAGGGTTTTTTTTTAACAATTAATGCATACTACTGCAGTTGTGTTGTTCTACTTCCGATATTGGGAACAAATTATATCAAGCTACTGCTTACTTGTCTTATGAGCTTATTTGATTTCGGCCTATATTGCATAAGCCCCAATTTCTTGGAACCTATGGGCTTATATGAGTTTAATAAACTTATATAAGCCTAAAGAATTGGGGCTTATGCGAAATACAAATAAGCTCATACATAAGCCACATATATATAAGCTTGCACAAACACCCCCATAATATGTTTTGTGGTATATATTTCTTTGTAAAGGAAAGCATACATGTCTTTTTGGGTTTGTAACATGAAACTACTATTATGGAGTAAATAATAAATAAAAGAAGTAGTAATAACAAACCTTGGCTTATAATGGATTCGATATAAGTTCGGGTCTCGGGCGCTAGAGACTCAAGATAGTCTTCCCATTCCCTCAACTCATCCTTCGTTCTCACTCCGCCAAAGTCCAAGTCACCACGATATTTACGTTTTAGCCTCGGTTGTTTACTGGCTACAATCTCACATGGTGGTTTAGAAAACCAAATTTGTTCTTCATCATCGGGTTTCTTAACTTCAGGTTCACCAAGGGGTGGGTTACACACCTGTCTGTAATAAAGTTGAACATCAAGCGGCATAGCGTAGAATTCCTTCTTCTGCGTTAAACTCATCTCTTTTCTTTCTGTTTTGGGAAGAGTGAATGATAGATCACGCTCTATGATTTTACCCATCCTGATTTACAATAATCGTAATCAACTTTTTATCCGAAACCCTATGCTAAAATTACAGTAATTTTCTTTCGTTCGGCTGATAACCCTAATGATAAATTCTCTTTTAGGGCTAAACTTATACTACCACCGCTAACTTTCAAAACTTGCGCTTTGGTCCCTTTAGTTTCCTAATCGAGTCTTCTTTCAAAACTATACCCACCGGTAGCACTATTTGGAAGTAAGTCCCCAATTTAATATATGTTTTTATTCGTGTTTATACATTTTCATCCGTTTTCATATGTTTTCATTCGTTTTTATCGTTTTCATTCGTTTTTATCCATTTTTATACGTTTTCATATGTTTTCATTCATTTTTATCCGCTTTTACTCGTTTTTATACGTTTTCGGCTCTAAATATAAAGGTTGATGGATGATTATTTTGTTATTTTATGTTTTTATTTAAAGCAAGTAAAAATATGGGTTTTGATTTGGGGGGTTATTTTAACTACTAACACTATCCTAAATGCAAGAAAATAAAAAGACAAAAAGGTAAAAGTGGTGAAAACTCTTTAAGGTTAAAAACGTGTTTACGCAGGTTTTACTCCCTACTTGTTTCTTACATTGCCTATAGAATTGCCACTCCTTGTTTAATGTAGTGTGAAGTATTCATGTTTATCATTCGTGAGGAAACATCTAAAGTATGAATCTTCAAGAAAAAGTTTAAGTGTCTTGTGTTTCTTTTACATCTTGCAAACTCTAGAGTCTCCATTGGCAAAATCCATCCAAATACATATGAATATCTATCATGAAACTTGTACGACATAACCTTCGCCTGCTTTAAGTATCAAGTATTTTATACGAGCACCACACGACACTACCTTTTATAAATATCACCATCCTAGAATGACATCGAGTTTTTTTTCTTCTTGAAAATGAGGACATCTGGTGCACTTTCAAAGTTTTATAGACCAAATCTGCAATTTGGCCATACCACAGGGACCAAAAATGCAATTAACTCTAGAGATAATTGTATAGTAGTATATATGAAATATCATAGTCAGCTCCATATGAAACGTAAGTTTTGTAGAACCTAAAAAAAAGTTAAATCTTCACTTCCGTTTCAAGGAGCCGGCCACGAGATTCAGAACTATGAAATGTTATATAACATATTTTTTACACCTTAAAAGTTAGGAAAAGTATATACCAATAACGAGGAAGAGTATGTATCAAATACTGTCAAGAATTATTAGTAACCTCGATGACCTATGTATAAACAAATGTTGTACAACTAAAGATCAAATAGCATCGTTGTATGAGAACAATTCATTTGATTTTGAAGTCCATCCTTGTGATCGCAAGTCTGGTAGCTGGGTCGAACCAGCAAAGTTATTTGCATACATGCTCAACTTGTCTAAAATCAAAACCTTTCCGTGGGCGGACTTGCAAGTATCAGTCAATGATCTTGGCAAAATGATTACTTTGGGTTTGAGTCTTAATGGTGAGGTGCTTCTTTATAAGCTTTAATGAAATATATGTTATCTCGAGTTCAATTCGTGGTCGTTAAACCACCTCAACTTCATTCGTCTTGTTTAATTGCTTATTCTTGTTTGAAAAAAATTTATTGCTCATTCATTCATGTTTATAGTGTGTTGCCAACATGAAACATAAAACAGTTAGATGGCAGTCATCCGCGTTAAGTTCTTGATGTATCCAGCATTATCTCGGGTGATCTTTCACGTAGTTGCATATGTGTCTGCAACCCGCAACTGTCAGTGCATACTCTACAGGTTAAAACTGAGCTTAGATTAAACGGCACACACCAACTTAGAATAAACAATACATACTGTAACATTACAAACAAGAAACCAACTATTACTTCGTACAAGGCTAATCATCGCATCTGCCTACTGAACACAAAACAAGAGCATCAAGCATATAGTTTAGCCGAAATCTTACATTAAAGTACTAATGAGACCGTAGATTAACACCATTACCAAAACCATAGGGAATAGTAGGAAAGTTCAAGCTTCTGAGTGAGACCAGTGGATCTTCACTTCAGCGTTGGTTGAGGCTCGAGGGAGCTCTAACAACTTGGAAGCAAACATCAACTTCCCTTTTTCACAATCAAACGCTTGAAGTGAACCAGGAAAGATAGTAATCCTCTCTAGCGAAGGGGAGCAAGCAAGTATACACTTTATCAAGCATATTTCAGACTCTAAACCTCTAAAGGATGAAAACCAAACAGACTGTAGCTGCAGCTTCCTGATTTTGGTATAGTGTTCCTCCAAACAATTAAGTGAAGATACAAGTGAAGGTGGTGAAACCACATCTTTGTATGTGCCCTACAATAACGTATAAATAATGTTCATATGCACAACAATGCGATTTTGAGTAGCACAATAAGATAAAAATACATTTACTCACTGTTACGGAAAGGCTCTGCAAATTTGGCGATCCCCAAATCATACCAAAAGCACATGATAGCATTTTAGAACTTCCAAAATCTATCTCGTAGAATGCAAGAGTTTTGAGACACGGAAATACAGTAGGAACCAGCTTGCTACCACCAGCTAACTGCAGTTAGTACAAAGCCACTTCATATATTTAAAGCATTCATAAAGCTCTCCATATATAGCTAGTTTGTAAACTGAATTCCAAAGAAGCAAGTTAGTCTTACCTTGCAGTATTGAAAATTCAGATAAAGCTCTTGAAGTTTCGGAAGGAAACCAGAAAGCTCAAAGATATCTGAAATTTTTATTGCTCCAAGGTCGTGTAATGGCAACGATAACTCTTTAAGATTCTTAAGTTTTGTAATTTCAACTATTTTTACTTTGTCTGAACGAATGTTATAACTAATTTTCAGAATCTCAAGTAAGGGGCACCAACTTATGAATTCCTCAATATTTCGACTTTTAATTTCTACAAGAGTAAAGCCCAAGTTCAAAAGATTTGGAAAACCACAAAAGCCCGGTGGCACATGGAAACAGCAATTATCAAGCTCCAAAAGTTTGAGCTCTAGGCAAGTGAAAAAATGGGTAGGCAACTTTAGTGGTTTTCGGTGCTTATTTATGACTGTGAACTCCCTAATTCCTTTTCGGGACAAGAACAAAACCCAATTATAAACTTCCTCAACATCTAATATCTTGTGATATGGTATAAAGAGGACACCAATTGTTACGAAACCTTTAAGATGGAGGAGAAGTCTACTTATAGTCCTCTCACTGCAGTTATTTCCGCCATCTACACCTGGTTCAAAGAAATTTTCATCCAATACGAGTTGGCTGATATTAGTCCAGTTATACCTCCAGTTTCTCGACAAGATACCCGTCCTAACAGCCTCTTTTATTGGCAAGCACTCCAAAATATGACTGATCACATTCTCTGGCATGTTGCTAATACCGGTTTGTGGTGAAACATTAGATGCTCTATGTGTCCCATAAGCCCGTTTCATGATAATAAGTAGAGTACTATAATGGAATAGGAAATCAGCAAATTAGCCATCAAATGCAAATATCATCTTCTAAACAAATAATTGAATCTACCACATTTTCCTAAATTTTATTTTTCTATTTACACTATATATATTATAGTGCTTGATAACATCATCTATTGCTAATGTAGATGCTTTATGTGTTCCATGAGACAGTTTCCATTATACAGTAAAACAGAAAACATAAAAACAAAAAACCTAGGTACAAATCCGTGGGGTAATAAAACAACAATTTCAAAAGCATTACATGTGTGTCAAGGGTCGTAATCTTCTCATAACAAATTTCTAATGGGTGAAAGTTTGTAACAGTCGAGGGTTGATTAATCAAATTGAAATATAAAAAAATGTATTGTAGAATATAGTGTTTGAATAAACAACTCCCAAAGTTCTTATTCCACCCTAAAACAAACAGGTTCTACATCCAACACTCGAAAACGACAATACACATTTTTTTTTATCAAGCACTCATAAACAGAAAACCTCTAAACACTCCTCGTATCCAAGTGTTAATCTGATTATTGCCTTTTTCTAAAGCAGATAAAAAAATATGATCTAATAGTAGTATTAGAACATGCTTTTTTTAAGAAGTTTGGAACATACCTATCTAACTGTATTAAAGTAATTTTTCAAGAACATAAACACTTTAAAGTAAGTGCTTGTTGGATCATTAAACTTGATTTGATCCAATCAAGTATAGAACATCTACAAAGGCCCAAGTCCATAAGGAAGAAAAATCTAGAGCTCTATCTATAAGAAATATGTATAATGATTCTTAAAATATCCATAGAATTGTGTAGAATATTGTAGCTAAGAAATATTGTTAGAATTTGGAGTATTAATCTGTAGCAAACATATCATTCTATCGGTTCCTAATGGCTTTCAAGTTATGATCATTACGAGAGATTCTCTGGGGTTATTCATGGACAAAGAATAAAGGTTTAAAGTTCCAAGAAGTCGGTTTCTGTGAAGAGTTATTCATTTCTGGCGATGAGTCATTTATAGCCGTTAGAGGGTCTTAGTGTAACTTAATCTCCTATTTAATAAGTCCCTTAATCTAGGGTTACATACACTTGAGTGTCTGGTCTTTGTATCACTCTCCTCTCTTTTCTCGGATCATTTCAACGATCTTGTCTTGTCTTTACATTCATATGATTATTGTCTCATTGACATTAATCTAATCTTGTAACATTTGGATACTATTAATCTAAGTCGACTATTGCGACTTAGATCGAATAAAGGTTCTATTGTTCATCTAGTGTTGCCTATACTTTCGTACATGGTATCGAGCTTGAGCTCATTGATTCTCTTTGGCAACAAAGGTGTGGTTTGGGGTTATTGCTATTGGCGTAATCCTTTGGTTATCTTCATTTACAATTTACCCTAGACTAAGTGAATCTAGGGTGATTGTGATTTGTTCTTCATGCATATTTCTCTGTAAGTCTAAGTCTTATCTTCTCTTTAAACATACAGTACTTAAGTCTCGTAGGTG
The DNA here is from genome assembly GCA_022545495.1 of Chrysanthemum lavandulifolium. Taxonomy (NCBI): domain Eukaryota; kingdom Viridiplantae; phylum Streptophyta; class Magnoliopsida; order Asterales; family Asteraceae; genus Chrysanthemum; species Chrysanthemum lavandulifolium. The sequence continues at coordinate 281,496,948 of CM040238.1, forward strand.
CAAACGGGTAGACTAACATCTTGATCGCCACCTTTGAGTGGTACGAATACCTTTCTGGTTTACCCTAGTCCATGAGCTTGGTGCTTGTTGTTTCTTATTACAAAGTCTTATTTACTTGTCTATTTACTCTTATTATTATATCATACGTGATTCTTTGTCATCTTATTATCTCTGTCTTATTGTTTGTATTATGGCTATTGGTGATGATAATGTTGGTGGTGGTGGTTCCCTGAGAAAAGCTTATCCTTTGGTGATGCTTTGTATTTACAACCCAATAACACCAATGGTACTCCCATTATTTCTATTAAACTCATTGGGCCCGAAAAATTATAAAATATGGAATATGGCCATGACGTTTGCCTTAAGGAACAATAACAAGTTGGGGTTTATTGATGGTACTTGCATAAGAAATGATTCAAACCCAGTCTTGCTAATCAATGTGACACTTGTAACTCTGTTGTGGTCACTTGGATCCTCAACTCTCTCATACGAATTATTCTTTGGTGCTATTTATTCTAAAGCGCTTATGAAATGTGGAATGATCTTAAAGATACCTATGATAAAGTTGATGGTTCAACTATTTTTAATTTACACAAAAACATAAATTCTCTTAGTCAAAGTGGGTCCTTTCTTGCGATTACTATAACAATCTTAACTCTTTATGGAAATAATTTGATTGTATGATTAGCTTGCCTCCACGCACTTGTGAAATTGCAAAACATTTTGAAAACACAATCGACTAATCAAGTTAATGCAATTTCTTATGGGTCTTGATGACTCCTATGTTCCCATCGAAGCAACATTTTAACCGAGATCCTTTACCTAATGTCAAAAGCGCTTTCTCTGTTGTTTCGGGAAGAATCTCTGAAATGTCTCATCTGGGAATAGCTCGCTAAACCCAATGCTACGACTTTTCTTTGCAAAAACTTCGATGGTGGAAAATTTTTGATAACAAAGAGGTTTTAACAAAAAAATTACGGTTTTAATAATGGTAACAACTCTAATAGCAGAGGACCAAACATGAACCTAAAATGTACTAATTTCAAAAACCTTTTCATCTTGTTGATAGATGTTATGATCTTGTTGGGTATCCTGCTGGATATGTTAAAAGAAATTTCAATGGTAAACCTTCGTGATAACAATGTTTCTTTGAAACCAATTGTGTCATGATAATAGTGCTAGCAACTCTCTGTCTCCTTGTCTAATGAACGACTCTCGAGACTTATGAGTTTCCTCAATGACAACAATGTGTCATCGCTAATGCCAACTTGGCGGTAAAAATTTTAGGAACCTTCTTGATGGCGGTGTCAAGTTTAATGTAAACTTCAACAAGTTTTTAACAACAACACTAAATCCTTATCCGAAACATCGGTCTTGGTTGGATTGTTGATTCGGTGCAAATCGACACATGATATGTTCGAAATTTTTAATCAATGTTGTTAACATTTCAAATCTTGGGTTAAGCTGTTGGACATCCCAATGGTACTCGGGCCTTAATTACTAAAATTGGTGATTTAAAGGTCAATAATGACCTAACTCTCTTTGATGTTCTTGTTGTTCACGAATACAATGTTAGTTTACTATCTCATTCATAAGATTGCTAGAGACAATAAGATGTTTGTTGGGTTTAATGAATCTAATTGCTATATCTGAGTTTACATCAAAAAAGGATTGTGGGGATTGGTAAACAATACAATGGATTATATATATTTGATATAGATTCTACATGTAAGATTACTTCTAACAAGCGCATATCATTTGTCATGTCTCTAGAAATCTCGGCATCAAAGACTTGGTCATCCTCGACCAAGTCCTACACATACTTAAACCCACTCTTAAATTTGATAGTTCATTTGAAACTGATCATCTCTGTGATACTTGTAATAAAGCTAAACAAACCAGAGAACCATTTCCTTTAAGTGAACATAAATCCACTAAAATTGGTCAACTTGTTCACCTTGATGTTTGGGGACCATATAAAATCACTAGCAGAGATGGTTATAAATATTTTTTAACCATACTTGATGACTATTCTAGGGCAGTGTGGGTTTATATGCTTAAGGGGAAGGATGATGTTTATGTTTCTATTGTTAACTTTACTCATATGATATCAAATCAATTTGAACACAATGTCAAAGTTTTCAGAAGTGATAATGGGACAGAATTTGTCAATAATAAACTTCAACAATTCTTTCATGAAAAAGGAATCCTACATCAAACATCTTGTGTTTATACACCACAACAAATGGCATTGCGAGAAAGGAAACATAGGCATCTCTTTAATGTTGCTAGATCCCTTATGTTTTGGGAATTACCTCTATATCTTTGGCCTAAATGTGTTCTAACTGCCGCCTATGTCATAAGCAGGTTGCCTCTTGATTCACATCTGCAAGTCCCCTTCTTCTTTGTGTATGGGCATGACCCTTCACTCTCTCCTTAGAGTCTTTGGTGCTTATGCTATGCCACTATTCTCAACATCTCGACAAATTTGGTAGTAGGTGCGAAAAAGTGTTCTTATTGGTTACTCAAATGAAAAAAATGTTATAAACTCTTGAGCCTAGAAACAAAAATATCTTTTATTCCGAGATGTCAAATTTTATGAACCGTGTTTCCATTCAAAATAAAAAATTCGTGTCAAAACCTTTTGTTGAAACTTATGTGCCTAAAGATTTAAACCACAAAAATTTCTTTGACTCACAAACAAGTCCCAATGATGAAGGAGAGTGACATCCTATGATGATAGCACGGTGGTAAGTCATCCTACTAGGATTGATGAACCGGTTGCAACATCTATAGATGATAATACACACCACGAGGGCAACATATCACATGAATCGGAAGATGCATCATCACATCCTGCCGATGCATCTTACGATTCTAACTGATCATCATCCGATTCTCTTGAACAAGAAAGAGGCTTGCCACCACTATCGCTAGAAGGTCAACTAGAGTTTCTAAGTTGCCCGGTAATCTAAATGACTTTATTGTTGAAGGAAAAGTCGAATATGGGGTTGAAAAAGTTGTTAATTACTCTAATCTTAACAAGGATAATTATTGCTTTGCTTCTAGTCTTAATAAAAGTATTGAACCTACATTATGAAGAAGCTATCCTTGATAGTAATTGGGTAGAAGCTATGAATTCGAAATTGAGGCCCTAAATGAAAACCATGCTTGGGATATAACCGATCTACCTCCTAATAGAACTCCCATTGGTTACAAATGGATTTTAAAATCAAATATAAAGCCGATGGTGAAGTTGATAGATACAAGGCTAGATTAGTTGTTAAAGGCTATAACCAAAGGGAAGGAATAGACTATGATGAAACTTTTTCCCTGTTGTGAAAATGTCTCTTTGTTAGATGTCTTATTGCCTTAGGTGTAAAAAAAAAATGGCCTCTTTTTCAACTTGATGTTAACAATGCCTTCTTGTATGGAGATCTGATGAGGATATCAATATGACCATCCCCAAGGGGTTCTGTAATGAGAACAATAAAAATAAAGTTTGCAAACTTGTCAAGTCTCTATATGGCCTAAAACAAGCTCCCGAAATGGAATGAAAAACTTGTGAGTGTTTTAAAAGAAAATAACTTTGTTCAATCATTAATGATCACTCCACCTGTTCACCAAAGCAGAGAATAACAAGTTTATTGCTCTACTTGTTTATGTGGATGATATTGTTCTTCTTTGGAAGCGCATTGATGAGATAAATCTTTTAAAGAGTTTCTAAAATCCAAATTTCATATCAAAGACTTGGGAAATCTAAAATATTTCCTTGGCATTGAGGTTTTAAAAGCGGGAATGACATTTGTCTTTCTCAAAGAAAATCTTGTCTTGAACTCCTCAAAAATTTGGTCTTCTTGGGTGCAAACATGTCCACTCCTATGGAACCCAACTCGTGCTTCCATACATTCCCACCGATGACCCATTACTTGTCAACATCACGGTTATCGAAGTTACTTGGGAAACTTATCTATCTCACCCATACAAGACCGACATCTCATACTCGGTTCATTGTCGGCACAATATATGCATTCTCCTTAAAATCTCATCTTGAATGTGCCCTCAATGTTCGAGATATCTAAAAGGAGCTCCAGGAAAGGTCTAAGGTACAATTTCAAACAACTCTAAAAATCATCTTGAAGGATATAGTGATCTTGATTGGGCCAAATGCAAGAAAACTAGAAAATACATCACGAGTTATTGTGTTTTCTTCAATGATTGTTTGATCTCATGGAAAAGTAAAAACAAAACACTCTTTCAAAATCTTCCAAGGCGAGTATAGATCTATGTCTCGCTGCTGTGAAATCATTTAGATTCAAAAATCCTAAAAGATCTAAAGTTGATATCAATCTTCCTGTTAATCTTTTTGTGACAACAAATCGCTTTACAACTTGTTGTCAACCTGTTTTCATGAAAGATCAAAACACTTTGAAATTGATGTTCACTTCATCGGGAGAAAATTGCAAGAGGTGTTATAAGTGCTAAGAAGATTGGCTCTTCAAACCAAGCCGCAGACATTCTCACTAAAAATCTCCTGTTTACCAAGATAAATTTTTGTGTGAAAATTGATATTGTTTGATATGTTTGCTCATCAGTTAAGGGGAATGTTAGAATTTGGAGTATTAATCAGCAAACATATCATTCTATCGATTCTAATGGCTTTCAAGTTATGATCATTGCGAGAGATTCTCGGGGGTTATTCATGGACAAAGAATAAAAGGTTTAAAGTTCCAAGAAGTCGGTTTCTTTCAAGAGTTATTCATTCTGTGCGATGAGTCATTTATAGCCGTTAGAGGGGTCTTAGTGTAACTTAATCTCCTATTTAATAAGGCCCTTAATCTAGGGTTACACACACTTGAGTGTGCAGTCTTTTGTATCACTCTCCTCTCTTTTCTCAGATCATTTCACTGATCTTGTCTTGTCTTTACATTCATATGATTATTGTCTCATTGACATTAATCTAATCTTGTAACATTTGGATACTATTAATCTAAGCTGACTATTGCAGCTTAGATCTGAATAAAGGTTCTATTGTTCATCTAGTGTTGCCTATACTTTCGTACAAATATCTAGAGTATAGATATGTATAATGTTGGAAATATCTAGAGTTCCATGGAAGTATCTTGGTACTAGACTCTTCCATGGACTAGTATAAATAGAGGGTGGTGTGATGCATTTGTAATCAAGCAAATCAAAGAAAACATAAGCAATCAATAATATTCCAAACCTTTCATAAGTATTCCTCTCTTCCTAAATTTCACTTACAACCTCTTCATCAAATATAAGCCTAAAAGGCCTTCGAGTTTCTAATGAATTGGTATCAGATCTAGAAGATCACGATGTCAAGCATGATGAACTTGTTCCAATTTCCTCGTCTTACCAAAGACAACTATGGTAGTTGGTGCATTCGAATGAAGGCGTTACTAGGTTCACATGATGTATGGGAGATGGTAGAGAAAGGTGTTGAGAAAGTAGATGATGAATGTTCCATGAATGCCGCCCAAAGGGTGGAGTCATAAAGGCAAGAAAGAAGGATCAAGTGCTCTTACACTCATCTATCAATGTCTTGATGATGCGATGTTTGAAAAGTTGCAATGCAACTACTTCCAAGGAAGCGTGGGAGATCCTTCAAAATGCTTTCAAAGGAATCGACAAAGTGAAAAAGGTACGTCTTCAAACTCTTAGAGGAGAGTTCGAAAAACTCCAAATGGAGGAATCCGAAACCATTTCGGATTATTTCACTCGTGTTTTGACCATTTCAAATGAAATGAAGAGAAATGGTAAAAGCTTGAGTGACACAAGTGTGATAGAAAAGATTCTTCGTTCTTTGCCCCAAAGCTTTGACTACATTGTCGTGGCCATAGAGGAGTCAAAAGACATAGACTCAATGACCATTGATCAACTCATGAGATCTTTACAAGCCCATGAAGAGAAGTTGAAGAAAAGAAGGGGGAAAGAACCCTTGGAGCAAGCTTTATACCCAAAGGTCTCTTTCAAAGAAAGAGAAAAGAGCTTTCTACATGGAAAGGATCAAGGACGAGGACGCGGTATTTTTCGAGGTCGTGGTGGTTTCCAAGGCCGAGGACGAGGAAGAGGAAGAGAAGATGTCAACAAAGAAGATGAAAACCAATGGTCTTCATATCAAAGAGGTCGTGGGAGAGGCTTTCAATCTCAAAGAGGAGGTAAGCCCCAAACACAATATTACAACTGTCGTAAATATGGTCATTATGCCTATGAGTGTACTAGCTCAAGACAAGTGGAAGAAAAAGCTAATCTTGTGGAGGTAGAAGGCGAGATGAGCTTACCTTGCTAATGGCAAGACATGACGAACAAGAGAGGATAGAGACATGGCATATAGATTCCATTGCAAGTAACCATATGATGGGTGAAGAAGACTTGTTCGTGGAGATGGAGAAAAGTAAAGGTAACGTCACCTTTGGAGACGAATCAAAGGCACCGATGAAAGGAAAAGGTAAGATACTTATCCGAGCTAAAGATGGAAGTCACCAATATATTTCGGACGTATACAATGTGCCCAATCTTAAAAGTAATATTTTAAGCGTGGGATAACTTTTAGAGAAAAATTACGATATTCATTTCAAGGATCGTAGTGCTATAATAAGGAATCTCGAAGGAAAGCTCATAGCAAAAGTGCCTATGACCAAAGACCGAATGTTCCTTCTAAACATTCAACATGATGAAGCTAAGTGCTTAAAGAGTTGTTTGAAGGATCATTCGTGGCTTTGGCACATGAGATACGGGGCACTTAAACTTTGGTGACTTAAAGTTATTATCCTCAAAGGAATGGTGAAAGGGTTAGATCAAATTGATCATCCCAATCAAGCGTGTGAAGGATGCCTTCTTGGGAAGCATGCTAGGAGTTTGTTCCCAAAGAAGCGACATCAAAAGCTAAGGAGCCTTTACATCTAATTCACACGGATTTGTGTGGTCCCATTACTCCACCCTCTTATAGTAAGAATCTTTACTTTATGCTCTTTATTGATGACTTTTCAAGAAAAACTTGGGTATATTTTCTAAAAGAAAATCCCAAGCTTTTGAAACTTTTAAAACATTTAAAACTATGGTTAAAAAAGAAAGGTTTAAAATTAAATCAATGAGATCCGATAGAGGTGGAGAATTTTATCAAAAGAATTTAACAAATTTTGTGAGGATAATGGGATCCGGAGATTTCTAACGGCTCCTTACTCTCCACAACAAAATGGAGTGGTTGAGAAAGAATAGAACCATTCTCAATATGGTCCAAGCATGTTGAAAAGTAAGAAGATGCCAAAGGAGTTTTGGGTCGAGGCGGTTGATTGTGCAAGATATCTATTGAACCGGTGTCCGTCAAAGAGTTTAGATAACCAGACTCCACAAGAAGCATGGAATGGGATGAAGCCTACCGTCTCTCACCTAAGGGTATTCGGAAGCATAGCATATGTCCACGTTCCAAGCCAAAGGCGATTAAAGCGATGATAGAAGTGAGAAGCATGTGTTTGTTGGCTACGACAAGAAGTCGAAGGTTATAAGCTCTATAATCCAATCACAAGGAAGGTGGTAGTGAGTAGAGGCGTGGATTTAGATGAAGAAGAGACATGGGATTGGAGCATCAAGGAAAATGAAAGGTATGACTTTCTTCCTATGATGATGAAGAAGAGCGGGTGAATCAAGTGAAGAAGTCCAAGAACCTCAAAGTCCAACTCCAACCCAAGAATCACCTTCAAGTTCAAGTGAAGGAGAACCGAAGACAAGAAGTTTGCGGGGAGCTCACGAGGTAACCGGCGAAATACCCTTACTTGTTTATCGTTGATTGTGAACCTTTAGTTTTGAGGAGGCTATGAAAAGCAAGAAATGGAGACAAGCCATGGACGAGGAGATAAAGTCAATAGTGAAGAATGATATGTGGGAGTTGACGACCCTTCCGAAAGGCCAAAAGGCTATTGGAGTCAAGTGGGTATACAAGACCAAGAAAAGCGCCAAAAGGAAGTAGAAAAGTACAAGGCAAGACTTGTGGCAAAGGTTACAAGCGAAGCATGGTATCGACTACGAAGAGGTATTTGCTCTGTTGCTCGCTTAGAAACTATTAGAATGATTATTGCTATTCTTGCTCAATATAGGTGGAAAATCCACCAAATGGATGTAAAGTCTGCATTTCTAAATGGACTTCTTGAAGAAGAAGTTTATGTGGAGCAACCAGAGGGATATCTTGCCAAAGGGCAAGAAGGTAAAGTGTTAAGGTTGAAGAAGGCCTTATATGGTCTAGCGGGCACCACGTGCTTGGAATACTAGAATTGACAAGTATTTCCAAGAACATGGTTTTACTAAATGCCTAAGTGAATATGCACTTTACGTGAAATTTGCAAATGGAAGTATAATGCTCAAATGCTTGTATGCGTGGATGATTTGATCTTTACAGAAACTCTCGTAGTATGATTGATGAGCTCAAGAAGTCAATGACGAAAGAGTTCGATATGACGATATAGGACTTATGTCTTATTATCTTGGCATTGAGGTGAAGCAGACGGATGATGGAATTTTCATAAATCAAGAAGGATATGCCAAGGAGATATTAAAGAAGTTTGGCATGGATACGTGCAATCCCTTTGGCACCCCATAGAACATAAGGCAAATCCTTCTAAGCATGACGGAGGAGAAGCGGTAGACTCAACTCAATTCAAGAGTCTCGTTGGAAGTTTGCGCTATTTGACATGTACAAGACCTGACATACTCTTTGCGGTTGGTTTAATTAGTCGTTTCATGGAAGAGCCTACGACAAAGCATTTGGAGATTGCAAAGAGGATCATCCATTATATCAAAGGTACCGTAGACTACGGAATGTTTTATTCAACAAGTGAAGACTTCAAGCTCGTTGGATATAGCGACGATGTTCGGGTGGAGACAAAGACGATGGAAGAAGTACAACACGATTCATATTCTTCCTAGGTAACAATGCTTTTACATGGTCTTCAAAGAAGCAACCTATTGTTACTTTGTCTAGTTGTGAAGCGAGTACGTGGCTGCAACATCATGTGTATGTCACGCATTTGGCTTAGAAGTATGCTAAAGGAGCTACACATGGAACAAGAAGATGCGATTGAGATCTATGTGGATAACAAGTCGGCCATTGACTTAGCTAAAATCCAAGATACCATGATCGAGTAAGCATATCAACACTCGTTATCACTTTATTCGAGAGTGCATTGCAAGGAAAGATGTCCAAGTGATACATACGAGGTTCGAAAACCAAGTTGCAGATATCCTCACCAAGCCGATCAACGAGAAAGATTTTTCAAGACAACGAATGATGCTTGGAGTCGGTAAATCAAGTTTAAAGGGGGGTGTTGGATCATTAAACTTGATTTGATCCAATCAAGTATAGAACATCCACAAAGGCCCAAGTCCATAAGGAAGAAAAATCTAGAGCTCTATCTATAAGAAATATGTATAATGATTCTTAAAATATCCATAGAATTGTGTAGAATATTGTAGCTAAGAAATATCTAGAGTATAGATATGTATAATGCTGGAAATATATAGAGTTCCATGGAAGTATCTTGGTACTAGACTCTTCCATGGACTAGTATAAATAGAGGGTGGTGTGATGCATTTGTAATCAAGCAAATCAAGGAAAACATAAGCAATCACAAATATTCCAAACCTTTCATAAGTATTCCTCTCTTCCTAAATTTCACTTACAACCTCTTCATCAAATATAAGCCTAAAAGGCCTTCGAGTTTCTAACAAGGCTCAAAACACTCGCTAAAACGAAAATGGAAACTTAATTAAGGAGGTGTCAGCATAAGCTTGTTTTAAAAGTCTTGGTTCTAATCTTAAAGACAAAGTACTAGTAAGAAAGTTGTTGAACTCAGTTCCAAAGAAGTTTCTACCAATTGTGGCATCCATGAAAGTTGATAAAATGTCAATTGAAGAAGCAATGGGAAGAATAATAACTTATGAAGAACGCCTCAAGAGTCAATATGAACCGCAAGAAGATTACCAAAGCAAACTTCTAATGGCAAGTTCAAGTAATCAAGGCCGTGGTAGAGGTCGAGGAAGAAACTTTAGTAAAGAAGAAAGAGGATGTGGAAGAGGTACAAGTCGAGAACAAAACAAGAAAGAAATGAGATGCTATGAATGTGGTGAATTTGGTCACTTTGCATACGAATGCACCAAATGGAAGGATAAAGACAAGAAGCAAGAAAGACATCTCATTTACCAAAGCGACGAAGAACCTACATTCTTTGTGAAGACACGTCAAGAAATAAGAAATCTTGATTTTGTCATTACGGGGGAATATTGGAAGATAATGACAAAATCAGATAACTCAGTTAGTATATAGTATGTAATAAACCCAAAGCCTAAGGGCCGAACATGTTAGTTTGTTAGTTAATAACCCAATAGCGGTTATAGTTAGTTAGAAAGTTAGTTAATGGTAGTTATTGGTGAAGGGTCACAATGGTTCATAGAACCTGTTTGTGTCTTTTCGGTATGTATATATATGGTCAAGTGTCTGTAAGAATGTATAGAACGAAAATTGCAAGTATCAATCAAGTATATTCATATATATTACCTATGATTTGTTCATCATAGCAAGTTTTATTTCAACACTCATTAGTATTTTCTTCTCCACCAGTAGATGTGGGACAAACAAATAACAAAGTATAAAGTGACCATCAATCCATTTACACTTCACTTAGTGGAGATGGTTATATTTGAATCATGTCCGATCAACTCACTCCTCATGCGCACCTCGAAGAATTGTCTCGACCGTGGAAAGTGCCCGAGAGCCTTCCGTGTGTTTGTGTGTCGTGAGGTGGTCATGCGGAAAGAGTGACCACTCACCACTCCACATGGTCGATACTCATAACTTCAATTCATGTTGTATAGAATGCCATGAATATTCTTAAAAGGAAGGAAAGGATTTCGCCCTGAGGTTATTGTGCTAGTTGGAGCGTACATTTGACGTTCATAATCAAGTTGTCTTTCTTACACTGTGTTCTATAAGTATGTTTAACGAACCCCGAGGGGGGTGGGGGTCCACAACGCAATAGTTGTATACTTTTGATGATTATACGAGTGAAATACTTTGTTAATGAACCCCCAGGGGGTGGGGGTTCACTGATCTAGTTTGTGTATAAACTGAAGATATCTATAAGAAGACATATATACCATCGTCCATCACTGTCCCGATAATATTTTGCACGGGAGGTGAAGAAAGCACCTTTGTAGGTGTATGAGAAGTTGCCTTTAAAGGCTACAAACATAATGCTTCTGATACATTCATATGATTGTAACGTTGTTGTCAAACGAAGAAAATCGAAGCACAATTTCAAGACGAGTAACCTGTATTCGAGTAACTTACAATGCATCTTAGCTCTTGCCCCTAAGTGACAACAGATTAAAGTATTATAGTTGATAACTATCAGAAACAGTTTTTAATAATAATCAGTATATAGTTTATAAATATCATGCTTTATAACAAGCGGCAAAGTGTCATAACACCTAAACAAAAGGCTTACACTTTATCACCGGCTATAAAACACGATATCTAAAACCATAGAAGATTCGACTTTTGAAGCTTAGTTTAAGAAAACTAATAAGGTAGATGACATGCTCGTGAGCGACCTGTACTTTATAGCATCTCCTTCTAGCAGTTTGCTCTCCAGCAGTGGATGTGGGACAAACATTTTTCACATCTTTCTTGTACATGTTGCAAACCAGAGTCTCCATTGGCAAGATTCATCCATATAAAGATGGTTATGTATCATGAAACTTATACGACATGACCCTAACCTGCTCTAATCTAAGTATCAAATATGTTATTCGAGCACCACACGACACTACCTACTATAAATATTTTATGGCACTCCACCTGACCCGTTTTGACATCCTGATCATACCTGTTTTGACATTCTTATTTTTATGTTTCCAATCTAACCTCACATTCATAGTAATTACAGAACAAACACAAAGACTGCTCTTAAATATGTTAATTCCTAGAAAGTAGACATGTTTGGATATAACTGCACCATGTAGAAAGAGCGATCACATTTATTTATTTTATTCTTTCTCACCTCTAACTTTATTCTACAAGTTCGGATATGCTTCTCTCATACTGGGGAAAAAAATAAAGAGTTAATTTTGCCATAAGTCGCCATAAAAGTATATTTTACTTTTGTTGTTGATACTGAATTCAGTTTGTTTTTTATTTTTGTTACAATAGGTTGGAAAGAGTACTTTTCAGTAATTCTTGGAAGTGACAGAGGTCAAATCATGGATCGGTCGGGTAATGGTCAAAATGCATTAGTTTTAAAATTGTGGTTAAAACAAGTTGGGCCAACCTGCAAACACATATCTGAACTTTTTTAAGCACATAATATAGTAAAAGTAATTGCAATTATGTATATTTGAATAAACTTCGGATGTCTTTCAACTTATTTGACTCATTCGATTATAGTCTACTTAACCATTTGACCCGTTAGAGATAAGACATAACCTACAGCGACCCATTTACAAATGAATGTTTGTAAGGAGTATATCAAGTAATTTTTTATGTGATTATGATGAAATCACTTGTACATCAGATTTCTTAAAGCTACGGATAAAATGGGTGTGGATGCATCTTGCTGTCTCGTGATAGAAGATTCTCTATAAGTGAAATTATGGTCTTTTTCACTTTTGCATTTCATAATATTATAGGTAAAACATTCTACTCCAACAGTGCGACGTTCTCTATTTTGGGTTTTACAAAAAATGGAAACTTTTCCATTGTTGCAATTTATTTTGGGTAAAAGGGCTTCACCCTGGCAAAATATATTTGTTGCAATTTACCATTTGCCTTTATAGGAATCACTTCATGATATTAGTTGGACTGATAGTGAATATGGTTATTACAAATTTTGTGAAGACTTGTGGATATAAATTTTGTGGATATAAATTTTCCATTGACCCAAAGCCACAATGACTTCCAAGCCATAACTTGAACCCATCTTTACACTTTGTATTTCAATACTAATAAAAATGGCGAATCACTGGTCTTTGTTAATCCTTCTCGTTTTAAATCTATATTTTGTTTCAAACATAAATACTTGTTTATGTGCTCCAAATATCACGGCAGTTTGCTCTAAGCAAGAGCGATTGGCTCTACTTAAGTTCAGAAGCAGTGTCTACGATGCCACTAATTATATGTTGTCATCATGGGTTGGTTATGACTGTTGCCAGTGGGAAAGAGTCCATTGCGACAAAGTAACTGGGAAAGTTGAAAGCCTTCATCTCAGAGGAAGTGATGAATGGTTAGTTGGTAACGAGGTGAGCTCTTCTTTACGACACTTGAGGAATCTAAAATTCTTGGACTTGAGTGGTAATGATTTTCGAGGAAGCCGGATCCCTGAATTCATTGGATCCTTCAAACAGCTAAGTTACCTCAATCTCTCCTATGCCAATTTTGCTGGTATTATTCCTCCTCACATTGGAAACCTTTCAAATTTAAAAGTTCTTGATCTCACATCAAGCACATACAGTGACAGCACGCTGATGTCAGATGATATGTCATGGATGTCTGGCCTTTCATTACTCAAGTATCTTGACTTGAGTAATCTAAATCTTAGTAAGGCTCAAAACCGTGACATGGTGTTTTACATGATGCCGTCCTTAGTAAACTTAAGTTTGTCAGGATGTGGGCTTACGAATGCTGATCTTCGTACTCTTAGTAATTCGAGTACAACACTTGCCAACATTAAGCATCTAGATCTCGGCTACAATAATTTCAAAGGTCAATTTCCAGGCTTTTTTCAGAACATGACATCTCTAGAATTCCTGGACCTTTCATACTTCAATTTTAGTCTTTCATGGAATTCTACAAACTTTCTAAACACGATCCATTATTTTCCAAAGATGCGTTTGTCACATTGTGGGCTCCAAAACACACATCTATCTCCCAATCATCTTAATTCCACCACAATTTCTATCATCCAACACCTGGATCTTAGCTCGAACCTAATTGAAGGCGGATTTCCATCTGCTTTAACAAACATGAGTTCTCTATTATCCCTTGACCTTTCATCAAACATGTTGAATTCATCGGTTCCTATCATGCCTAACCTTTTATGGCTTGATCTCTCGTGGAACAACTTTGAGCATATTGAGGCTCTTGGAATCTGGAGACAGTGTCACTTGAAAGAACTGATTGTATTGGCTGATCAATTTAGTATTGAATTGACTGACTCACCAAAAAATGTATCAGAATGCTCCCAATACGCTTTCGAGAGGCTGAGCTTAGAGAAATTAAAAGGTGCATTTCATGCATACTCCTTGGGAAGAATGGTCAATTTAATAGGCTTACGTTTATACGGAGGATTAAGATTAATTATACGGAGGATTAAGATTATTGGAAGAGCTGGATCTTTCTTATAACCAACTAACAGGTCCAATCCCTGAATCTCTGGGAAGATTAAGATTATTGGAAGAGTTGGACCTTTCTGGTAACCAGCTAACAGGTCCCATTCCAACATTCATTGGGAAACTTACTACACTTGACCTTTCTGGTAATCTCTTGAACGGTTCAATCCCAGAATCCTTTGGAAGTTTAACTGCTTTAATAAAATTGGATCTTTCTGGTAACCAGCTAACAGGTACAATCCCTGAATTTCTGGGAAGATTAAGATTACTGGAAGAGTTGGAACTTTCTGGTAACCAGCTAACAGGTCCAATCCCTGAATTTCTGGGAAGATTAAGATTACTGGAAGAGTTGGAACTTTCTGGTAACCAGCTAACAGGTCCAATCCCTGAATTTCTGGGAAGATTAAGATTACTGGAAGAGTTGGATCTTTCTGGTAACCAGCTAACAGGTCCCATTCCGACATTCATTGGGAAACTTACTGAACTTGACCTTTCTAGTAATCTCTTGAATGGTTCAATCCCAGAATCCTTTGGAAGTTTAACTGCTTTAAGATATTTGGATCTTAGTGTCAATCAGTTAACTGGTCACGTCCCAACATCTCTAGGAAGACTTGTTTCATTGAGGTACATTTCAGTGTCTTCAAACTCGTTAAATGGAGTAATTACAGAAGCCCTCTTTGCAAAGCTTTCGATGTTGGAGCACCTGGATGTCGCTTTTAACAGTAAGTTGACATTCAATGTTTCACGTGAGTGGAAACCTCCATTTCAATTGAAACTGCTTATCTCAGTTCCATCAAGATTATAAATGGATTTCCACAGTGGCTCCGATCACAAAAGAAACTAAGAATTTTAAGGTTGTCTAATGCTAGCATTACAGGACCTTTGCCGACATGGTTGCGGAAGATGCCTGTTATTGCTGTCTTAGATCTCTCGCAATAAACTCAGCGGACCTTTAACAAACCTTCCTAATAAACGAACTGTTGGTGTTTCAGAAGCTTATGATAAAGCACTATTATTGCATGATAACCTTTTCAATGAGTCGATTCCTATTTCATTGTGTAGATGGACTGATTTGGAAAGTCTTGATCTTTCCAGAAATAGGTTAACTGGGAGAATTCCTGAATGTCTTGGGAACATGCGAAACTTGTATACCATGCAATTTAGCTCAAATCAATTATCTGGTGTCATTCCAAGTTCTATATTACCACAATCATCAAAGTTAATGTGGCTAAACTTGAACGACAATCATTTCACAGGTGAGCTTCCTCGAGAATTGGGGAATTTACAAGAATTGAGTATCTTAAATTTGGGTGAGAATGGGTTTTCTGGGAACATACCCGAATGGATTGGAGAAAACTTAACAAATTTGAAAGTTTTCAGGCTACACAACAATAACTTCACTGGAAGTATTCCTCGAACTTTGTGCAATAATTCATATCTTGAATTTTGGATGTGGCACACAACAACTTAATGGGTCCCATCCTCGTTGTCTAGGAAAGTTGAATGGTATGAAGACCGGTAGCTCTTTTGAAAACTATTCTGAAAGTTACGAGTATGAAGAAAATCTGATTCAGGTGATGAAAGGTGTCTCTCTTGAATATACAACGACATTCATATATGTCATAAACATGGACCTTTCAAGCAATAACCTTTCCGAGAAATACCTGCCGAGCTTATGTCACTTTCCGCATTAGTGGGTCTCAATTTGTCTAATAATCATCTCAATGGCGGCATTCCAGACAGCATTGGAAACATGAAGGCGTTAAACTCTCTTGATTTCTCGGGAAACCAGTTGACCGGTCCGATCCCTCCAAGTATTGCAGCTTTGAATTTTTTGAGCTATTTGAATTTGTCACACAACAACTTGTCCGGACGAATTCCAACAGGAAATCAATTGCAGACCCTTATGGATCCATCAATATATGTCGGGAACAAAGACCTATGTGGTGCTCCATTACAAAAGAATTGCTCCAATAATGAAGACCAAACAACTCCGCACAGAAACAGTAAAGCGGCCAATCATAAATCAAACAAGGTATGGTTCTATATGGACATAATGTGCGGTTTTGCAACAGGGTTTTGGGTGTTATTGGACTTTGTTGCTCAAAAAGATTGAGACACAAGCTTTTTAGGTTTGCTGAGGAAACCGTGGACAAGATATACGTCGCAGTGGTGCTAAGAGTTGACAAGATGAAGAGAGGAAGAGAATCCGTGATAGGTCATCTGGAATGCAAGTCATACCGGTCATATATATATTATTACGTGTTATTTTGTCTTTTAATTATATTGTCCTTATTAATATTGTGTTCATGATTTACTTTATATTTTGTAAGGCATTTTTCATATGGTGCTTTTGATAAAGACATATTCAAATGTATTAGATCATGTGCTATATGTTAGTTTTGTTTATGACCAGTAGGGTGTGGATAATCAATGATATCGGATATCACTTGAAATCGTGTAATCACTTTCCGATAGAAACTATTCGACCCTAATATCTGGGTTACACGAATCTCTATATGTGATAAGACCAAGTGTTATGTTCTTATTTTTGGCAAAAGGCAAGAAACATTTTCGCATTCAAGTGTTTAGTTTTATGAGCCCTTCCATGCAAAATATGATTGCTTTGCTAGTCTCACGTTCGAACCCGTAAGAGCTGTTAAGGGGATACTACTAGTTTGGGGTTTAGACTTTAGTCGCGTTGGGACAAAACCCACTATGGTTCAAACCACAGTGATGACTCTTGATAAATTATGTCAAACAAAACTTGTGTTACTGTGTATGTTTTGGTTGGTATGTGGTAAAACGATTTGGTATGGTTTATGGAAATAAATGAAAGCCTATCTCTTTTATAGTGATCAGACAATGATCCATAGCATTTGTTTGTATTCCAGAAATATTGTAACTGTATATTAGATGCTTCCTGAATATAACCACATAAACACTTAGCATGCTCGCTCATTACTCAGGTGCAACTCTCTGCATACTGGCAATTACTCATGCTATTAATCACTCAATCACACTCGCAATTACTCATGCTATTAATCACTCAATCACACGACTTTACTCTACAAATGTTGTCATGAATACTACACAATGAATTATGTGAATGAATCTTATTGTATAATAGATGATTAAAAGAGGCCTTGTAAATTTTGCGGTGTTGTAAGCATGTGTTGGTTCACCAAGGAAACCAAGAAATGCTTTTTGTTGCTCTCTCATAATGTCATGATGCATTGAGAGATGATAAAGTGTTATAACACATAAAATGCTTACACTCTATCTTCTTAAAATGCATCATGACACTTAGAACTTTAAAATGTTGCACTTAAAAAATGAAATCAGCTAGGAAGGCGATTTTATAGCATCTCTTCCTTAGCAGTTTTCTCTCCACCAGTCTATGTAGGACAAACAAACATATTCAAGTTTTCTTGCTTACTTTTACTTCATATTGAATGAATTAAGGTAAATTTGATGTAAGATGTGGATGTTTGTTGTGGTGTTGAGATGGCAAGAGCATACTGTTATAGCGGTTACAACGATTATATAGCTTGCGTAGATCACTATACAACGATTATATATCTAAGAAGACCAAACTCATTGATATGTAAGGGATGTGTATAATGCACTTTTGAAGTTATTAATGAATTTTAAAGTAGCATCAAATAATGTTGGACAACAGTTATTTTTGCTAAAAGTACGTTTATAAGATTGTTACGTTGTATATTAAGGACAATCAATACCATACAGGCGAACCAAAAAGGTTAAATGAAAATGCTCGTTCGCCAAGACGAGTAAATGAAAATGCTCATAACCTAATTTCAGAGTCGTGATGTGGAGTAACTTACACTGCATTCTAGCATTCTACACTAATTATCATATATGGCTTAGAAATATTAGAATTCACTTTTGATGTACAGATATTTTAACGCCTAATAAAAAAGGCTTTACACTCTTTCAACAAAACAATTTGTAACATTTAAATTTAAAACTAAATTTGAAGGTTTCGTCTCCAACCTTTCGGAAATGCAAACACCATCCTTACGAGAAACTTTTAGTTACAGTGCAACCTAAGCACCGCGTGGAGATGGAGCATGCGCTTCCAAAGAGTTAAAGACAAAACTATACATGAGAACAATTTCAGTATAGTTTTACATTATCTCATATGAACAAATACCAAGCTGTTGTTATAGCATCTTCTCCTTGACAGTTTTTACTCCACCAGTCGATGTGGGACAACAATTTTGCTCTTTTTTTTTTCTTTTTTTAGATACTAGTATTTTGTACAAAGTTCATTTACTTTTTACTAAAAGGTTCATTCGTATCATTTCTCACCCAGTATTACTACTATGATTGAATTAATGAGTTGGTTCAAGCCATCAAAAGCTATTAGAATATGTGTCCAACTCGTCAAAAGGCGAAACTTTTACATGAGTTTGCTTGCAGATATTAGTCATTCATCTTGGCAAAGAAAGGTATGCAAGAATCAAGATTACATCTTATTCGTGTATGCATCTCGACTCATATGTAAGAATGCATCCTAAGTATAATCTTCAAGTAACAAAAGAGTATTCATTTGGCAAGATCCATCTATATAAAGATGCCAATGTATTATGAGACTTGTAAAATATACCACACGACACTACCAACTATAAATATCACCATCCTGAAATGGCCTATTTTTTTTTTTTTTTTCTTTTCCAGGTCAGTGTTTTCGTGGCATTGGCGTTATGCCTTAGTGACATATCTGAACACTCGAAACTTGGGCCTAATATTCCCCGGCAACTTCTTGTAATCCATGGTCATAGTTTCCATCTCGTGAACATATTTTGCGGAGTTTCTCATACTATCCCGCTAGTTCTATCATGACCGCCTTGTACAATCATTAGACTTGGGTTCGTTCAACATCGTGGATGCATACATTTGATGTTCAAATGGTCATATGTTGTGGACTAATATATTTTAATGTGATATCATATTACTAGCATTAGGTCATGTATTTCTACTGTAGAGAGTGCCTTACAAGCCAGAATTCCTAGCTCATCAACCATGTAAGTTAGTAGCATCAAATGGATTGACCATAAGCTATCTTTGAGATAATGGATTATACATAAAGTAGCATCTAAAGGTTAATAGTACATCCATAAGAAGCTTTTGGCACCAAGTCAAGACAAAAGGTTCACAAATAAACTAAGTTTATAGACATCTTAAAAGTTTTGAATAATAATTATATAGTTTACAAAAATTATGGGTGTTAAAAAACATAGAGATATATTAACGCGTCTTGCTTTATATCTCTCCACCAACCGATGTGGGACAAGCATCTTGGTCTGCAACCCGCAACTGTCAGTGCATACTCTTCGGGTTAAAACTGAACTTAGATTAAACGGCACACACCAACTTAGAATAAACAATACATACAGTAACATTACAAACAAGAAACCAACTATTACTTCGTACAAGGCTAATCATCGCATCTACCCACTGAAAACAAAACAAGATCATCAAGCATATAGTTTAGCCGAAATCTTACATTAAAGTAGTAATGTGACAATAGATTAACACCATTACCAAAACCATAGGGAAAAGTAGGCAAGGTCAAGTTTCTGAGCGAGAACAGTGGATCTTCACTTCAGCGATGGTTGAGGCTCGAGGGAGCTCTAACAGCTTGGAAGCAAACATCAACTTCCCTTTTTCACAACCAGACGCTTGGAATGAGCCAGTAAAGATAGTAATCCTCTTTAGTGAAGGGGAGCAAGCAAGTATACACTTTATCAAGCATACTTCAGTCTTTGAACCTCTAAAGGATGAAAACCGAACAGACTGTAGCTGCAGCTTCCTCATTTTGGTATAGTGTCCCTCCAAACATTTAAGTGAAGAAACAAGTGAAGGTGGTGGAACCACATCTTTGTATGTAGCCTACAAGAACATATAAATAATGTTCATATGCACAACAATGCGATTTTGAGTAGCACAATAAGATAAAAATGCATTTACTCACCATTACATGAAGGCTATGCAAATTTGGGGATCCCCAAATCATACCAAAAGCACATGATAGCATTTCAGAACTTCCAAAATCTATCGCCAATAATACAAGACTTTTGAGACAAGGAAATACAGTAGGGACCAGCTTCCTACCACCAGCTAACTGCAGTCAGTACAAAGCCACTTCATATATTTAAGCATTCATAAACCTCTGCATAGCTAGTTTGTAGACTGAATTTCAAAGATGCAAGTTAGTCTTACCTTGCAGTTTAGAAAATTCAGAGAAAGCACTTGAAGTTTCGGAAGGGAACCAACAAGCTCAAAGATATCTGAACTTTTGATGGCTATAATTTCAAGGTCGTGCAATGGCAACGATAACACCTTAAGATTCTCAAGTTTTGTTATCTCAACTAGTTGCACTTTGCCTGAATGACGGTTATAACTAATTTTCAGAATCTCAAGTAAGGGGCACCTACTTATGAATTCCCCAATATTTTGACCAATAATTTCTACAAGAGTAAAGTCCAAGTTCAATAGATTTGGAAAACCACAAAAGCCAGGTGGCACATGGAAACAGCAATTACGTAGCTCCAAAAGTTTGAGCTTTAGGCAAGAGAAAAGATGGGTGGGCAACTTTAGTAGTTTTTGGTGCTTATTTATGACTGTGAACTCCCTAAATCCTTTTCGTGACAAGAACAAAACCCAATTATAAACTTCCTCAACATCTAATATCTTGTGATATGGTATAAAGAGGACAAACTTTGTTACGACACCTTTAAGATGGAGGAGAAGTCTACTTATAGTCCTCTCACTGCAGTTATTTCCGCCATCTAGACCTGGTTCAAAGAAATTTTCATCAAATACGAGTTGGCTGATATTAGTCGAGTTATACCTCCAGTTTCTCGAAAAGATACCCGTCCTAACAGCCTCTTTTATAGGCAAGCACTCCAAAATATGACTGATCACATTCTCTGGCATGTTGCTAATACCATCTTCTGGTGAAACTTTAGATGCTTTATGTGTCCGATAAGCCCGTTGCATGATGCTAGAAAGAGGAAATGTGTAAGCAATAAGTAGAGTAGTATAATGGAATAAGAAATCAGCAAATTAGCCATCAAACGCAAATATCATCTTCTAAACACATAACTGAATCCACCATATTTTCCTAAATTTCATTTTTTTTTTAATTTACACATAACTTGGTAACATCATCTATTGCTAATGGGGTAATAAATCAACGATAGGATGAAAATTTGTAACATTCAAGGGTTGATTAATGAAATAGTATATACTTCTTGAAGTGCTTATTCCACCCTCAAACAAACAGATTCTACATCCAACACTCGAAAACGACAAATACACATTTTTTTTTAATCAAGCAATCGTAAACACGTTTCCTCTAAACATTCCTTTTATCAAGTGTTAATCTGATTATTGCCTTTTCCCAAAGCAGATAAAAATATTATCTAATAGTAGTATTAAAGTGATTTTTCAAGAACATAAACACTTTAAAGTAAGTGCTCAAAACACTCGCTAAAACGAAAATAGAAACTAAATAAGGGTGTCAGCATAAGCTTGTTTTTAGCTCTTTCAAAAGACCCCAATATAGCTTAAGCTTATTTGATAATTTTGCTCTAAATAAAAAGTCAATAAGGCCTTCTATGCTCACACATTCTTTTATAGCATCTTGTGATCTAGTAACATATATAAATAAGGGGGTGTCTGGATTAGCTTATTTGGAAGGGCTTGAGCAATTTCAAACGGTTCCAAAAGTTTCTACAAAAATAAGCTGATAAGCCATCAAATACAAGTCTTCTACATGTAATTAGCATAACAATCTAACTTTCCAACTTACATAGTGATAATTAATAAAGTATAGTTTCTCACAAACCAGACATTAAATTCTAATCAATTCTCTAAGAACTATCTTACAAGCTAATAACATGCATGCTAAATATGCTTAATCAAAACTATGTTCTTTACAATCTATAGTAACACATATTCATGAATTTCAAGCAAAGATAAATAAAGGTTAAACCTACCTCGAATGAAGCTAAATGTGAAGGAGAATTTGTGCGTGTAATTTGTAAACGGTAGCAAAAACGATGAATGGTTCCACTAATTAATAATAAAAATTAGGGTTAAAGTTATCTAATAGCTATTAGGAAGGAACTTTCTGAATGTTCGCTAAGGAGGCAATTCGGGTTGGGTTATGAGGTTGGCGGGTCACCAGAACCCAACTCGTTTAAATATCCAGGTCAACTATGTCAACCCTAACTTGTTTACTTATAACCCGAAACATGACCTATTTAACCCGTATACATATATGGTTAGCGGGTTAAATAGGTTAAGCAGGCTCATGAGTCGACCAATTTAACCCATTTAACCCGTATAATAAAGTATATGCACTTTTGTAATTTTTGAGTCAACCCAAACCTATTAAACGAACCTGCCGAGTTTAATAAACGAGTTACATGGGTCGATCCAAACACGACCTGAAACCTATTTAGAGTCAACCCAAACCTACTAGTTTTCGTCTCGATTACAGGTCGAGTTTCCGGCCAGGTCAGAATTGCCACCCCTATGCTTACTATCAGTCATGGACCTAATAAAATATCGTAATACCCATCAAATTTGATTGTTTTTAGGTTTATATCAACAAAAAGCCGTTTTTTATCTCCAAAATCCACGTCATCTGCCAAATACACATGTCACGTTTTAAATTGTAACGTTATTGTCTATGTCAGATTTTTATGTTATATATTTATTCTTCCTCAAACTAAAAGATATTTTATCAAGAACCCTAATACTCTAAACTCTCACATTGCACAAGGTAAAACTAACAATGGGTATTGAAGAATTTTATTTGGTCCATTGACTAATAAATGAACATTTGAAAAAGATCTTGCTATTAGATGGCTTTAACCTACATGTAATTAACTAAAAAAAAGTCTTGGTAATCAATTTAACCGGTGTAGCCGGTTGCCGGTCACGATATGTAAGCGAAAATATGATATTGAACTAAAGTTGAAAATTTAATCAATACTGTGGTATTTTATTAGATATATAAGTGATAAATGTTAATAACGACTAGTGATTAATCTAAGTCCACTGCTTAGTTATAGACTTGCTACGCTCACTATTTGATGACCAACACGTACACCATGTAGCAAGCTATAATTATATTGCAACTTGAGATGAATAAATAGCGAACCACACTCATTCTAGTAGATGCTTTAGTGCATTATGCAGTTATACCATGTGTGTATTAGCCGGTATAATAGATTAGAGTGGCTCAAGCCCGGCTTGTGGGTTTAGGTCCACTAGGGTTTATTAGTAAGTTTGATCTCTCATGTGTACTCTATAAATATTGTTGATTAATAAAGTTAAAGACACACAATTTCAATGTAAACGTCTACAATGTTCAGAATATAAGCTAACATATGCAAGTGGGCTACTAAGCCCATAACACAATACAAACAATCATGCCAAGCCAATTATTATGCTAACAGTGTGTTGACCCGACCCAAACCCGAACCCAAACCCGACAAGGCTTATAGGGTCAGGTTTAATCAGGTTTAAAAAGCTTATCGAGTTAGTTTGACCCGAACCCAATAACCCTATATTGATATCGGGTGGGGTTAAGATTGAGTTGTTTTTCTTATCGGGTTATCTGATCAACCCAATAAGACCAGGAAAAGAGTTTTTGTGCCTACTGCTTGTGGTTTTACATGTTACTTGGTTATCGGAAAATAGTTTTGTGCCTATTGCTTGTATTTTACATGTTACTTGGTTTTGTAGTTTTGCAACTTGTTAATTTATATTTACTTATTGCTACCTGCCTTTTAAGGTACTAATATTGATGTATTTTTGCCTACTGTGTTTTAACGTTTGTATACTTTATATTAAGGTAGGCTTGGTTTTGTAATAAGTAGTTAAAGTCGTCATTATTTGTACTAAGTAGTTAATGTAAAGCGTATTTGATAGCTAATCTCAAATCAGCAATTGTCTTTAGAAAAAAACTTGATAAATGTGTCTTTAAGCAGAGATGTATAAACTTGATTGGCTTACGTGGTTCATTTCTCTCAAGTTTCGAAAGGTGGATAAAGATTATTTTGAGGGCATTTTCTTTGTTACTTGGTAGCACAGACGGTGGTTTCGCAACAAGATGGATTTTAACTCCAGAGCGTCCGAGAAAAGAAGCTGTTTTTTATAGTATAGTTTCTCATTCTTTTAAGTGGTGTAACTCGAGAGCTAAGCTTAATATCTCTTGGTTGGATTGACTTGAGAATCCTTTACTTGTAATTTTGCAAGGTTCTCGGTTCTAGCTTCTTGCTTTTTCTTTTTTTTTTTTATAAAATCCGGCCATTCTAAAAGAAGTAAGCAGAGATGTACAGAGTTAGAGAATTTATTTGCACACTTTTTCTTTTGATTGGGATACTTCAAGTACCGCATCAGACAGTTGTACTATATTTACATCCAGCTATAATAACTTGTACGATGAGTGTGCAAATAAAATAAAAAAGTGTGCAAATCATCTCTTATAGAGTTAATAGTTTAGGCATTTTTTTTACTACAGTCTCATTGTTAATCCTTATTTAGATGAAACTACAAATGAAAATTAACCCATAATAAATATTTATTTCACTCCAACATGGTATTTTAAATTTCGAACATGTACAAGTCGTATTACTAATGCCAACTAGTGTTGTCTTTTATTTTGTTTTCACCTGCTTACATAGACAGACCAGATTTTTAGGATGGTGTTGCACAAAAAAATTCATGAAGATCTTGTACAGTTCTTTTTTTTTATAATCGTACTAAAATTTGTACCATTAAAAATTTTGGACTAAACTGAAGTCACATTATAAAGGAAGTAAGTAGCGCAAATATATATCGGTGTTGCATATACAAAAAGATGACACTTTTCGAAAAAGATTATGCTTCGTAACTCAAAATCTGGCCCGTGTTACACTGGGCTCTCATGTAAGGCCGTCCTTGCCCGCTGTAACATTTTTTTTATTTTTGTACAACGCATAGAATTTATCTTTGGCCTACTGAAATCTATTTGCGATACATTTTTTATCACTAATAATACAGGTTGTGCTTTTTACATTTATACAACTTGCGCTTTTGTAAGGCAACTTTTGCACTCTTCATTTTTTCTTTTCTTCACTTTTGTTTCATATGCAACCGATAACCCGACTCGCTCAACCCGAAATAACCCACTCTGATAACAACCCGAACCCGATAACCCGATTCTTTATCGGATAAAGTTGCGGGTCACCTTTCTCTAGCAAAAAACCCAAATCAACCCGACACAATAAACCCGATAACCCGACAACTCGACCCGATAACACCCCTGCTTACATATACCTTACACACACTTACATTTGTTCTCCTTTATTAATAAAAAAAATGGACACGGGTCGCGTTTATATTGAGTTGCCCTGATCAAATTTTAAGAAGTGGGGAAAACAAAGAATTGTTTTTTATCCATTTTGAGTATTTTCCCTTATATTATATATGTAACGAGGTGAAAACCCCCGCCGCGTTGCGGCGTGGTTTTGAATGTAATTTTAGCGTACTCCAGGATTCATCTCTTTTTCCGTTTAGCTCGTTTTTTTTTTTTTTTTTTTTTTTATTTATTTAATTTTGATGCTAAAAGTTATAGGTAATTTTTTTTGGGGTCATACCTTTTTAGATGTCATAATATTGCATTTATGTTTACTTAATTTTTTAACCTAACCTCCTCAATCTTATAAATTACGCTCTAACTAATTACTCACTTTTGCATCTCCATTCACCTACCGATTTCAAAAACCTTACCATGACTTACATGCCAAATATTGAGGAAATCAAGGAGGCGAGTGGGTCTAACAATTTATCCAATGCGTTTAAGTATCTTTTCAGTAGCGAAGTGGCCGAAGATCGTGCATTTGTCATGCGTATGGAGTCTGAACGCCAACAGTTGGTTGCCAAAATTGATAAGCGTGAAAGGACAATCATGGAGACTCATTGGTTTGGGCCTTTTGATGCTGATGCAGTGGATGGTTTGCAAGGGACCGGGAGTCGCTGCTTGGACTTGATGCCCGTATTGAAGCGTTACGTCATGGGATAGCAACCAAGGAAGAACAAGTTGGGTTTATGGAGGTGAATGAGCAGTTGTCGGATGTTTAGCTTCGTTGGGTGCATGTTTTGTGAATCTTTTGGGGAAGTTGTTTGTGATCGTAGTAGCTTGTAGTAATTGTGCAGCTGGTCTAGTAGTTTAGGTTCTCATCTGTGTGTACGTAGTTTCAAAGGGTGTGTGTAACCTCTAGGGGGTTACAGTTTTGGAATCTTAAGCAACCTCACCCTGTTGCTTCATGGATATTGTAATTATCAAATTATTAATGGTAAAAAATGGTCGAATGTTTATGATTATTTTTATTTTTTTTCTGTCCCATTTTTTTCCCCTTTGTGTTGTTATTTCAATCCTACTGGAATTCGTTTGCGGTTGCAGCGCATTGTAAAATTTTGGTGTAACAGCCAGCACTCCTTAGTCGTTGTGTGCTAATTTTTTTTGCCGTTATTGTTACTGCATGCGAATAGAGTTATTAGCATGGGTATGTATCCTTGCCAATGTTTCCTGTGCTTTTATTAGCTATTGTTTGTGTGGCAGTATAGCTGATTTGGTATGTGGCCTGACCTTCTTGCTGCAACTCCGTGTGTAGTAAGGTACATATACTTGATTTTGGTTATGTGTGAACATTGGCTAGACACATCATGTACACGAATCCTACAATTTTATTCCTGCGATAGTGTTAGTGACATTCAAAAGTCGTGCATCACTGCATCGTGCACGTTGTGTTTTACTACAACCATTCACAGGAACATTGTTCTTACGGGTTTTAGGCTCTAAGGTAGCCATTTTTACAGGTAGTAGGACCTAATGTTGGGATATGAAAGTGCTGAATAGTTAAAGTACTAAAGATTTACAAAGTACTGCAGAATGTCAAAGAACTGGAGATAGTCAAAGAGTCAAAGTACTGCTAAAGATAAAGTCAAAGTACTACACTTGAAGGTCAAAGTATTGCAAGAGTTAAAGAACTGTTTATTAGTTTATGGAAAGTATTGTAATTCTAGAATAAATTACTTGTCGTACAAGGATACAATTGTAAACCGACTAGGGTTATCCTTGAGCCTATAAAAGGACCCCTAGATTGGCATTAGAGGTACGAGTTCACAAAGTTTAGAGTTTACGATTACAAAGTTGTTTAGAGTTTAGAGAGTTCGATATTATTAGTGTTGTTGAAGTATCTGCATAAGAAGCAGATTTAGAGATTAATAAAGTTATTCTTCTTAGATTTATTGAGTAAATTCCGCGTACTTAATAATGATTACTCAGTGTTTCATTGTTAATAACTTAGGATTTATCCGAGGTTATTAAACCTTAAACAATCTAGTTAAGTTAGTTTGGTTAGAGTACATCGATCCAACAAGTGGTATCGAGCTTGTGTGGAAACTCGACTAAGAAGAAACCCTACTACAACAAATCTAAAGATGTCGATTGAAGTCGTTCCACCACCATCAATCACCTCACTAAGGATTCCAATCATTAAGAAGGCGAATATGACTTATGGTATATGAAGATGAGAAGTACATTGCCATTCTGAGACCATGCTTTATGGAATGTAATTGTCAATGGTAATGAAGTTGTTCGAACTCATTACGGTTGAAGGACAACCTAAACCACCCAAAGCCGTTTACTGTTGCTACCATAAGGAATCAAGAAGGCTCTAAATATTCTTTTATCGCTATACCGATGGCCATCTCTTGAAGTTTCATGATGCTAAAGATGCAAAGCACTGGTCGCTCTCAAGACAAGATTTGGAGGAATGAAGCCTCTAAGAAGATGCACGAAATCTTCTTAAGCAACAGTTTGAAACTTTCACAGTTGGTGAAAGAGAGTCTTGATGTGCGTATGATAGGTTTCGAATCTTCTCAACATCTTGGAGCTATACAAGGCAAGTATCGAGTTGAAGATGCTAATCAAGTTTCTAAGAGTTTGCCATCTTCATGGCATGTTATTGCTACAATGATCAGAGGACAACTTGGTTTAGATGTCATGGACTTTGATGATCTCTACAACCATCTAAAGGTCTATGAGCATGAGATGAATGGTCAAACTAGTGCTAAGACTCACAGTATTGCTTTTCTATCATCCGAAAAGAGGGGCAGTACTTCAACTAAAAGTACTACTTCTCCCACTCAAAGTACTGTGACTCAAAGTATTGTCTCGTATGCTGCTCCCACCCATACTCAAAGAAGCACTACCACCTACTACTATGCACTCGGATGAAGTTGTGTGTTCTTTCTTTGCTCAACATGCTTCTTTACCTATCACCTATGAAGAAGATCTCTCAGTTGAAGAGGATGCTTTGGAAGAAATTGATATCGGTGGCAAGTAGCAATGATTCTGCAAGAATTAAGAAGTACATGAAGAAGGCAGGAAAGAACATTGATTTCAAGCCAAAGCAGGAATAACTTTTGACAAATCAAAGATTGAATGCTTCAATTGTCAAAAGATCGGACATTTTGCAAGTGAGTGCTGATTTGCTAAGTATCAAGCAAATAGGATGATGAAAAACCAAAGTGGAACTCAAAGAAATCCTATTCATCGAAACCAAAGCTTTAGTTGCAAAGAGAGTTTATCGAGAGTTGACCGAGTCTTGAGTTTGATGATGAACCAAGAACCTCTTGCATGGTTGCTTTGGAGGAAGAGGTTGAAGATTCGTGGAAGAGCCGGATGGAGCTCGCTTTGATGAGGAACCTGAACATGCTTGCTTTGGAACCCGAGGCATCTGGGAGGATTTGGTGGAGCTTAGAGTCCGAAGATGATCCTGTACTACTTGCTATGGTAGCTACATCACCAAGTTCATCTCCTATCTCGAGGTATGCTCAAACTGTCATGATTTCTATCAATAATCATTAAATAATTATGTTTATGAAAGAGATAAGCGTGTTAAAGCTAGGTGCGAGGTAGCGGTTATCAAATCACTTTAGAGTCTATGGAAGCCAAAATATTAACTCATGAAAATAATGAAATGGCTTGGTGAAAAATTTGAACAACAGGATTACAGTTAAAACTTAGTGAATGGAAGCTAAACTATAAAATTGCTGAAATTGAGAAACTCACTAAGGAAAGAGATGAACTGTTAGCTAAGTTTGATGCCTGGAATGAATCTGGCCTGTCACATGTTTCTTATGTTGAAAAACAGAGACGAGCCTACATTATAACTGGCTTAGGATTTGGTATGGACTTTACTAATATGGAAGAGAACACATCTAGTAACCAGGATGACTTAGAAGACATAACCACTAGTGATGATGAACTCATTAATTATGTAGACACATCTAGTAATGAGGGTTCAACTAGTGATTCTCCTCCTGAGCCTAAGAAAGACACTGGTTATCATGCAGTTCCCCATCCCACTGGAATACATCAACCCCATAGGCCTGATGTTTCTAGATTTGGTGTAGATAGTCTTGAGTTTAGGAAGAAGCTTATTGGTCAACCTAGGTGCGAAACCCCAAAAGAATCATTAACACCAATATTCAAAGTCAAGCGGTACTTTCAACTCAAAGTATCGCTCCACAAGCAATACCTTCAGAAAACCTTTTCAAACAAGATCTTGCTAAACCTTTTGGGATACCTTTGGTCAAAACAGTTTAATCATACACCTAGGAGGCAAAATAATTTTGGTCATAGACATAGAAGTAGACACTTTGGAAGTATGGGTGAAAAGC
This sequence comes from Chrysanthemum lavandulifolium, assembly GCA_022545495.1. Lineage (NCBI taxonomy): Eukaryota > Viridiplantae > Streptophyta > Magnoliopsida > Asterales > Asteraceae > Chrysanthemum > Chrysanthemum lavandulifolium. Next base: position 281,527,122 of record CM040238.1, read on the forward strand.
ATGTTTTGTGTGTTACTGATCCTCATCACTTAATCAAAGATTGTGACAAACACTCGAATATCTAAGCAAGTTTTCAAGGAATAGGTCCGCCAACCAAGAACCTAGAGCACAAACCGATCGGAATCATTCTAATAGAGTAAATCATAGTAATTTCTCACGGATCATAGGTACCCTCACGAGAGAAGGCAGTTTTCTAGGCAATCAAGACCTTCACAAGCGGTATCTTCTCAAAGTCTTGCGTCACCACTACAAGGTCCCGCCACACTTCTTGGAACAGAATCCTAGGAGATCTCACTATTATCAACCTAGAAGGTACTACAATTCACATAGAGGAACTAGATCACAGGAACCACCTGTTAAAACTGAATGGGTTAAAAGGGAAATCTGGCGAGGGACAAACAGTACGATCAACAAAAAGTGAATCAGATGTTTTTGTGATACAAGATAATGTGAATGACTTTGCAAAGAGAGTTTTGATAAAATCCGAAAGTGTTGAAAATCCACATATGAAAAATCAAAAGATAATTCGAATCATGTTTTAAAAATAGTGGGAATTACATACTCAAAGAATTTGAGTTTGTAACTCCACAAGGGAACACAAGTCAAGAATGGCTTGGGTTCCTAAAAAGACTAACTCTCTAATTTCTTGTGCGAGGCAACCCGGAAGAGGAGCTTAAAGATCATCGATTGTAGATAGTGGTTGCTCGGAAGTATGACAGAGATAAAGAAATTTCATCGATTTTAGATCTATTAGTGGAGGAAGAGTTGCTTTTGGGAATGATCCCAATGGAGGAAGAATTACTTGGAAAGGAACAATCAAAGTGGAAGAATCGATTTTGAGAATGTTAGATATGTGAAGGAGCTAAAGTTCAACTTGTTGTCGGTCTCTCAAATCTGTGATAAAAAGCATCCTGTGTTATTCAACGACACGAATGTCTCATTCTTTCATCGACTTCAAACTGTTGATCTTGACTTGGTAGTACTTAGAGTACCAAGGACTAATGATGTGTATAGTCGGACATGAAGAGTCTTCACTCTTATGGAAGGCCACTGTTTAGTGGCAAAAGCATCAATGAAGAAGCACATCGATGGCATAGAAGATTGGGCCATGTTAATTACAAGAATATCAACAAACTGGTCAAAGGCAATTTAGTTAGAGGTTTACCTTCAAAGACTTACAAGAATGATCATTCATGTTTGGCATGCAAGAAGGGTAAGCAGCATAAAGCTTCATGCAAGAAGCTTGAGGAGAGAACTATAAGAGAACCATTTGAGCTGTTACATACGGATTTGTTTGGACTTGTCTCTGTGGCAAGTTTAAACAAGAAGAAGTACTGCTTGGTTATTACAGATGATTGCAGTAGATTCAGTTGGGTATTTTTCTTGAGCTTTAAAGATGACACTTTTGATGCTATTCGGACTCTAATCATAGCCTTTGGAAACCAATTGAGACTCAAGGTTAGAGGTATTAGATGTGACAATGGGATGAATTCAAGAATAAGCTTATGGATGACTTTTGTGCTAACAAAGGAATCAAAAGAGAGTTCAGATTGCAAAAACACCACATCAAAATGGTGTTGCGAGAGGAAGAATAGGACTTTGATTGAAGCAGCCGTAACTATGCTTGGACTCTCAACTACCTATTCAATTACGGGCCGAAATTTGTAAGTCACGCTTGTTATGTTATTAACAGTATCAGTCACAAAACCACAAATGAAGACACCTTATGAGTTCTTGATGGAAACAAACCCAACATTCGATTCTTGAAGCCTTTTGGATGCCCTCTCACTATTTTAAACACCATTGATAACTGGGTAAGTTTGATGGCAAGTCGAAGAAGGTTATTTATTGGGCTATTGTACCCACAAAGAAAGGCTTTAGAGTCTACAATGAGTTACTAAGGTTCAAGATTGTCTTCATGTTGAGTTTTAGAAGATCAAGAGAATCGGAAGGGTAAAGGTCCCGATTGGATGTTTGATCTTGAAGTTTTGACTCCATCCATGAACTATGTACTGTAAGAGAAGAGAACAAACCTGTGTATCATGGAGAAGATTCACAATATGTTGTTCATGGAGTTCATATTAGACCTGATGATATCACTAATGAAGAACCTAAGAAGAGTACTGTTGCTCCACAGCAAAGTACTGATGATGCACCAAACCAAAGTACTGATGAACCCAAATCCTCATTATCTGCTGAGGATCAAGCTATTCAAGAGACACTTAATCAGATGCTTCTTCAAGATGTAATGGCACATTCTCATTCTGATGAACAACGAAGTGCTTATGAAGCAGCAAAGAAAAAGAATAAGCATGCAGAGTATTCTCACAGTACTTTGGACAGTACTTTCGATCAAAGTACTGATATTCCAGTTGACAGTACTTTAGATGATTTGGATGATCCTACAATGCCTGGATTAGAAGATACTGATGATGAGCTGGATAATGAAGGTATTTTCTCAGATACTAATGAAGATGCTGATTTTACTAACTTGAATGATACTTATGAAGTTCCACAGTCTCCAAACTTAAGAATTCACAAGAATCATCCAAGTGATCAAATCATTGGTCCTTCAACTTCTGGTGTTATGACCAGACACAAAGCTAAGAGTTTCACAACACCTCACAATGCTTTACTTAGCTTTGTGTATAAGCAAAACAGGCTGAATCATAAGTACCATCAAACCTGTTTATTTACATGTTTCATCTCTCAAGAGGAACCCAAGAATATTGCTCAAGCATTGACTAAAAAAAGCTGGGTTGACGCTATGCAGGAAGAACTTCTTCAATTTAAACTTCAAGAAGTTTGGGTTTTAAGTGATCTTCCAGATGGGAAGAGAGTTATTGGAACCAGATGGGTTTTTAGAGTCAAAAGAGATGAAAAAGGCAATGTTATCAAAAACAAGGTGTAGGACCTTATATTTATCAACCTTATCACTTTACCAAGCAAACCCAACACGTATACAAGTATACCCACGTGAAACAAACACAAACAAAGCTTAGAAATAAGATGAGAAAGATGGTGACTTGAAGATATAAATTCGTGTATATGTGAGATAAAGATGAACACAAGATGTTGTATATTCCAAAGGAAAAACACACACACACACACACACTTTCAAGCACACCCCTCAAATGACCATTTGAGGGGTATTTATAGTACAAGACATGAAAACCTAAAAGGCTTTAGCTTGGGCTTTCTTTGGGCTTTCGTGGACTTGGATTGGATTACACATTATAAACGGCTAGCTAAGCTTAACGTTTAACCAAATAGCTTAGCCCAATCCATGAGCCCGTTGACTATTCTATCACGATATCTAACACACGATACAAAGTTCCTAAACGTGAATGACCATCACTTCTAATAAAACTATTAAGGCTAACAATCTCCCCCTAAGGGGTGGTCATTCAAACGATGCTCCACTTGATTAGGTCTCTACTTTCCTTGAGCTAGAACTTTGTGTGTAGATATTGAATAGTCTTGATTCTTTGTTCCTTCATGCTTTGTGATCAGATAATGTGGTAGTCTGCCGTTGTCAACTTCGTTGGTTAGGTGTCTCCACGTCATTCTCCATTTCTTTCTCCACCATGCTCACACTTCTATTTTTCTTTTGGTTACCAATGATGTAGTTAAGAGTCTTTAAACTTTGTAGATTCTTTGACATTGACGAAGAATCATCTCCTTTGATTATGATGAGAACTTTTATGTGTTGTTGGTATGAGCATGTGGCAAGTGCGCACGATCCATCCGCTCCGGAGCTTCCATAAGAAGAAAACATAAAACATTGTTAGTAATAAGCGGATTAAAGACTTACAAGTTTGAATTTTGAGGGTGTTAACAAACATAGTGTGAAAACACGTCTCTAATTCTCTGAGGCCGTTCTGAACCGAGTCCCACAAGTGAGATAACGCGATGTACCGAAATACACCTCGATTCGGATGAGTCATTGAGGTACACAAGTATCACCCCACGTTGTAGACCGTTTGAGACACACTAAGCGTAATCCACGGAGAATTACGAAGTGACTGCTGTCGGTCGCTTGATGTTGACCACGGGGGAATTTCCATTCAATCATCAAGATCACGTAGTGAAACTTCTCATAAATGTTCGCGATTGCTAAGACTGCGTAGGACTCTATAATATATCACTTGAGTTCTTATTGATGAACAACAAAGCGATGAGATGTCATGTCAAGTGTTCCTATGAGATCTTTTGATGAATCTAGCGGCTCTAGACTCAATAAGTGCATTTTGGTTTTCTGGCGGAGACTAGGAGAGGGTCTCCTTCTTCAATACCAACAATCTCTAAGAGAAAGTCGATAGATTATGTAGGGTTCCAGTGAGAATGAAACAAGTCCTTTTAAGAGGAATTGAGTGGCTAGAAGGTTTAGTGCAAGGCGTCCTTTGGGTCCATGACGTCTTTGTCTTCAATACCGGTGTCATCTAGTGACATCCAAAGAGTATATGTATTGAACCCGGTTTACGCCCTAAGGTTGAATATGGAGGCTATTTCTTTTCACCCTTTTTCATTACATTTCTTATTAATTCTTCAACCCTTCTTTCTCCTTTCTCACATTACTCCTTTTTCAATCATTCCTAAGGACTTCTAGTACTAACTATTTGTGATGTCATTGGGTAGATCCCTTCGACTCTGGCGGATCATAGGACTAATTTCCTATCCTTAGTCACCTTATAACTCCATGACTGTCTATTGTTGCCATAAACCATTTTTCATGAAAATCTCTCGAATGTTTATGATAGAAAACATGTTTGGAACACTCCGAGAGTTTTATATTTTCGAAACACTCCCCTTCACATGTGCTTATAAGTTTTGACAAAATCGCACATAGAGGTAGAGTTCGCACTTTTGAATTGATCGACTTTAAATGAACAAGACCGATTCGAGACACGTTTACATCACTAGAGAACTAGCTTGAAATTATTACCCGTCCTGGTCAAGTCATAGAAAGTTTCTCGAGATGGTACATGATTCCTCGTCAATTCATTGGTTTCGTCTGAGTCGAGCTCATTTTGAGATTCAAACAACGATTTTGATCACATTTTAATCACGTCTCCTCCCCCTCAAAAATAGCATATACGTGATATTTTTGATATCAACTGATTAAAAACATTTTAGAATCTTTTGGGGAGACACACGGATTTGATTTAAGCATGAATTTGGAACAATTTGGGTTTTATACTCCCCCTTTAATAAAGCATATTCAATTAAAGGGTTTTAGAGGGAGTTATCTTGAGCACAACCTATTTGAAAGATTTTGAAAATCTTTTTGAACAATCTTGAAAAGGTGCTCAAGATGATGATGATTTCTCACCATTTTTAAATGTAGTGCACTGAAGCGTACACCTCATTTTTCGATCAAAGCACGAGTTTTGATTTGAAAATAATCAAAAATCATCATTTCGGTCCGGGTTTCGTCTTGATGTATACGAAAGCCATATTATTAAGAAATTTTGAGAAGCGACATGTTTTAGAAAACATATTAAAGAACTCTCGCTCAAGCATCCATACATGCCCGTATCATTGTTGAATGACATTTCTAGATACGTCTGAATATCGATTATACAAGAGACATGTCGTAGAAGAATATTTTTGGATTTTGATATTCTATTGTTTTTGTATTTTGAAAGTTTTATATTTTTATATTTTGCTTTTGTTGGTTTTTCAAATTTTGTATTTTGTTTTCAAAAATATTTCTGATGAGCTTTGGAAAATCATTTTCAAGAAGATTCGAGAAGACGTTCTAACTCCTCGGGGTTAGGCTTACGCATTCAATTCGTCGAACTAAATACTCAAACCTTTCTTTTGGAAGGGCTTTAGTTAATAGATCGACGAGTTGGTAATCGATCTTCACGAAGAATAATTCAACGATACCATTTTCACGTATTCTTTGATGAAGTGATAGCGGACACGGATATGCTTAGTCTTTGAGTGATGAACAGATTGCAGGATATGGCTATGGCACTTTTCGAGTCACAATACATAGGTATTTTATCGAAAGTAAAGCCATAATCTGTGAGTTGTGTTCTCATCCATAGAACTTGAGCACAACACGAGATAGAGACACATACTCGGCTTGATGGTTGATAGTGCGGTGCAATCTTGTTTCTTTGAAGACCGGTGACTAGCTTTTCACCCAAAATTGTGCTCCTCGGATGTACTTTTGTTGTAACTTGATCACCGCATGGTCCGCATCGAAAAGGCAATTAGATCAAATCCGGTTCCTTCGGATACCAAAGGCCCATGTGAATGGATGTCTTCGTGCACCGAAGATCCGTTTAACCTCTTTGAGGTGCGATTCGGTGAAGCTTAGCTCGAAACCGTGCTAATAAGCACACAAAAAATGAATATCCGGTCGACTAGCGGTAAGATACATGAGAGAACCAATCATGCTCGATATTTCTTTGGATCAATAGGTTTCCCAAACAAATCGGCTCCAATTTTTGGTGATGTTACCATTGGTGTTCCGACCGAGTCACGATTATCCATACCATGATTTTTCAAAATCTCGGTTGTATACTTAGCTTGATTTATAAAAATTCCACGAGGGGTGATGGATTTGTAAACCAAGAAAGAATTTTAGTTCCCCATCATGGACATTTCAAATTTGCTTTTCATGAGATTTTCAAAATGTTTTGAAAGATTCGGATTAGTGGACCCAAAGATGATGTCGTCACATAAATCGAACAATCAAAATGTCGTTTTGCATTTTGAGTAAACAAGGTAGGATCAACTGTTCCTTTGGTGAAATTGTTTTGGATAAGGAAGGAGACGATTAAGTCATACCACGCTCTGAGCTTGTTTTAAACCATAGATTGCCTTTTGAGTTTGTAGACGTAGTACGGATGTTCCATGTCTATGAAGCCTTCGGTGACTTACGTACACTTCTTCTTTCGAGTTCCATTCAAGAACGCGGTCTTAATGTCCATCGATAAACCGTGATGTTTTGTGAGTGCATAGGCCAAGAATATCCGATCGCTTCTAGTCTAGCTACCGCGCGAATGATCTATCCTTTCTCTTGTCTATATCCTTTGGCCACAAGGCGAGCTTTGTTGTAATTACGGTCATTTCTTCATCCCGTTTGTTCTTCCATAACCATTTAAGATCGATGGCGCGAACGTCAATGGGTCTTGGAACCTTTTCCCCGAGTCATGTAGACGGTATTGAAGAAGTTCCTCTGCATTGCTTCTATCCATGCGGGATCGCCATTGCCTCGCGAATGTTCTTTGGTTCTAGATTGCTAATTGAGCAAAGGTAAATGCACAAGTCGCAATCGGTGGCAAGTTAGCGTCTCGTGCGAATTGGCCTTGAAGGTTCACCAATAACTTGTTCAATTGGGTGGTCTTTTGTCCACTTGAGTAGAAGGATACCGTTGGTTATACGTGTCACGAGTTAGATGGTTCTCGTAAGCTTGAAGAAGATTCGGTGATTCCGTAGCAAGCGGGTTTTCAAATAAGTCTTCATCTAACGTTGCATCGTTCGGTTTTGGTTTTGCTCATCAACTTTGGTAGACGGGTGCAAGAACTTGAGTAGAAGTAGATGATGTTGATGGAGTTGGTGCATTGGTTTCAACCGTTGTAGATGCATCTTACATTGGTGGTGGAGGATGATGTTGAGCGGGTGCGTGGAATGATGGTTTGATGCATTTGTCGAAGTTCCACCATAGTATTCATCGAACATTAACTCGAAGAAATTTTCCCATTCTTGTTCTTTAGGATTGTCAAGCGAAGTTGATTGAGCTCTTTGAGTACGAGTCACGAATCGATGTGTCCGAAGTCAGCCGGTTTAGTGCGGGTTCTAGGCGAGTCTCTCGAAGCCATTTGTGAAAGTTCGTCAAACTTCACATTCATCGTCTCCATGATTTTCTTTAGCCTTACATTATACACCACAGATGCCTCGAGTTATCCGAATATCCAATGAAGATTCCAATATCACCTTTTGCTTTCGGTTTTCCAAGATCTTCTCTGTCATTCGTAGGATAGCACAAAGCGCCAAACACGTGAAAGTAAGAGATATCCGGTTTCTGTTGTTCACTATTTCATATGGGGTTTTATTGAATCTTGGATGGATAAGGGATCGGTTACGAGTGAAACAAGCGGTGCAGCGACATCGACCCATAGAAATAACGGTGCACTAGAATAAATTAGCATTGTGCGGCGGCTTCCACAAGAGTACGATTTCTTCTTTCAACTACCCCATTCTGTGTGGAGTTCTAACGGTGATGTCGATGAGTAATTCAACATCTTCAAAATAAGCTCTTAACTCCGATTAGTGAATTACGTGCGTTGTGCATTCTTACAACCACTACGGAGTTTGAAGAAGTACTTGAATTCGCTTGGAAAGGTGATGATGATGCACGGTGCTTCGATCTTTTGATCTCGAAACTTAACCCATGTATATCTCGAATAATCATCGGCGATAACAAGAATATACTTTTTCCGTTAATGCTTTCAACTCTCATTGGGCCACATAAGTCCATGTGCAACATATGCAACTTTGCTTCGAACTAGAGTGCGGATTTGGGTTTATATGATGCTCTTTTGCTTTTCCTTGTTCACATGATGGACATAAGTGATCCTTGGTGTATTTGAACTTTGGAAGTCCATTGGCGATGTTGTCTTTGGCAATTTTGTTGATGGTGTCGAAATTGAGATGGGATAACCTTCGTACCACAACCGGGTTGTGTTCGGATGCTCGTGTCATAAGACATATTGGTGATGAAGAGGCCATTTGTTGATGTCGATAGCATACAAGTTTGTATCACGATTCCCGTTAAGAGATCGATTGCCATCCAAGTTTCTAACGAAGCAAGCATTTTCCTAAAGCAACCTCTAAATCGCATCACAGGCGCCTGACCGAGAACAAATTGTGTCCCAACCCTTGACATAGTAAACCCGAGTGATCAAATAATTTCCAAAGGTAGATCTCCATAACCCATGATAGCTGCTACATGATCATTTCAAGCGTCACGGTTCCCATGAATTTCGCACGAAATTGATCGTGACTTGATTCCCGATCATGTGCTTGGAGCAACCCAGTCGTCGATCCAAAGACAAATTTCGATAACACGCGAGTTACAAAAAGAATATTGTGGAAACCATTTTGATTTTGGTTCCTTTGGGTTAGAGGTAAAATCCTTATCACACTCGAGAGGTTTTCTGAGGGGTTTTGGTTTATCACTCATTGTACCATTCAGGTGTGAAAGTTCTACTGTGGGTTTCAAATATCATCCCTAAAGTATACATGTTGGTTCTGTCGGTAGTATAAAGCCTAAGTTTTGCAACTAGTCTTCCTACTCGTTTAGCGTAATTACTTTTTGGGACGTTCTTAACGAGCTTATCATTCACATTCTTAGAAACACAATCATCTTGAACATTTAAAGATTTCTTGCAAGTTAAACAAAGAGATTCAACACATTCATTAGACTTAGCAAGTTTCACAGTTCAATTACATTCGGATGAAATGTCTTTCTTATTCAAAGGTTGTAAATTCCTAGGGTGTTCTTCTACTTTCTTCTCTTTATTCAAGCTACTACTCCTAGAGCGATCGAGACTCTATTGTTCCTTGTATTGCTCTTAGGCTTTAGTCTGCTTTGCTCCTAGAGGTGCTTTCTAGTCTGTAGAAGGTGAGGCACGCATTAGGATTCACATTTTTATGAAGGGAGGTGGTTTGACTATCTGGTCTCTTTAGATGTGGAGGCGAGGCGCATTAGTGGTACTCATCTTAAAAGGCAGTGCTAAAACTTTTGGATTCTCAATAACCGCTTTCCTTTATCAACATTATGTTTAGGCACGGCGGTGGAGTGGTGGTTTGATGAAACATTTTCTCATTGACTTTTGGAGGAGGCAAAAGCAGACATTTTGGTTTTGAAACGGTTTGGGAACATTGCTTTCTCCATGATCAATGGTTTTGTAATCACGATTTCCTTGCCTTTCCTTTTGACTTTCGGTGAGCCCTCAAAGATCATTTTGCTTTCATGTCATTGTAGGCACGCTCATCGACAATTTGTCATACTTGCATTCCTCGGTTTTTCTATCAAGTTGTTTCAAATATGAGATATTTTCTTTTCAAGTTTCATAAGAGCTTTTCATATTTTGAAACAATTTGGAGGTCTCATCACAGGTCTTTCATGATCTTCAACGAGAATATGTTTGCAAAATAATGGACATAATATCGATGGTCGAGAACATCTTGGAGAGAGAGTCATTAAACTTTTCAAAACTTTGATGTGTTCAACACTTTCATTAGCTTGCTTTACGGATTTATGGTCCTTGACAAAGTCGGTTGTTTCTTTCAAAAGCGCTTGTTCAAAATGAATTACCCCACTTGCGATGTTATTGGTGAGGGCAATTTGAGTTCAAAAACTTTTACATTCATTATCAAAACTATTAAACGGATGTTTGAATATTGGTTTTAGTTTTATGATCTCTTGAAGATCTGCAATTCTAGTTTCACATTTTCCAAAATACTTCTCGCATCACTTGTGTTAAAAGGATTGTTTGAAGACATTTGTTCAATGTTGAAGAGATTTGGAGACAACAATGGTTTTGAAAGCGATTTTGCTGGTGTTGACACTTTGTTTGAAACACTTGGTGTGGTGGAAAACGTTATTGTTCTTTTGAGAAACAAAGGAAGAACATTAATTTGGTTCCATTTGTTATAATCAATCGGTTTGATTTCGGATGTTTTGTTTCATTTAGATCTACTCTCCTCGGATAGTTCTAACGTTTCAAGAGAATCATGCACAATTATAGGTTCATGCAAAGGTTTTCCATTGTTCAACACATTCCGTTCTTCTGAGCTTTCTTAAGGAAACAAGGAGGTGAGTTACCAAGAGCCATTTTTTGAAGTATGAAAAATCGGTTTACTTGATTAGAAAGCATCTTGATTGTCTTAGCGGAATGACCCATTGTAAGTAAATTGTCCAATTTTTGATCGTTTCAGTTTTATCGAATCTCATCAAGAAGAGAATCTTCTCGTTTTGCAAAATCGGTTATCAACTTCTTCTTCTCTTTTCAAGATCGAGAATATGTTGCTTTTGTTTTGAAAGTTGGTCATTTAGTTGAGAAATTTCCTTGTTTAAAGATTTGATTTTCAAATTGATTCACATCAAGTGTGTCATACTTGAGTTGCAAATCTTTTCTCTTAAAAGCAGAATCTCGATAACCAATTTCTAATTCGACATTTTGTTTGTATGAAATTCATAGGCTTTGGCATGCTCTTTGTAACTCTCAAGCTCGGTGGTCAATTTAGCATTCGCGGCCTTAACCGCGATTGACCGTTCTAACTTTCTCAACTTCAATGCCACATTGATTGATTAACGATTCAACATAAGCGCGTGTTTCCTCATCGGTCTCGGTATTTTGTGCCACACGGCCTCACTAGGATCCACATCGGAGTCTCGAGTTAGTATTGCTACAACTCGGATTGTCGGTATGTATCATAAGTAGGTCTTGGCGTCCGCGAATGTTGTTCGTCATGAGTAAACACATCAAATATGACATTGTTATAGCATGGATCAATGATTGGTACCTCGGATACGGTATTGGCGTCATAGGCGGGAGGTGAGTCGACTCGGTGTCGTACTTAGCTACGAAGATTTGCCATGAAGATGCGATTCGCATTAATTTCCTCGAGGTCTTCCAAATCATCCATAATAGCCATAAAGTCATGTTCCTCAAAACTCAGCTGAAATCCGGTAGCGTTCCTTTTGTACCAGCAGACGGTTTCGAAGATACTCAAGATCGTTCTTGTTAAACTTAGAAGGACAATTCCTTGCCATGTGACCCATTCCTTGGCAGTTATAACACTTAATCGATTACCACGATTCACATTTCCATGATTCCCAACATTTGGGCGCAACATTCGATTCGATTACCCACTGCTCTATTCCTAACATTACATCTCATCGATTACCGATTGGAACCGCTGATTACCCATGCGAAATCGATTAGCATATCCTGCTGATTCCCAATAACTCCAACCATTTGTCCTTGATTACCCATATTCACACCGGTGAGCAATTTGCACATTACAGTGTTTGATGATATCCTTTGGTTGTTGTTAGTAGGTGTGGAATAGCGACCTTTGATTACTTGACCCGAGAAATTATTTGGGACATAGGGTCTTCTTGATCGATTCGAGATCGGTGATTTCTTGTTCACGGTATTGTGGATCGGATAGAATTGTTGTTGTGGTACGCAAGTTGTTGTTGTTGGAAGATGATGAAGCTTGTTGTTGTGTATTCTTTGAAGATAGAGTCTTAGCAATGAGTGCCAATGGATCATGAATCTTTGCTAATTTTTCTTGCTGACTTCTTTAGCTTGACTTGGTTTTGTTTAAAATCATTCGAGTTGATCAAAGTTCACGATGAAGGTCTTTTGTTTGGTTGACAATAGTGACATATCGTCCCATTCTTACGGAAGATTATTCGGGAACTTGATGTTTTGAGCGATAGTTACGGGTGCTAACTTGTTTCGATTAGCTCATTCATCAAAGTGCAAAACCTTCCATAGTATGATTCAAGGATTCTCACAGGTTGAAGTAAACTTTTCCCATTCGGTTAGCAACTTGTTCTCCATGTCTTGTTGACCAATTTACATTCCATGACAAAGCCTTCTAACGCGCTCCCACATATCGAAGCGGTTTCTGGCTTGTCTACCGCGACAAAGATGTCTATTGGTAAACCCGGTTGGACAATATGGTGCCATGTCATCTGCCGACTTGTTTACGATCCTCTGCGGTGTATTGATTCGTATTGAAGGCGAGAAGATGGTGCGGTGGGAGGTGTTGCATCGAGATTTCCGGTACATTAACTTGTCGGTGGAAGGGTCCATCTGAATGGATTTAATCATGAGTTTGCCATTAGGTTTGGTCTTTATGTAGCAGACATTCGACTTGTCCATTGAAGATAACCACCTTTTTGCCAACATAGGAGGTCGGTTTTCGGCCGTTGCATGAATGTCTTGTTGAGTAGCCATTGATGAAGGTATAATCGATAAAGTTGATGTAGGATCGATTCAACGATAAAGGAGTTGTGGTTGATGATGATTAAGCTCGGTTGAGGTGATTACGAAAGTCGTGCTAAATAAACTCGGTTCTTAAAAATTTTAGCCCAAAATTTGAAATTCACTATAAAAATCAATTCTAAGGTCGTATGAAAATTTGAGTTATGACAATTTTGGCCTAAATTTGACCGAAAAATTTGAATTTAGGCCCAAAATTTTGAATTTTGACCAAAATTTCCATATTAAACCAAAATTTGAATCTCGTAAAATTGAGCGTTTAGTCTCCTCAAAATTTGAATTTTTTTTTTTTTTTTTTTTTTTAAACCTTTATGCGTAGAAAGAGCTTAGGCATAGAAACACAAATTCACAGTAGAAACTTAGGCGTAGGATCTTATCGTGGGTTTAAAGTTACAGTGAAAAAGTTAAGCGTAAGATTTGGCTTGTCGTAAGAAAAACTTAGGCGTAAGAAAAATGCTTATCGTAAAGTATTCTCGCGTGAAGTCGAAACTTATCGTAAGATTAGGGTTTGCCCAAAATCCTTTACACTATCACGGTGTAAGAGATATCCAAAGTCGAGTGTTCACACACTTATCCAGTGAGGAAGCAGCGAGTCACCGTTAAACGAAGATTCTTCACCAAAAGTTCTGAGTAGAACCTTATGAGTAGTTGACTTTCTTCACAGTAGAACTAGGGTTTGACCTACTCGTAAAAATTTTCAATGATTCAACCAAATTCTCTTGCACGAAATCTTTAAAACACTCGAATAACCCAAAATGTTGACCTTTTTCACCCAAAGTGCCTAGAAAAGTTCTGAGTAGAAATGACCAAAGAACCAAAAGGAGCTCAAAACTTAACCAAAAGCGTAAAGCTTGAACTTTTGCAAAAAGCGAAACTTTAGCACCAAATAAACAACAAACCACAAGAATCTTGAATTTTTGGTGCAAAATTTAAGCTTTAAGCTTGACAAAAAAGCATATAACGAGAGCCTTTTACGCGTAACACCTTCAAACCAAACACAAACGCTCCTAAACCATTGTTAGGCGATTGATACCAATTCTAGGACCTTATATTTATCAACCTTATCACTTTACCAAGCAAACCCAACACGTATACAAGTATACCCGTGAAACAAACACAAACAAAGCTTAGAAATAAGATGAGAAAGATGGTGACTTGAAGATATAAATTCGTGTATATGTGAGATAAAGATGAACACAAGATGTTGTATATTCAAGGAAAAACACACACACACACACACACTCAAGCACACCCTCAAATGACCATTTGAGGGTATTTATAATACAAGACATGAAAACCTAAAGGCTTTAGCTTGGGCTTTCTTTGGGCTTTCGTGGACTTGGATTGGATTACACATTATAAGCGACTAGCTAAACAACGTTTAACCAAATAACTTAGCCCAATCCATGAGCCCGTTGACTATTCTATCACGATATCTAACACACGATACAAAGTTCCTAAACGTGAATGACCATCACTTCTAATAAAACTATTAAGGCTAACACAAGGCAAGGTTGGTTGCTCAAGGTTATAGACAGGAAGAAGGGGTCGATTATGATGAGGTATTTGCTCCTGTGGCAAGGATTGAAGCAATTAGAATATTTCTTGCTTTTGCTTCTTATATGGGTTTTCAGGTCTACCAGATGGATGTCAAGAGTGATTTTCTTTATGGCACTATTACAGAAGAGGTGTATGTTAAGCAACCTCCAGGTTTTGAAGATCCTAAGCACCCTAACAAAGTTTACAAGGTGGTTAAGGCTCTTTATGGCCTTCATCAGGCACCTAGAGCTTGGTATGAGAGGCTCTCCACATTCTTATTAACACATGGTTACAGAAGGGGGGCTATAGATAAGACTTTGTTTATCAAGAAAGACAAGAAGGATATCATGTTAGTTCAGGTGTATGTTGATGATATCGTCTTTGGGGCTACCAAGCAGTCCATGGTTAAGGAGTTTGAGCGGTGATGCGAAGGAATTTCAAATGAGTTCCATGGGTGAGTTAACTTTCTTTTGGGACTTCAAGTTAAGCGATCAAAGGAAGGTATTTTTATAAGTCAAGACAAGTATGTCTCGACATACTCAAGAAGTTCGATTTGATGCTATGAAGCCGATAACTACACCTATTAAATCAATCAACTCATTGGGCAAAGAAGAAGATGGACAACTGTTGAAGTCAAGTTATCTACGGATCTATGATTGGTGTCTAATGTATCTCAACGCATCAAGGCACGATATCATGTTTGCGGTATGTTTATGTGCGATATCAAGTCTACCAAGGTCTCTCATATGAATCTTGTAAAGAGGATTTTAGTTACTTGAAACAACAACCCAAGTTGGGGTTGTGGTATCTTAAGGAGTCGCCTTTTCACTTGGAAGCTTTTCGGATAGTAACTATGCGGTGATAACTATGATAGAAGATCAACCCTTTGGAGGATGTCAATATCTAGGAAGAAGATTAGTCTCCGGCAATACAAGAAATAGACAATTGCAGACAACATCATCTCTGAATTTGAATATGTGGGGCACTGCAAGTTGTTAATGGACAAGTATTGTGGATGCAAAATCGACTCTTGGACTATGGGTTCAATTTTAAGAATACTCCTATCAATATTGATAATGAGAGTACTATTTGTATTGTGAAGAATCCAGTTTACCATTCCAAGACCAAGCACATTCAAATTAGGCATCACTTTATCGAGATTGCTATGAGCATAGACTTATTAATGTGGTCAAGGTTCGCACGGATGACAATGTATTGGTTTACTCACAAAGGTTTTGATGTGTCACGATTCAATCACTTGGTCGTGAGCATTGGAATGATTAACTCTTGAGCTACATTTGAGGGGAGGACTATAAGGTGTTAGTGTAGTCACGTGCTTTGTTTGAGGGAGGCTATTATATACTTAGTTATTCTGGAGGAATTTGGAAAATCTTGCTTTTAAGTTTCATGAAATCTTGCTTGGAAATCTTGCTTGGGAAAATCTTGCTTATGTAGAAAATCTTGTTTGTCGTATTAAAATCTTGTTCAACGGTAATATTCTTTGGGTAATTGATTATATGATAACTTTGTTATTATGGGTGTGATTTTCAAATCCCACCTATAAATAACTACTTCGATTTTCCTCTCGTATTATTACTTAGAATCTTTTCCATACTTATCTCACAATCACCATCTCTTTATTATTCGATAATATCTTTTCATTGTGCTCACTTATTCATCAATGGCGAATCGATTAAGCTGTTTAAAGCACAATATGGTGGCTAATTTGGACAAGGCGAGGCGAATGTGGCTTTTATGATATCATTGATTATCTTCTTGGGTGTGATTAGTTATGCTCTTTTAGTTGAGCGGATATCATTGAACCTTGGATTCAAGAATTTTGGCGAATGCTATAGATAATATGGAAGAGGATGAATATTATATTAGATCAACAGTTGATGGACGGACTATCAAGATTCTGAGGCCTCTATTTGAGAAGATTTATTATTTGGTGATGAAGAAGGGCTATTGATTTGACAAGCAAGTGATTTGGGATACTTTTAGGGATCTTGGTTATGAAGGGTCTTTGACAGAACAAACATTCAAGAAAGCATTATTCTTTCCTCAATGGAAGTTCTTGATTCATGTCCTGCTCCATTGCATAAGTGCTAAAAGTACTTCTTGGGAGCAATTTGGATCCAATATTGCATCGGCAGTGGTTGGATTAGCTACTAACAGAGTGTTTAATTTTTCAAGGCTTATTTTGGATGGGATGCTTTCACATATATCATCTGGGTCAAAATGGTTGATGTACCCAAGGTTTGTCTGAGTTTTCTTAAACAAGCAATTGGGCGATGTTCCAAAACCTTCGATTTATTACTGTTATTGTACAACAAGCCAAAATATTTACCTTTATGGCAAGGCAGATGACCTATTTCATGGTGGAGATACTCCATTGGCGCAACAATGATGTAAGTTGTTCACGATGTACGTAATGAAGCTGGAGAGGATGAAGAAAGTGAAGGTCTTGATTACTGCATGAGTCTTGCTTCATAAGCCTTTGCATCTCAGTCTTGCTTCTCAAAGATCTGCATCACAAAGTGCGGGCACTCAAGGTACTGCATCACAAGGTACTGCTTCTCAGCAAAGTACTGATGCTCAAGACCATGTTGATGTTACACCTTCACCATCTCTACATGAATCTCAGCAAGACGTTCACTCACAATCTGAAGGAGATGAACCTCTCAACAATTATGCTTTAACTAGAGAATTGACAAGGTTGAAGAAATCTTTTGGAGAGCAAGCTAAAGCGCTTAGGAAGTTGAAGCGTAAGTATATGTGGTTAAGGAATTTTATTAAACCATATATTCAAGGTTACAACTTATGGGTTAAAGAGGAAAACAAGCGCCGTAAGCAACTTGAAAGGAATTAAAATGCAAGAAGGTTCATAAAACATCTTACATCCATTTGGGGAGAAATTAGAAGAGCAGAAATTGAAAGAAGATGATAAGGAGAAAGAAGATGACAAGGAAAATGGATCTCAAATCTTGAAGAAGCTGGTTAATATTGAAATCTTGAAGAAAATGAACCT
Organism: Chrysanthemum lavandulifolium; assembly: GCA_022545495.1. Lineage (NCBI taxonomy): Eukaryota > Viridiplantae > Streptophyta > Magnoliopsida > Asterales > Asteraceae > Chrysanthemum > Chrysanthemum lavandulifolium. Next base: position 281,544,735 of record CM040238.1, read on the forward strand.
CAAAAATCTTGTGAGGCGGTTATTGAAGATCAAAGTCTTGAACAACAAAATCTTGTTTTCATGGAACCTTGGACAAGACTTAATTACTCCTAGAGTTTTAGATTTTGAAGAAGAAGTGGTCCTTCAACCATGACTATACGAGAAGTGCACGAAAGGGCGCAAGTGATGATGAACTTGTTGCAACTATTCTACATGATCTATCAAGGCCAAGAAACATTATTATTTACGAAGGCTGCGGAGGAACAAACAAGAACATCTCAACTGCTATAGATCCTAAAGACAAAGGAAAGGGCATTTTAGTAGAAGTTAAAATAAGAAGCTAACCTTAGCGAGAGATTAGAGCAATTGAAATTGCTAGGAATGAGGAAAATTGCTAGGAAAGTCCAAGAAGAGCTTATTCTTTGAGTAGAGGTGAAGTTACTCATGAAGAAGCCTTTGGATGAAGAAGTAGCTAGGAAGTTACATGAAGAGTTGAATCTTGAACGGATCTTTGAACCTCTACGATCGCCAACTCCTGTTGCTTATATGCCTAGAAGACCTAATTTTGCAAAGAAAGGAACACTATGATGGCTTATCTTAAAGGTCGAGGGTATAAAGGGTTACAAAAGCTGAACTATGTTAACATGAAGAGATTATATGATGCTGAGACAGAAGCATACAAAAAGGATGTTGCAAGTATCAGAGATTATAAAGATGAAGCTGCTTGGACTGAAGCTGAAAGAAATAAGAGTTTAAAAAGGAAAAGGAAAATTGATATTGAAGATGTGCGGTTTTCAAAGAAAGAAAGTTGAATTAGGCGAGACTAAGGATGCACTAAGAAATTATCTCGAGTAGTAGATTTTGATTATTCAAAGAAGATGTTGATATCAAGATGAGCGGATCTCAGTTACTAAGTTTGAAGTTGTGGAATCCAAAATGGAAGCTATATGATGTTTCACGAGATGATGAAAGCTTCAAGGTGTTTAATAGGTTGTGGGATGTTCTACATGCAATTGACTGAGTGGATTTATTTCATTTATATCATTTGGTACAAAACTATTTTGAACATCACCCTTTAGAAGGAATTGGATTCGTACTACTTGGAGATCTTACTACAACATGGGAAACTGAAGAACAGAGTAATGATGATATTTGGAAAAATCAAGAGAGCTGGGAAATTGTTTTCTGGAGATTTTTTGAAGAATCTGGAGTTCATGTTCTAGAGCTGGAAAATGGGACGATGATTCATATGTTTGCAGACAGAAGATATCCTCTCAGTATTGATCTTATGAGAAGGATGTTGGAGCATGGAATAGAGGTAGAAGAAGAGAATGAAATTGCTCTCATGGTTATCAATCTGTTTATTAACTTGACTACTATTGCTGAGGATGATCAATAACTGGTATGAACTTTATTTGAATAAATACTTTTTGATAATCAGTACTTTTATTCAAAGTACTGCTGATCAAACAGTACTTTTAGACATAAATCCAGTTAAATAATTTTTAGAATAAACCTTTTGCTAAAGTATAAATATTTTGAAATAAAGGTTTGATAAATGGTTTTTGAGATGGTAACATCAATAGGTTATCAATCCACCATGGTTACAAAAGGATTGGCTAATCCATGAGCAAACGGCTCTGGTAAAGATATCTCAAATCCGTTTTTAGTTGACAACTTGCTAATAAGTTGTATGGTAATCAACTCACCATATCTGTTTAAGTGAAGAGTTGGCTAGCCCAGAAGAAAATAGCTTGTGGTAAAGGCTGTGGAAAAACCATTATTGGTAATTAGTTCACCTTTAGATAAAGAACTAACTAGTCTAAAAGTGCGACTTTTGGTAAAGACTAATCAAATCATTGATAGGCGGTGATTTGCTAAAATCATATGGTTATCAATGTACCATGGTCTTACACACAAAACATTTGGCTACTCGAGTTAATGGCTTTGGTAAAGAGATTAAAATCCATTAATTTTCAATGATTCATCTCTCATGAAGTGATGAGAATAGTATGCAACAAAAATGAATTAATGTACAAATTGTCATATGTTCTTTGTGTTCTTTGTAAAGATGGAGCTTCTTGGATAATGCTATAAAAAGACTAAAGATACTTTGCTAAAGTGCGAAACTACAATCAAAGACAAAGATAACCATTCCTTGAAGATGAAAGAGTAAAGATTAATCTACAAAGGAACTTGAAGTCAATCAAGTAGAATTCAAGTTAGGGAGGATTGTTGGGATATGAAAGTCTTTGAATAGTTAAAATCTTGAAGATTTACAAAATCTTGCAAAATGTCAAAAGAAGCGGAGAAAGTCAAAGAGTCAAAATCTTGCTAAAGATAAAGTCAAAATCTGCACTTGAAGGTCAAAGTATTGCAAGAGTTAAAGAAGCATTTATTAGTTTATGGAAAGTATTGTAATTCTAGAATAAATTACTTGTCGTACAAGGATACAATTGTAAACCGACTAGGGTTATCCTTGAGCCTATAAAAGGACCCTAGATTGGCATTAAGTGCGAGTTCACAAAATTTAGGTTCACGATTACAAAGTTGTTTAGAGTTTAGAGAGTTCGATATTATTAGTGTTGTTGAAGTATACGCATAAGAAGCGATTTAGAGATTAATAAAATTATTCTTCTTAGATTTATTGAGTAAATTCGCGTGCTTAATAAAGATTACTCGGTGTTTCATTGTTAATAACTTAGGATTTATCAGGGTTATTAAACCTTAAACAAGCTAGTTAAGTTAGTTTGGTTAGAGTACATCGATCCAACACCTACGTTGCTAAATAACAGTTTGTACAACAATGTCATTGCCATACTACAAAAGTCGGTAATTCATTGCCTACCGTTGTTAAGTATCGACTATTGCGGCGGTCGAATTTTGCCTTCTTAGGGATGGCACCTCTAGATCTTCTTGTGTGGTCTTTGAATAGTACTTCTGCGGCTTGAAGCTTCACGATGCTTCATTCTTGATTCCTTTTCAATGGTTCCTGAAGCGGAGGTGGTGTTAGTATATACTGCATGAGTTCAACAACGGTGGCGATTCCACTCCGTCGATCAGCAGCGTAGAAGGTTGACAACCACGGTGCTTGGTAATGCGAGAACAAATACACATAGCGTCGTCGAGGAGTAGCCGTAGGTTTCCTTTTCACTTTGCCGTAACAAAAGTGGACATCAAATTTGTGCTTTGTATTTTGCAAATCCTTGATGATAGGTGGAATTTTGTATGGATCAGGGTTGGAAACGTAACAGAGAACTTCTGAGCATGAAGGAAGCAAGGAATGTGCCTCTGGGCTATACCATGTGTGAGATGCGTCGCCAGTATCATCAACGATGATTTTTTTGAAACGATAGTGGCAATTGTTTTGCGGCACATTTGTTGTTAGTTTTTGTATCCAATTTAGTGGATTGCAGTTCTACTATGAATTTTTTGAATTATACTTATAGTTTGGGATGACTGGAATTCTTGGTTGTTGGCAATGCCAGTGGGGCCTATCTGGCTCAATGTTCTTATTACACCTCTTGCATCTGTTTGTGTACGGGTTGTCCCTTCCTCAATTTTGTAATAGTGACTTCAATGTTAAACTTACGGTTTCTTTGTTAAACATAGGAGTCGATTGTATGTGCTAAATTTGTTTTGAGCAAGAGTTGTTTAATTTATTCTTGTTAGAGTATCTGGACTTATAGTAAGCAATGTTGCAATCGAGGCTGGTTCCTTTGGATATGGCCGCTTGGTACATTGTTGGGCTAGTGGGGTATCTGGTGGTGTTCTGTTGCTAACATCGGTATACACTGTAAACATGGTATGTATTAAATAATAGCATTGCGTGTGCATAAATAAACCAAGCTGTTATATGTTTGGAAGTAGTACTACAGCGTCGCTTATTCAAATTGCTGGGGTATTCGGGTTGAAATAATAACTTGTCATTGGGGTAGCGGACAAGCGAATATTTCGACAAAGCTTTTGACAAGGCAGAGCTTCTGACGAGGAATATTGGATGTTTAACACGGAGGTCAACTTACATTTCAAGTCTTGTCGCCATTTAGTTCCTGAGCTTAAAGTGATGCTATTTCCTTTGTAATGTCAAGTAAGTTGTAACAGTTTATCAAAATGGAAATCTGTATATTCTAGTTTGTTATAAATAAATACATACTTGATTTTGGATAGCAATATTTTTCCGTAATACTCTATTTCGATGGGACTTCCAAAACCTTTATTGCTCCAACACTGCGGATGATCCCAATGTAGTCTGCGAGAGATGTGGCAATAGTTTTATAGCATCCTAATTATTTTAGGTATAGCTTAAGTATATTACTGTTAGGATCACATCCACAGCATCCACTCTAGTTGCAAGCTCGTTGTGGTTTGTGAAATTAAAGCGGTGAAGTGGAAAATCATTATCTTCTAAAGGTGCAACTTCAATGTATTTGCCAATTAGCGGCGTTGTGTTGTTAGGTAGTGTCTGTTGCCATTCTCTGTATTTTGGCACTAAACTGCGAATCTTATAGCATCCGCCTATTTGCGTGTAACAAGTCAAGCCTTGATGTCCGTATATCAACATTTGCACGGATGGCATTTCCACATATGCATAGTATATTAGCAAATGTTTTGTTTGGTGTTGACTATGTATGTTTCTTTTACTACGTTTAGAGTACTTACGTTCTTGTCTAGCAAAATCAAGCACAGATCCGGTTGGATTGAGGTTCGGAGCGCGTTCTAGATGCCCATTTGCGATATACTCTTAAGTGCGACTCTTTTGCAAGTCTTGTGCGTTGATATCCGTAATATCAACAACATCAAACTTTTGTAATGACGGACCTTTTCTTTCATATCTAGCATTGGTGTATCCTCTGTAGTAGAACTTTCAATTTGGGCTTGCTTGAGCTAACTCTTCTTTCCGCCCGTTACCCATGGGGCGCAATAGAATACATAGTTAAATTGCAATGCTGAGAAAGCGTTGATTAATAGATGTAATTTTGCCATCAGATGTTAATAGTATATAAGTTCAAACCTGTATGTAGCGTTTGTAGCATGTGGTACATCTTTCTCTTACATGCTTGTCTCTATTAGCTCTCCTTTTCCTTTATCGGCCATGCCTATTTGTTTGGCCTAAAGTTAGTAGAGCTAATGTGACAAAGGGTAGCATTTAGATTCAATTCCTATGTAACTAATTAATGATTATCGTATGTAACCCTTTGAAAGCATGCATGATGCACAATTATGGATAGCATAACTAAAGGCTAATGTTATTGAAAATCGATATAAAAAAGGGAAGTGTTCTTGAGCGTTACTGCATATCTCGTATATTTACATAGCGACAAAAAAAATATTGCTAGACCTGTTGCATTCTTGTCTTTTTTAGAAAGTCTTTGTATGCTATGTTTTGGTTGTGTTCGATGGTTGGTTTGGATGAGGTTCGATAAGTATTTTCAAACCCTTGATTGAGGTGGCTCTCGAGGTGCCACGTCTGTGACCATGCCGAATATAGGATCGGAAAATAGATCCCTATCTTTGAAAGCGACTAACCACGACTTTAATTTATCGTCATGGCGTATGCTTAACAACGAAATTGTTTACGCTTGAAGACAAATGGCATCTTGTCATCCTTGTTGTTGGCAAAATCCGTGGTATGAAAACTTTTCTCTATCCTAGTGCCGATTATGATTTTAGCTTCTATCACTCTTGTTAGTAACATAGTAACAATCATTCGAGTCCCATTGCACAACCCTCTGTTAGATTGATTACGCATTAGCATTCTTGATGCGCCTATCGACCTCTAAAGAGTGGGGGGTCGAAAAACTTCATAGAATGTAAGTAGTCCTCGGGTACAACAATTACATTGCAGCACCATCACTTCTTATTGGTATTGCATTGTCGGTAGCTTAAATAAAACTACGATGTTCGGTCACTTCTTTGCAATATTTGCGAGTTAATGACATCGTGGTCTCATTTTTGGGGCAAACAATTGCTTTGTCTTGAAATGTCTTCATTGTTGGTGTCTGTAATGACTCGTCATCGTATATAAATTATATCAAATCATTTAGCGCTTGATCCCCGTTTTCAAAACAATGAATATCTGGAATCCTAACCCATGAGGTATTCTCAGGGTCCTCAGGATCTTCAGTGCCGGCAATATCATCACCAATATTCAGCAACCATTCTGAAAAGTTTTGGCATTCTAGTATCTCTTCATCTGTCATGCCAGGCCTCTGCAAACGCATGTTTTCCAACAAAAAAAACACCTCAAAATTCTGCCACAACGTTGATTCAGCTATAGATCCACCAATGATTGCTTCTCTATAAGCCCCCTCTTAACTGGCAACGTTTGTCGAAAATCCTAGCCCAACATTACTGACATCTCCCCAAAAAGCAGATGGCGCTTGCCTAAAAGATCGCGCAGCGTTCTATCTAGAGCTTCAAAACAAAAACACCTTTTCTCGTTCATAGGCGCTTCGTCCCATATGATCAATTCAGTTTTGCATAACAGTTCGCTTAGTTGCGTATTTTTTTTATCGCGCACACCGACTCGTCAGTGAGTGCTAGCAGTATTTTAAATCGCGAGTGAGCAGTTCTTCCAGATGGTAATAATGGTGAGGCTACGCCTGATGAGCCAACCGCCAACACGATCCTTCCCTCTGCTCTAAGTGGTGTGATCACAGTCTTCCACAAAAAAGTTTTACCTGTACTGCCATGTCCATAGAAAAACATCATATTTTGTTGATTGTTGTGTACTGCAGTGATAATCGTGTCAAAAACTTACATTGTTTTGGTTTAGTTGCGGGATAAAGCCTCTGCTTTCGTTGCCATTTCTTCCTGTTGTAACACGTTTCCTCCATGGTGCGATTTCTAAATAGGCTTGTTGAAACAGAACAAAGACCTTGATAGATCTTGAGCTCGTGGATCGTTATGTATGCCTATGTAATCACAAGCACAATAAAGACAATCTCTACTACTAATGTTTATCGTGAATATAAACACAAGTAACAAATAACTAAGAACTTCTTGATCCTCTATGGATCTTTATATTAACTAAAGCGAGTTTTTCAATCGGTACATAAACCTTTCTAATGTGTTCCTTTTATAGATAAGGAACCTAAACAATATCGCTAAACCGTTTTCCAAAAGCGTATAATCATAAAACTAAATAAGATATACACAATCACTTCCTAATAAAGCTCATGTATATCCACACTAAATAAACTAAATACGGAATAAACACTTCCATGAAACAAACTAATCACTATTATACTTGATAGAATAAGTCTTGGCGAGAATCCACTTCACTTGATGAAACACTTGGCATTAATATCAACATAATCAAGACTTTCACATAATTCCCAACAATCCTCCCTAAGCGGAATTTGACTTGTTAAGTTCCGGTTTCTTGATAGATCATCTGACACGGAGGATTGGACACGAACAACGACAACGACAAAGAATCCAAAGAACATCTCTATGATGAAGAAACTACGAAACTCCATATCTTTGCGGCAACAAATGACAAAAGGTACATCAAAGCATATTAGTTTCATACTATTCTCATCACATCCGGTGTGTTAACTCTGTGAGAGGTGAATCATTGAAAATAAATGGATTTGATGTCTCTTTCAATAACCATCACTCTTGGAGTAGCCATATGTTTGAGTTAAGTAAACTATGGTACGCGATAACCATCGATTTATGGGCAAACCGGCAACCATATAAGCGGTTTGAAATGTCTTTTACATGCCGTTTGCTCGGGACTAGTCAATTCTTAGAATTGGTGAATTGAGAACCAAATATGGAATGCCCTTGCCTTTACCACAAGCCATATACAAGTGGGCTAGCCAATTCTTGGATTCCAAGCGAGGAATAAACCATGGTGAATTGAAAACCATACAACACTCGACAATAAAGCATAGGTGGTTGCATACCCTATGATTTTAGCAAATCATTCTGACTATCAGCAGTTTGATGTGTCTTTACCAAAATTTGTACCCTTTGGACTAGCTAACTCTTTGACATACCCAAAGTATATCGGTGAGTCAATAACCAAAAAATATACAACAAACACGCAAGAAAAGTTAGATAAAACCAAAAGCATTTTTTTTTTTTTTTTTTTTTTTTTTTTTAACTAATAAACAAAACAAAATTATTACAAAATATTACAATCAAGATGAACCTTTATGTGATAGAAGTTGATTCTTAATCAAACCAACACATTGAGTAGCATGAAGGTCATCATTGCCAACCGGATTAGGAGGCACTTCCAACTTGTGTCTCGACAATCTTTCCAGAAAAGTATCGGATAAAGGATAAAGCCTATCGATAGCATACACAAAATCATCCCACATGTAGTCGAACTACATGAACACAAAGGCGGAGGATAAAATCTCCAACTCTCAATCTCCCATTTATGAGAATTCTTCCAAATAGAATACCCTTTACCATTTGGAGAATCGAGAATCAAACATAACACGAAGATCACCCAACAAATATAAACCGAACCGGTTGCTTGAATGAAACTTATAATCTTGAATGACATGTTCATCTGACATCTTCAAATCATGTCTATTCACCAAATGAAGAATATCCTTCAAGAAGTTAAACTCGAAACAGTTTATCCGACCTATAAAGCGTGTTAAGCTTTCCGACTTTGTCAATTAACCAAAACCACATGAGTACCTTGGGAAAAACTTCACTAGATCCAACCTCAATAAATGTAGATTCATCGACCTTAAGATCTAAAGTAGTATTCCTTGAAGCATGTTTCTTAGCCAATCTATCGAACTTCTTGTAACCAAACTCTGCTTTCCCATATCAACAATGTTATCGATATCAAGTTGTAGATCGGTTTCTGAATCGAGAGAATCACTTAACTCCACACTTGACAACATTTGGAAGAAACCAAAGAAGATTCGTGAAACACCCATATCGAAGAAGGAGTATCATCGAAGTTGTATCGGAAGGAACAATGGAGATACCACGAAGGCAAAACATCATCAAAATTATCCACAATTTCAAGCTGTTCTCTGTCTCTTGGTGTAGGAACATCGGACATTGAAGCACTATTTGCCAATTTAGAAGAAGAAGTAGAACGGAAGAAGAGAATTTCATAACCATATTATCTTGTCTAATCAAAGCATCATCGGATAAAGTCATGATTTGCTTCATTGTCATACCGAATTATACATAGCGACATTCTTCACAACTCTCCTCATATAATTCCTCTTACGAGCAACGATCATAGGTTTTTCTCTTTTGGCTTTATTTCTACGATCAATAAGAGCTCTTCTGCATGCGTGATTCCTTCTTCCTTTGATTACCAAGTGCCACCATTTTATCCACAAAATCATCATCATTAAAAGAATCTCCTAAGATAAGTTTTGCTAGATCGGGATCGAAGCACCTTGAGAAATATAACCATCCATTGATCATCGATAATCATAGGAAAGAATGCATCAAGTTCTAATTTCCTTTCGGAGACAAATCGAAGCATCTTGATCTTGAAGAAATTTAGCCACAACACGACTCTTACGAATATTCTCATAATCGACAAACAATCCGACTGAGCTTGATATTGTTCTTTAGTCACTTTTCACGACTTGACGGATCATCAATCACGGGGTCTGTCCTTTCTCGGAAGATGTCTCGTGAGAACCAATTTAGTGAGAACCAATGTGAGCTTGAAGAAACAATCAAACCCGCATCGGAGGAAATAGGTTGAGACAATTCCTCAGTGGTGTAGAAAACTTGGAGAAGCATTCAACTTATACATTCTCGGCAAGAAAAACCTCTTCATCATCTGCTGAAGGTGAAACATTTGAATGTTACGGTATAGATGAAGTTTGACCATCGATAGTAACCTCTTTCACTAAACCATCAGTAGATGCATCCTTCATATTTAGCTCCTTTGATGTGTCAGCAGATACCTTATCCAAAGAATGTCTTCGTCTTTTGCTAGTATATAGAATAGGCTCCTTGCTAGACTCCTTTCTTCGTGAAGATTTAGCAATAGAAGAAGAAACATTAGATGTAAGTGCCACATCAGCCAATATATCAAGAGATTCATTAAGATTCTCTTCATCCTCCTCCTCAGAAGAAACCAAACATCTCTTTTTATCCTTCGACTTAGCAATTCCTCCAAGTGTTCAACTTTAGTCTCAATTCCACAATCTTGACCAGAACAGACTTGGTTTCGTAAGTTCTTTCTTAAGACCGGTCACCTCACACTGTAAGCTTGTTCACGGATCATATAATGAGGTAAGTGAAATAGGATCCTCATCGACATGTGATTGCTCGGTTGAAATTGGAACTTCATTAGGCATTGGGAGCAACATTAACACGATCAACATTAGAACATCCTTCACCAAATGGAGTCCTAACGGGACTTGGTGTAAGCAATCTGTCGATATCAATTTGAACTTCATCAATTTGATCTGAACTTCTTCAATAGGAACTTGGATAAATCTTGGACTAGGACATGGTCTTGGTGAAGGTATAGATGCTTGACAACAACGAAGGACCTCATCACCATCTCTTGAAAGATTTCCATCGGTAGGATTGGAAGAAGGTAAAACAACATTAAGCTCATTATCGGTCTCATTCTCACGAGGTAGCATGGCGACTAACAAAGGAAAATGTGTCCCTTCAAATTTAGTCCTCATTGTAGCAAATAACTTGGAGTCAAAACACTTATGGGATGAAAAGCACGGGTTTGTGTAGAAACATTCAATATCATCTGTAAGAACCTAGGGTACATCAAAACTTACCCTTTTTCCTAGTTATGTTTTCTACCATATTATCAAAGATATACTTAGAGAAATTATAAGTCAAACCCTTAGATAAGCAAACAATACCACATCCCATTTGTGTTGGCCAGTCCCATCCTCGGACTTATTGCTCGAACATTGTAACAGCGTATGAACCAAGAACCTCCACATAGGACAAAGCTTATTTTTCAACCACATATCGTCCTCGAACTTTGATATCCAATTGCTCTAAGTCCTTCAAGTACCATCGTAGAATCGAATGATAAACACCATTCTCATCATCCAAGCGAAGTTGTCTTGATCGGTTCCTCTGTCACCACATACACTTGTCCATCAACACTTGCAACTATCTCGGTATCTCCTCTCTTTTTTGGCGCCCAAAATTGAGTAATCAAAGTTTCATATATAGCATCGGAGAATCGTCAATGCATATACAATCTTTGATCTTAGTAAGAAAGAAATCATCGGCCTATAAAGCTCATCTCCTCGGCGGATCCAAGAAAAGCAACCTTATTATGATCATGTTTGAATTGAAGCGCCATGAGAGTTTTGAAGATTAGGGTTAGGATTTTGCACAAAGGAAGTGTTTTAATGAGGTAATAATCGAATCACTTATTATGGGCGAAACTATGCCGTAGAGAATAAATAGAAATTTCCCAAATTTGGTCAAAGTTGACCAAGGATGGCGTGGACTTCTACTTTTACTCGGATTCACTTATAACCCGGTGAAATGAAAACCATTCTGCTGAAGTAGAACAATCGATGACGGAAGACTTACTCTCGAAGCTTGATAAATATCTTTTAAGCTGTTTCACCCGCGCATTAATTCTCTTACCACTTGAACCGGCTATAAAACAATCCCAATGCACATAGACTTCTTCATCAAAATCCCCAAATAATATTTCAAACCTAATTCCTTCAATCCTTCAAAATTAACCATCAATCATCATGAGTACCAAACACGAGATCATAGATCTCACAACAACATCCTCATCATCATCCTCATCATCTAGTGAAGATACCAATCCATGGTTTCACTATTTTCCAAAACCATATCCACTACCAAAGAAGTCACCCTTTCTCTCCTCATCGGAAGATGAAAGTGTTGAGAAACCAAGTGTATCTGTGAAGATTACGATGAATCCTATAATGAGGAACATCTTACTCCCGACCCTCGGCACCTAGGCCTCAGCGAAGGCCACGGGCCAAAATCCACCACTTCCTATGGGAAGAAAGGTGGTGCTTGGTCTCTGCATCATGTTTTGGTGCATCATCACATATCGTGTCGAGGAATGGAAAAAGGAAAATGATGTAAGTTGATGTATGATTGAAAGAGTAGATGATGCATAAATGAAAATCTTTTCTCTCATCTCTACCTACAATCGACTTGACTTCTTCGTTTTCATCAATCCATCCTCTCCATTTTGATCCTTAGCATCTGTTAGGGTTGGTTATGCTTATCACAAAGGCATATCCATCATATAGTGCCAAAAGATGTGGCGATCGTGCATATCCAACGACTATTAGTGTGAAAGATGTGAGCGACCATACTCATCGTGCTCATCTTTAGATGTTGGAATAGATGATATGTAATAGATTAGGACTATTAGATCATGTAGATGCTTTTGATGTTGCTAGTACTCTGTGTGTCGTATGGTATATGCTGTTTCTTGAATGAATGAATGATCTATTTGTTTGTACTTCTTTTGATTGAATCATATAACTTGATTACTTCAACCCGGAGAAACAAATAACACACTTGACACAATGAATTCGGTGGAAACCGCTTAAGCTTTCTTGACCATATCTCAAGCGATCGGAGACAACCATTACGCAAAACAAACACGAAACATACACAAACCAACAAAGAAACACACTAAAATTACATTAGCGAGGTTAGAGTTAGTTAAAATCTATCAAATATACAAAATTACATAGCAAAATGCAAAGTTATACACAAATCCTCCCACAGGCATATGCCTCCCCGAGGCCTATGCCTCCCTTAAACTTTTGGTTAAGGGTTAAGCATGCCAATATGGACCACAAGGTGTTGAAACCTTGGTCCTTGAAAAGCCTTTGTTAATGGATCGCCACATTATCATCGGTATGAATTTTGACCACATTTATCAAATTTTTATCATATGCATCTCTTATAAAGTGGTGCTGATTTCAATATGTTTTGTTCGATTGTGAAAAAGCTGGATTTTTAACAATGCATATGGTACTTTGATTATCAATAAAATTGTTGTGTTCATGAAATTATACCCATAATCCAACAAGCGATTTTGAATCCAAGAACACATCACGACAATTAGCGTGACCGCATACTACCTTGATAGATGAGGTAGCCACAATAGTTTGTTTCTTGCATTGCCAAGAAATCAATCTCTTTCAAGGAATTGGCAACCTCCGGTGGTGGACCTCTATCGATTAGCACCGGCATAGTCACTATCACTATAAGCTTCCAACTTAAAGGAGACTCTTTTGGGTACCAAAGACCTAGAAAAGGTTGGCCTTTAAGGTACTTAAAGATCTTCTTATGACATTGAGATGGGAAGTCGGTGGAGTAACTTGATGTCATGAACAAACACTCACTGACAAAAGTAATATCGGGCACGGAGGCTGTTAAATACATCAAAGACCCAATCATAGACACTGTACAAATGAACATTCACGGTGGATCGACTTCATTATTGGTCTTTGACTTTGGAGCTTCATAAGGTGTAATGTGATCCTTACACCCTCCATACCAAACTTCTTCAAGATGTCCTCACATATTTGTCTGGTGATAAAGATACCATCGGGTTTCTGCTTGAACTTGAAGACCCAAAAGAAAGTCATCTCTCCCATTGCACTCATCGAAACTCTCCTTCATAAGCTCCTCAAACTCCACTGCACCAAGCTTCCTTTGTGGATCCAAAGATAATGTCATCCACATAGACTTGCACAAGAATAATGTCGGTGGAATTCTTCTTTAGGAAAAGAGTCTTATCAATTGCACCTCTTACGTAACCATGCTTGATGAAATGTGAAAGCCTAGCATACCGGGCTCGGGTGCTGATGTAGTCCATAGAGCTTTGACCACCTTATAAACATGATTAGGATGATCGGATCTTCAAATCCTTTAGGTTGAGTGACATACACCTCCTCTTCAATTTCACCATACAAGAAGGCTCCTTTAACATCCATTTGATAGACCATAAAGCCCATATAGGATGCATAAGCTAAGAAAATCCGTATAGCCTCAACTCTTGCCTTTGGTGCAAACACTTCATCATAATCTATCCCTCCTCTTGTCTATAACCTGTGCAACTAACTTTGGCTTTGTTTTTAATGACAACACCTCTAGCATCTCTCTTATTCTTGAATCCATTTTGTCCCAATAGCATACTTACCATCGGTAGTGGTACCAATATCCAAACCTTTGATTTTGAAATTGTTGCATCTCATCCTGCATTGCTTCAAGCCAACTTGAGTCTTCAAGAGCACGAGTAACCTTGGTTGGTTCCACTTGTGAGAGAAAACAAGCAAGCAGACAATGTTGATAGTCGTGTGATTGTCTCTCTCTTGATTTGAGACATAAGAGACAAAAGCCACTGTCCATATTTAGAGCAGCATACGGTACCTCTTGTTCTAACGGTGCATTAGGATCACCAATAATATTAGGCGTGGATGAACATTGTTGATCCTTGTAGTAGTGGTGGTGTTGACATCAATGGAAGAATCAAGATTAGTCACGATGGGTTCAAAGTCGATTATCATAGGAAGGTGTGTTGAAGATGCACCTTTAGGTTGATGATGACCAAGATCGAAGGTTTGGGAAACCTTGTATAAGGTTCACCAAGATCTGTTGACACTTTAGTGGACATAGGAGTAGAGTCAACATGTCTTTCGGCCCGAATTGGAGGTGAGGAGAAAGCAGAACTACCTTCGAGAATTGAAGTTTACCGATTGCTTCATTTGATCCTTCTTCAACATTCCTCTCGACATCTAAATTGGTGCATACTCTTGTTTCTTGATCGGCAAGGTCCTCGGCATAATAGAATTCATCTTCACCCACATCGGTATAATCTTTAGAAGTGTCACCTACAAAATTGTTAGGAGAGAAGGAAGGCACTACAATGGGTTGTTCATCATCGGACCCTTTGTCGAATGAGCATCCAAAGTGTACGCATTAGTAGTTGGAGATGCTTGAATCGCATTTTGATCGACCTTATGTCTAGCATAACCCAGTGTCGGTCAAGTAGTCAAGATCAAATGACCAAACATGACCACGGCCTTGAACATTAGGCTTGTCTTCAAGATACCTCAGTTCAATGTCTCCTCAATCTTCTTTGCGGATACATTGTAAACCTGTATGCCTTACTATGAGCGAGAATACCCACAATGTAGCCATCATCGACTTTCTCATCAAATTTGCCCAAAGGATCCTTTGGTATTCAAGATTGTCACTGACGGATAAGCGGTTTAAGGTAATGAATAACGGGAACTTTCCCAAAAAAAGTTCATATGGTGTTTTAAGATGTGGTCTAGTAATGGACACTCTATTGAGTACATAACAAAATTTGTACCAATGACCTCGATCCAAAACATGGTAGGAAGTTTAGAGTGCGCTAGCATTGATCTTGCGACCTCTATTAAGGTTCTATTTTTCTTTACGCCACCCCATTTTGTTGAGGGTTCTTGGAGTGCTATAGTCCTTTTATTCCCTTTAACTGCGAGTTCTATTAGAATGGCATTTTGAACTCTGTACCATTATCACACCTAATTCCTTTCACCTTTTTGTTCAAGCGATTCTCAATAAGGGTAATGAAGTCTTTCAATATTTGAAGTTTCATCTTTGGTCCTTAGAAAGAATACCCAACAAAATTTGCTAAAACCATCGGTGATCACCGGACAAAAATATTTATGATCAATGCTTCTCACTTTAGTTGGACCAAGCAGATCCATATGAAGCGGTGAAGAGGTTCGAAATAATGGTTCTTGCTATATGAGGAACACCTTTGTATGAGGCTCTGTCTTTGCTTTCCTTTGTTGCATGCAACAGTTATGATCATTGGTGAATACTTTGGCGGAAGACCTTGAACAAGGCCCGACTTAGAGAGGCTGGTTGATGGTCTTGAAATTGACATGGGCCATCCATACATGCCATTTGGTGGACTCATCCACGGATGCTTTAGCCACCAAACATGTTAAGTCACTCTTTGGTTTGACATTAGTTAAGTTGAATGTATACAGATTGTGACTACGAGGAACCTTGATGGGAATTGAAGTATCTTACGGGAGTTTGAAGTCTTTAGGCACACAAGACATTCATCCTCTGTGAAGAGTACTTTGTTCTTAGTGTCACAATTTGTGAGGCGAAAACAAATTGAAGTGTTGAAGTTCCTTGACATAATAAACATTCTCAAAGTCCGGTGAGGTGTTTTGATGGTCCCTTTTCGATAATTCGTCCATCACTTCCTCCAAAGGTTACATTGCCTCCACCTTCAATAGGTATAAAGTTATGCATCATGTCCTGTTTCACGACATACTTCTAGAACAACCATCAACAATTCCAACATCTTTATGCTTAAGGGGATGATCACGAGAGATGCCCATCAAGGCAATCGATCATGCCTATCCTCACAATCTGACTGCAATCAACCCAACATTATCGGGACCATCATTATCGGACTCCTCATGTAGCTTCCGGTCCACATTGCTATCAAGAGTGACCAAAGCGGTTGATCCCTTTGAAGTTCTGCATCCTTACGATCTGGCGATAAGTAGAGTATCGTACTTCATCACCGACTTTCTGTCTTTGCATTCTCTAGAAAAGTGACCTATCTGTTGGCATGTGAAGCATTTAACCTTCCTTTTATCAAACCTTCTTTGGATCGCGTCCTTTGAATCCAAACCGTCTTCCGACTTGCGCTCAAAGGTCTTGATATCCATGGAAAGCATGGCCACTTGCCATCTCGACTTCATCTCTTCAAACTCAAGTGGGTCCACTTGATCAAAATCCTCATAAGCCGGTTCTGCTGAGGATCATAATCGACAAAGAAAGATCCAGAACATCTTCCATAATTCCCTTTGGATCTAGGAAGAGAGCTTGATGAAGGGCGACATTAGATGATGATGGATATGGGCTTGGACCATAGCTAGACTTTGGAGTAGAGGCTCCAACAAATGCGATATGACTAGCGATGAAGATGATCGAAAAGGGCTTCTAACATCATGTTCAAGAGCTTTAAGTTTGTTATCTGACTCATCAAAGGTCATCATGTCCAAACCACCTTTAGCTTTTAAAGCTATGCTTACATGTAGCCGGGATGGAGTAATGACCTCGAAACTTAGAGTTCTGATCATCATTATCCGGCTTTGCACATGGTGATTCAATGACTTAAGATCTTGTGAAACTTATCATAGCCCTTGTGAATTCCTTCCTCTTGAGAGATCCGAAAGTCCTGGCTGTTGTCTTAGCATGGACTTCTTGATCTTAGACTCCTCATTCCCACGAACTTCGCCTTAATTGCTAACCGGATATCTTTGGCATCTTGCATGAAGTGAAAATCACTCAAGTGATCCTCGGGAATAGCTTGCGGAAGAATAGTTCGACCTTTGTTTCTCTACGAGCGCTAGCAACTCTTGGCGATTTTGGGAGGAACATTCATCATATTACCAGCTGACATCCGTGGTAGTCCTCTTCAAATTGTTCCCTTCAAAATTACGCCATAGATTCCAATCAATGTTGGAGATCGGTTTTGCATCTTCATAGCCCAAAGATCATATTCCTCCCTTTTAAGGTAAGGAAACTTAGCATTGCTATTAGATAGACTTAGTTCTTTGCGGATGGGTGGAGTTTTGGTTGTTGGTGAGTTCGATGTCGACATCGAACCGGGCATGATGTTTTGTTATGGTTGTATGGGTGTTTAGAAAAAGCTTGTCCTTAGTATCGTAGAGACTCTCACGAGGCTCGATACCACTTGTTGAAACAGACAAAGACCTTGATAGATCTTGAGCTCGTGGATCGTTATATATGCCTATGTAATCACAAGCACAATAAAGACAATCTCTACTACTAATGTTTATCGGTGGAATATAAACACAAGTAACAAATAACTAAGAACTTCTTGATCCTCTATGGATCTTTATATTAACTAAAGCGAGTTTTTCAATCGGTACATAAACCTTTCTAATGTGTTCCTTTTATAGATAAGGAACCTAAACAATATCGCTAAACCGTTTTCCAAAGCGTATAATCATAAAACTAAATAAGATATACACAATCACTTCCTAATAAAGCTCATGTATATCACACTAAATAAACTAAATACGGAATAAACACTTCCATGAAATCAAACTAATCACTATTATACTTGATGAGAATAAGTCTTGGCGAGAATCCACTTCACTTGATAGAAACACTTCACATTAAGTTCGTGCATAATCTCGATGCAATGGAAGACTTTCACATAATTCCCAAATCAGTCGAAAATGATCCTTGAACCACGCCTCCATGCCAAGCTTCCACGTCAAATAATCCAAACATCTCTCAATACAGAAATCATGATAAAAGGTCGACTACATTTGGTGAGTTCATAGGTTTAAGTTTAACAAAATCATAGTGGACTGAAGAGTTGATTTGCTATGCAAGACCTAGATAGGTAAATACCGTTTCACACTGCTGATCTACCGGATCTCCAATCATATAATCACTTACTCGAGCCCTGCGACTCTAGTCCGACCTTGTCGTGGCAACCTCTAAACGGTTGCCAACCCGGGCTGGGTCGAGATAGAAGTCTATTCTTAGTCGTGCACGGTAAAACCTAGACTAAGGCAACAACTATCGCACATCTATCTACTCGATTGACATATAAGCTAATCCAAATAGTTTTAACGGTCCAAAAGCAGTAGCATGATTCTCACCCCAAAATAGTTCAAAGCGTGGTTAAAGCGTATATATAAAAGTGGGGCTATGAAACTTACCTCAAGCAATCAGCGTAAAATTAACGCACAAATATCACTAGCAAAGATAATAGAAATCACAGCACAACAACTATCGACTCGGCACAACCTATTAATGTAGACCAACTTAATATACATATTCCTCAAAATCAACGTTATCTATCCCAATATATTCCATTTCTTTATTTCCAAAAACGTCTCATTTCACCATTAATCCTAGTGTTTGGTATCCTCATGTGTGGGTGTATCGACTCAATATGATGCCATGAATGCACTCAAACTAACTCAATGTGACACAATGAGACCTCTAAACGATAAGCTCCATAGTTCAATAAGTTCCGGAATAAATAGTAGACTTTATCGAATTCGTCAACTCGATAAACTCATTCATTTATTCGTGTCGCTTATTATCCCATAAATCAATCGTATCGTTAAAGAGTCATAAGGATAATTCACCCATTAATAAGGTTACCCAGCGTGCCTAGCGGACTCTTATTAGATTAAGTCAACCTAATAAGTCCGCTACCCACGTGGATCAACAATATTAGCGTTAGGTTATCCGTAACCCATGCACACAACGCAAATAAATAATTACTTATCCAACATTAAATGTCCACAATTGACATTTATTGATAAGCGATATTACTCGAAGCGTTAATTATTTATTTATTACAAAACCTTTCAATTTAGTCGTTAGTTTCCATTTAAAACTAGTAAATAACAAGATAAATCTTGTTATTGATATTTTAATTACAAAAGCCCATTATTATTTACATTTCATAGTTCTATTATCATTTTCATATAAAAATATATTTCGTCAAATCCATTATTAGTTTCATAACGTTATTACGTTTGAGTCCACAAGCACGAGTCATAACTTCTCGGCTTTTAATTAATCAATTGTCCAAATTATACTAAAGTCCATGTTACGGCTTTGTCGAGTCAACTATTGACTAAAAAGTCAAAGTGGCGTAGCGTAGCTCAAAGTCACAATATATATATCAAGTCCATAATTAAAAGTCATAACGTCGCAATTCAACCCCAAACTAACTCAAAACAATCTCGCCAACCAATCAATCAACCAATTATACTCGAAACCAATGTTATGACCCTAATGGTCATGACACGGTCGCGGTCAAGACCACGTGAACCAAACAAGCTTCTAAAGCTTTTCGGCTCCACGTGTCTCATCCAAACCTCAACTAAACCAATCAATAATCTACCCAATCGACCCGACTCGGACCCAAGACCCAAGTGGGTCACGTACACCAAACCATGGGTCACGTACGTGACCATGGTGGTTCGTACGCCCCATGTTGTCCAACCAAACACAACCAAATCAAATCTACAACACTCAAATCCAATCATTCAAGCTCCAAACACTATCTAAACACAAAACCCATCATCTATACTTAACCAAGAACATGCAACTAAACCCTAAAATGCAAAACCCATCAAATTAATGCACCACACATGTACCAAACACTAATTACTTGTTTATTTCATCACTAATTAACTTTAATTTCATGTTCCACCCAAAAGCCCCAAAAATTGTTCATGGGTCGAAACCCTAGAATCCAATTCGTGGCTTTTTATTGTTCAAACAAGCTCAAAACATGTTCCCTTTACCTTATCTAATCACCAATTGCAAAAGCCCTTTGAAATATTTAGAAACCCTAAAAGTACGAATCTTAGTTCTTGAATTTGGAGGTGTTAATGAAGTCCAAATTGAGTGTATGATATATGGTTGGAAAGAGGAGAAAGAGATCTTGCTTTTGGTGGTGGAGGTGAGGGGTGACGCGCCATCGACGGCCTGTGGTGGCCGGAATATGGCCGGCGGTGGTGGAGTGGTGGTTTAGGGTTTTTAGAGTGAGAAACTAGAGAGAGAAATAGTGTTGTGTGTGTTTTCTAGTGAGAGAAATGAAATGTGGAAGTGAGGCTTGCGTTGGGTATATATACTCAAGAACTAGGGACCTCAAAATAATTAATTAGGAGAGGGGGGGGGGGCGCCGACTACAATTAAAAAGGGGAGGGTTTCCCGAGCTCACATATTGTCCCCCGAGTGTCCCACTTGATTTATTAAACTTCCCAACATCGTTACTCACGTTTTTCCACAAGTTTTGTGATAAGGTTTTAAAAGGTACCATTTTGAGGGGTCGTTTTAGTCCTTATTTGATCACTTTTGTATCCGTTATTGCTTAATATCGTTCCTTTTCACTTTTAGGTCTCTTGAAGGCAAAATCTTTGGAATGGCACTTATTTGAACGAAAAGTAGCGAATATATGAAGAAAATGGCCAAAGTCAAAATCGAGACACTCACATTCTTTGAAAATAGAAGGCGGCGTGGGGTGCTAAGTGCGACACCGTCAAAGAAAATTCTTGTGACGGTTCGGAACCCAAAACTCGTATTTTCAAGTGGCGGCGTCCGGTTGTAAAAAGTAGGCCGTCACTACTCGGGCGGCCTAGATGCAATCCAGACGGCGTCGGTGAAGAGGACGGCGTCACGAACACAAGGTGACGTCGTCGCAAGGTTAACGTGGCCAAGACGAAACCCTAATGACGGCGACACGAAACATAAGGTGACGCCGTCGCATATGTAATCTTATATATAGAATCCAAATTTTTTAGTTTTAAAGAGAGTCTTTTTTTGGAGTGAAAACCTAAAACCGAACCTAAGGTGTCTTGTACAGTATTTTAGGGTTTTAAACCCTATCTTACATCAAGATAAGTATTTACTTCATTAATTCAATTATGTCTTTGATTATTTGTGTGTATGCTTGCATGTTTTCCATGTCCGGCTAATTTATTTGTGTGTTTGCTTAGAAAGTATGAAACTTAATTATTGAATATTGATTGGTTGTTTCTTATCTTAGTTGATTAATGATCTAGTAATGCGATAGGTCATTCGTTGTGTATTAATGCTTGATTCATCTTTGTGAACCTTAGAATATAATTACGAGTAGTTGTAAGCTAAACCATCCAAAGAGTGCCTTAGAGTAAGAGTTTATCATCCTAGTGGGTTTGTAGGCGAGACCCTTTGGTAAGTTCAAAGAGTTAGGGAGAAGCGCATACCCTACAACTTTAGGCGGACAACGTAACTATGAATAAGGGCGTGACAACTCAACCATCAATAGGAGATAATTAAGGGTAGTACAACCTAAGTAAACACATCTTTAAACTATCATACGAGCACACATTAATTAGACATAGACTCCCACAACCTTAGTTTAGATAATTAGATAATAGTAGAGTAATCGGTGAAATACCAACCCCACAAATCCAATACCGAGATTCGTACCTTTCCATTTCATAAAATATAAAAATACAAAATAATCTTCCTCAACCTTAACCTTAGCGTAGTAACTCCTTACTAGCATTCCTATTCCCAGAGAGCGATATCAATACCGTGGCTTACCTAATTACTACACTACAACGATTAGGTTCCTTGCCTGGGTGTTATAAAACTTGCTCGAAGAAAGGAAGTTTCCTTGACCCCGAGCGGCGTGTGGCGTTATCAAGTTTTAGGCGCATTGCGGGAATAGAATAGCTAGTTAGTAGTCCACTCGTTTAGATTCTTTGCTTGATTCCTATCAAGTAACTTTTTCTCATTTTTAGCTTTCTCTTAGTCTATCCCCTTCTTCGTGACCTTTGTTCGTAATCTTATCACTTTTCATCATGGAAGGTGATAACCAACCTCCACTCATCAACCCACCACCAAATGACCGCCAAGAGCCCGTACTCTTGGTGAATACTCAAGACCAAGCCACCTAGGCTATAGGAACACCATTGAGCTTCCCGACCAAGCCCAAACTACGGCCTGCGATCCGACACCATCCGGTTGGTGCAAAGCGGATGTGCATTCCATGGACTTCGTTCAGAAGATCCAAATCGACATTTGAGGATTTCCACAAAATCATCGATTCCATCGACCTTGATGCTACTACTCGGGAGACCACGCGCTGCGTCTCTTCCAATTCTCTTTACGGGACCAAGCTAGTAATTGGCTTGGCGACTTCCCGGCTCCATCTCAAGTTGGGATGATCTTACCTCTCGCTTCCTTGCTCAATTTTTTCCACGGGAGAACCACTAAGCTTAGGAATGACATCTTGATGTTCCAACAATGTCAAGGTGAATCTCTCTACGAGCGTGGACCCGATTCAAGGACTTACTTCATAAAGTCCTCATCACGGCATTGATCTTTGGCTCCTGGTCCAAATTTTCTATGATCATGTCGGTCTCTCTCCAACAAACCATTGATTCGCCTCGGTGGAAGGCTAAGTAATCTCGATCTTTGAGGCATCTTTGGGAGGTTATTGAGGACCTTGCTCAATATGAAGAGGAAGGTTGGGAAACTCCGGTTGTTCAAAGAAGCGGGTCAACTTCGAGCACAAGCAATTATGAGTATGAAGGCCCAAGTGAAAGCATTAATGGGAGTAACTACAGCGTCTTGATGAACCCATGAATGCGGTCGAGGAATTTTTATCCCAAGAAAATCCAGGCGGGGCGAATTCGAGGACATTATGTTGACATTTGTCTACAAGCAAGAAGAGGAAATAAAGCGCCTCGAAACTCAAATCACGAACAACTCATGACACTTTCTTGGGCCTAACTAACAACTTCATATCGAGCATCCGTGGTGAAATCGCAAAAAAAATATACCTAAAAAGCTTGAAAAGGTGTATGCGATACCGGGACATACCGGGGTGACTCCAGAACCTTCTCCTTAGTAAACCTCGATGAATCATATTCTTGCTTAAACCCCTATCTCAACGTTTCCCACTTGTTCCTAGAAACACATTCATCGGAATGGTGCACGTATCACTTCCGATTTTCCCAATGCAACTAAAAGTTCTTTGGTTTAAACACGGAAAAAAGAACCTCACCCTCAAGACTTGAACTTACGAGATCACGATTGAAAGACAATTTGACATATACATTGCTTACCATAGCGGAGATTCTTGGTGGAATAACCAAATTGATTTTAAAATAGAAACCAAGTTTCTTGTCAAAAATAGTAACCAAATTTTGATCGGTGATTGAAAAAAAAAAAAAAAAAAAAAAAAAAAAGCATTTTCTTTTACGAAAATTTGGGCGTGACACCGTCTACTTTAACAGTGACGCAGTCGCTAAGCGGATCAGACGATGTCTGACACCCATCTCTTTCATTCTTTACCCTACACATTTTTATCAGCCCCACCACACAAAAGCGTATTCCCGCATCAAATCCACCATTTTCCAGTGATCTCCACGAGGTAAGTAGTCTACATAGATCTTTGTCTATTCAATTGTTCTAATTCATGTTCAATTTCGTTTTCCCTCTTTTCTCAAATCAAAACCCCGACTAATTTGATCTATTTAGCCTTGAAATCTTGTTAAGGCTTAAGATTAGGCGAAGTAGTAGTGTGACCATATGGGGTTAACTGCGAGAAGCCTTTGACTTAGAGTCAAAACCACAGCCATTATGCCATTGTTCTTTGCAACAAGGGTGTTTGGGTCAAGGTTATGGTTAGAAACTTGGACTTTTCCCTCGCAAATGTCGGTTCAAAATTGGTCGGTGACGGCGTCGGTGTATACTGCTGACGCCGTCGATTACACCTTGTGTAGTCCTTTGCATCATAAATGATACTCATTGCTCTCCACTTATTTGATTTCTTGTTTGAGATGAGCGAGAAGAGTAAAAGGACTGGGGACAATCTTCTAATACTCGAAAACATTGCGGACATAATCATTGGGTGGGGGTATTCTTGAAGAAGGATGTCAAGCCGATTACAACGATTTACTCCATCGGACTATTGATTCGAGGGCTGTGTTGGATGGGCATTTACGGAGGAGAATGATTTGGCTAGGGAATTTTCGAATAGTTTTAGAAGGATAAGTTCTTTGATCCCCAATGGGAAAGATTGTTTGAATTGGAGAGCCCGTGTATGGCGAGTTAGTGCGTGAGTTTCACGCATCATATCTGCCAAATATCAATGCATGTCGGGTTAATATTGATTTCAAGGGATCCGATTTAGGTTAGGAGGGGCCGGAGGCAAATGTCGGCGCTTTAGTTTGGATGGAGGTTGGGGTTGTATACATCGAGGATCTTGAGTGATGTTTTAGGACTCGATTTGCAAGCTGGAATTACCCATAAGGGCGAGATGTTGGGTATTGATTACGGAACACGATTCTTGATGGGAGTACATTCTTGGGGTACCCTCGCTTCACAAATCCGGGATCACGGGTTAGGCTCATACATGTTGCCTCACTTCTCTATCACGGAAGACATGCCACGAGCCATCGTGTCACCTTACCGGACCTATTCTATCTCGCATATTGGCGGGGGTGCCTTGCAACATCCCGTTACGGTTGGCCGATTACTTGAGAAGCTGCAAGTGGGATTAGGTTGGAGGATATGGTGTATGGGGCATGCTTATCACCCGGTTAGCTCGATCCTTAGGTGTATTGGCGGGAGGTACCTTCATACACGAATCGATGGCGGCACCTAGGGTCGTCAAGGCTAAATCTCTGAAAGCCATGAATGTCACGATGGATTATGGTAGAGGTTATACTTGGTTCCGTTCTCGACCCGCCATTCAAGGTGGTGATGGCGATAATGATGAGGAGCCACAGTGCGGCACACCGGCGGGAAGGTGAAGCGAGGAAGCTCTGACACCTCTGAGGCATATGTCTAGTGGAGATTGGCGGGCCTACCGGGGAGCATGGATGGGCGCATGGATACATGGATGGCACAACAGGACCGGAGGGCTAGGCGGACCTACGACCATCTTGTCGGACATATGCATCATCGTCCATGAGTGATCGACTTGACCCGCATCTCAGTTGATCCTTTCCCGGGCGGGAGGACTATCCACCCTATGGGTATTTGGGCCATCTTCCCCACAGTTATGACTATCGTTATGGACCCTCCCGTTGATTGATGTAGTAGTTTATGGATTGAGTATGGTTGGTTATTGAAACAATTTTATTTTGGCATGTAATAATCTTGGACATCTAAATTAGTAGTGACCTTTGAACTATGTGGTGTTTATTTACATATGGTGTAATTTATCTTGCTTGTATGTTTTATCTTTGTTTGTGATTTATCTTTCTTCCTTTTATTAATTGTTTATCCTCATGTTTAAATTTGTAAAAATGCTTTATTACTTTTTTAACCTCGTCTTAATTGCATATAAAGGTATTTTACATAAAGGATAAGTGTAGGGAGGATTACAGCGTTTTCAAAAGAAAGCGTAAACATGAGAATAACAATTAACTAAAAGATATTTATGTTTGTTTGTTCGAGTCAAATGCTTGTATCGAGTCATAATGGATGTTTTGCGAAATTTTCCGATTCTAAAGATGTAAATTTTCCGAAAATGTGAGACCGGTTTTGTCGGGATAACTTTGTGGCGTCGAGATTGCAACTGACGGCGTCGGGAAGGAGTAAAAACATCAGTTACTTTTTCTCGTTTTTGAGCCACTTATAAATTTTGGAATTTTCAAGGTCTTAATTTTCTTAGAAATTCAGTAAACATCCGTTCCACAAGCATTATATCCTAGTTTAAATCGAGTCTTATATATATTATTACCGTCGATTTTACGAAGGTTTCGTTTGTTTTCTTCAAGTGTGCGAGGTTTAGTTTGTCAGAAGAAGTTACATAAGATTGGAAGGAGGCATTCACATAATAATTCTTCTTGAAAAGGATTTAACCACCACTTTACGGATCTACCAAGCTAATCGGGGAGTATTAGTTTCTTCGTTTTAATTACCTTCCATTATCATAACTTTGATACTTTCGGGAACATTGGGGACAATGTTCGGTTTAAATGTAGGGAGGGAAAATAAAGCGGAACTTTGAAACTATGCTTATCCTTGACTATTTGCTTTGTCCAATTGTATTTGTGTAATAAACCATGAGAAAATGTCGGTTAGGGTAATTTTGGCACCAAATTTAAAATTTTCATGACATATAAGAGTGGGCCATTAGTCTTAACAAAATCGTCTCATGGATAGGAAGTTGCATGACTAGCACAAAACCCTTTACCACCCAAATTCCACCAAAATGTGAGGATCGCCTTAGATTAGTAGGAATTAAAGCATTCATCTTCAATGCTTAGAGTGTGAACCGGTAGTATATTAGATTCTAGAACTTGTTTTGTGATGCATGCGAGATCGCAGTGAGGCTACACTTGTGTAGTTAGGAATAACTAAATGATAAGAGGCATTAGGATAACCCTTGTTTGATACCGTAATATAATTACTTCTTCCATATCGGTTGAGTAATTCCCCACACCCACTGCGTTGTACTCATCTTTAGTACACGATACCCTAGTTAACCTCGAGCCTATCCTTTTCGCGGTTCTCGTGATGTTTGGTTTTCGGAATATCATGGAAAACATTATTTACCCCACCCCAAATATACACCCAAATCGCCTTAGCCTACCCCTTATGCACTCACTTTTAGTGCAAATGTTTGTTATCACCCCAAACCCTTAGTTCAATTATCTAGTTGCTTGCATAAGTTGCTAAGTCGAGTCATATCCTTTGTATCTGATTTTGGGACGATTGGGATTCATGGGAAAAGTTAAAGTTTATGAAATGACGGAAGGGGCGTTAAATTCAAATTCCCTTTGTTTGCATAATAATGTACCCCAAGTGTTTTGATCTTTTCAATTGGGTCAAATTAGTGTTAGAGTAATAAAAACTCAAGTGTAGGGATATGCCTATAAATCCTAGTATTTTGATGTTACCATAGATGATGGTAGAGTAAAAGTGTATGAAAAAAAAAAAAAAAAAATCGAAAAAATAGAAAAAAGAAAAGGAAAAAAAATATATAAAAAAAAAAAAAAAAAAAAAAAAAAAAAAATACGGGCTACCATCCTACATCTATCTTTGAATTTATGTTTATTTATTTGAGTTATCTAGAGTTTAGAGTGTCGAGTCTTGGCTTATCAACGCCATTCTTCATATGCATTTAACATAGAGATTTTTGACTTGCCCTTTGTTTCCCTACCGTAAGCCTAACATTACAACCCTTTAAAGACCTCTTTGATAGTCTTTCCTAGGTGCTTACGCCAAAGCGATGGAGGTTTGATCTATTTTCAAGCCTATGGTAATCTATGTACTAGGACCGGTTAATGAGTTTTTATCTTCCATTTCCTATTTGTTATATTTCATATATACACCCGAGAGAGATGTGAGTATCCAAACACCCCATGTGAGGTGCTAGTATGTAATTTCCGTGCTTGTTATGACTTTTGCGGGGCTTATATGTGTTGTGGACCGTTTTGAATTAATGCTTCATGACCCCTAACTTATAAATTAATTGGTTAAAAGCACATTTGCTTGAGGAAAAGCAAATAACAAGTGTAGGGATATTTGATAAGGTTTTAAAAGGTACCATTTTGAGGGGTCGTTTTAGTCCTTATTTGATCACTTTTGTATCCGTTATTGCTTAATATCGTTCCTTTTCACTTTTTAGGTCTCTTGAAGGCAAAATCTTTGGAATGGCACTTATTTGGACGAAAAGCGCGAATATATGAAGAAAATGGCTAAAGTCAAAATCGAGACACTCAAAGTCTTTGAAAATAGAAGGCGGCGGCATCGGTGCTAAGTGCGCGCCGTCAAAAATTGTTGTGACGGTTCGGAACCCAAAACTCGTATTTTCAAGTGGCGGCGTCCGGTTGTAAAAGAGTAGGCCGTCGCTACTCGGGGCGGCCTAGATGCAATCCAGACGACGTCGAAGTGAAGAGGACGGCGTCACGGACACAAGGTGGCGTCGTCGCAAGGTTAACGTGGCCAAGACAAAACCCTAATGACGGCGACACGGCGTCACGAAACATAAGGTGACGCGTCGCATATGTAATCTTATATATAGAATCCGAATTTTTAGTTTTAAAGAGAGTCTTTTTGGGTGAAAACCTAAAACCGAACCTAAGGTGTCTTGTACAGTATTTTAGGGTTTTAAACCTATCTTACATCAAGATAAGTATTTACTTCATTAATTCAATTATGTCTTTGATTATTTGTGTGTATGCTTGCATGTTTTCCATGTCCAGCTAATTTATTTGTGTGTTTGCTTAGAAAGTATGAAACTTAATTATTGAATATTGATTGGTTGTTTCTTATCTTAGTTGATTAATGATCTAGTAATGCGATAGGTCATTCGTTGTGTATAATGCTTGATTCATCTTTGTGAACCTTAGAATATAATTACACGAGTAGTTGTAAGCTAAACCATACAAAGAGTGCCTTAGAGTAAGAGTTTATCATCCCTAGTGGGTTTGTAGGCGAGACCCTTTGGTAAGTTCAAAGAGTTGGGAGAAACGCATACCCTACAACTTTAGACACACAACGCAACTAAGAATAAGGACGTGACAACTCAACCATCAATAGGAGATAATTAAGGAGTAGTACAACCTAAGTAAACACATCTTTAAACTATCATACGAGCACACATTAATTAGACATAGACTCCCACAACCTTAGTTTAGATAATTAGATAATAGTAGAGTAATCGGTAGAAATACCAACCCCCCAAATCAATACCCGAGATTCGTACCTTTCCATTTCATAAAATATAAAAATACAAAATAATCTTCCTCAACCTTAACCTTAGCGTAGTAACTCCTTACTAGCATTCCTATTCCCAGAGAACGATATCAATACCGTGGCTTACCCTAATTACTACACTACAACGATTAGGTTCACTTCCTAGGGTGTTATAAAACTTGCTCGAAGAAAAGGAAGTTTCCTTGACCCCGAACGACGCGTGTAGCGTTATCATTTTGACTATTTATTTGTCGATTTTCGAGTTACGGTCTAAAAGTTACAATAACTCTTGTTTTAGGCTTTTCTAGTGCCGAATCGAATAGTGCCTATCAAATAGAGTTAAAACGCATACGATAACTCATTTAATAATGATATAAACCGTAAAAACCAATCGACGATTTAAAATCAAGTCAGGGTTTATAAAATAGTGTTAAAGGCAAATCTCAGTATAATTTAACGTAATGCGGTTACCTAAAATAGACTCCTAAATTGCGGTTGTCACAGCCTTCCGACCTAAAAGAAACCCGTCCGGGTTTCACTCCGAGTTGCTTGGTGTCATTAACAGTTTAGGATACTTCCTACGGAAAACGTCCTCACGTTCCTAAGTGAACTCCGGTCCATGCCGGGAGTTCCAACGAACCTTAACAATCGGAATACGGCTATTCTTCAGCCTCTTAATCTCACGATCCATAACTCAATCGGTTCCTCAACAAAATTGAATTTCTCATCAATACGAACATCTCTTAATGGCACAACTATGTTTTCCTCCTAAAGACATCTCTTAAGATTACTAACATGAAAGACATTGTGTACACTACTCAGTTCCGATGATAGCTCCAAGCGGTATGCTACCGGTCCGATTCTTTCCAGGATTGGAAAGGGACCAATATATCGGGGAATGATTTTTGCACGCTTTCCAAAACAAATCACTCCTTTCCAAGGAGAAACTTTCAACATAACACGATCTCCAACCTGAAATTCTAAAGGTTTCCGCCTCTTATCGGCATAACTCTTTTGTCTATCACGAGCGATTTGTAACCGGTTTCTAATATGTACTATCTTCTCGGTGGTTTCTAGGACCGATTCGGGACTGTAAGTTGACTCGCCAACTTCACCCAACAAGCAGGAGAACGACATTTTCGCCATACGATTGCCTCAAATGGGCGACCTTAATACTAGAGTGATAACTATTGTTGTAAGAGAATTCGGCCAAAGGAGGTGTCTCTCCGGCCTTTGCGAAATCAATAACACATGCTCTAAGCATATCCTCTAAAGTCCGAATAGTTCTCTCGCTTTGACCATCGATGCGTGGATGGTAGCGATACTCATATCCAAATTGTTCCTAATCTTTGTCAGTAAAGACTTCCAAAAGTGGGATGTAAAACGACTATCCCTATCTGAAATGATAGATATGGGTACTCCATGACGCGATACAATCTCCTTAAGATACAATCGAGCAAGCTTATCAAGACTATCGGTTTCACTAATAGCTAAGAAGTGAGCATACTTAGTTAAACGATCAACTATTACCCAGATAGCGTCATTGCCGCTAACTGTTCTTGGTAATTTAGTGATAAAATCCATGGTTATTCGCTCCCATTTCCATTCTGGAAGTTCGGGTTGAACTAAAAGCCCTGAGGTTTCTGATGTTCGGCCTTAACTTTAGAACAAGTCAGGCACCTACTAATATACTGAGCTATCTCGGCTTTCATATTGGGCCACCAATAAAGTTTCTTAAGATCACGATACATCTTATCGGCTCGGGATGAATAGAGTATTTTGATTTATGCGACTCGTGCATAATCAACTCACTGATTCCACCATAGAATGGTATCCATCTTACGTCTCGAAGCATAATGTTCCATCGGGCGCTTCTAAAGCCGTTTTCACTTTCTACCATTCCATGAAGATTCTCATAAGGACGGTTCTCTTCCGTCAATGCCTCTACTTAGGCGGCTAAAATTTGAGATGGTAAGGGCGAAACAATGATCATTCCTAAAGATCTAACAAGTAGGGGTGGAATGTCCTCCTTACGACTAAGGGCATCAGCCACAACATTAGCCTTACCAGGATGATGATGAATCTCACAGTCATAATCACTAAGCAATTCTAACCAACGAAGTTGTATCATGTTCAGTTCCTTCTTATCTAAGATATGCTTCAAACCCTTATGGTCGGTAAATACTACACACTTGGTTCCATACAAGTAATGTCTCCAGATCCTAAGTGCAAACACTACAACACCTAACTCAAGGTCATGGGTGGTGTAGTTTTTCTCATGCTTCTTAAGTTTTCGGGATGCATAAGCAATCACCTTCTCACGTTGCATCAAAACAGCACCTAAGCCTTTATGCAAAGCGTCGTAGTACACGACAAAGTCTTCGCTTCCTTCAGGCAAAGCTAGGATGGGCGCACTACACAACTTCTCCTTCAGAAGTTGGAATTCTTGTTATAGACACCGACGGGGAGCCCACGCCATAGCTTGTTTCTTGGGGATTCTTTGGAAGAAAACTAACCTCTTTGGCACCTCCGGCCACGACAAAGTTCTGAATGACATCTCGCAAAAAAAGCGGATAAGATAAATATCGACAAGATAAGTTTTGTTTCTTATGTTAATTTAAAAATACATACTTTCTCCATCACAAATTATCTCGGTACCAACGAAGACCCTTCCCATCTCTCGGCAATGCCGACCATGAGCGAGGATTGGCTCGGGGAAGGTCAGCGGTCGGTGGATAACGAGCCAAACGCCGATCGGTGGTTTTCTTCTCACGGTATAAGGCAATGGATCGATAAACATTTTCTCATCATATTGAAAGTGCGGGTTTAACAATGCGAGTATCCGGGAGGGATAATGGTAGTCGAATATAAAAGAACTTGCCTTTCCGGTTCCTTATGTTCGTAAAGGCCTATCTATCAATATGGGCACATCCCTTTCACCCTCTTGGCCAAGGTTAACCAATCTCCTCCGGATATAGATTTAAAAACCCTAAGCACGATCAAGGATGGTTCAAACCCATAGGCTTTACACATCACAATGTATGTTGTTAGCTTGGCTAGGCCAAAGGGTTGAACCTAGAAATGTGTACCTCATAATATCGGAGGAATTCTAAAATTAAAGGATGCGGTGGTATCCTAAGATTGGAAGTGGTGAAAGCATGGATATACAAGCCTACATAATTTTCGGGGCATCGAATATCCTTGATCTTTACTTGGTAGCATTACTTTGTGTTCTTTTGGAATGGGATAATCGGTGAGGGAACGCTTTAAGCTCCTACACGGTTAATGTGCAACCTTGTTGTTTTATCACAAATTTTTGTTGGTTGACATGACACCTTCTACAAAACACAAAAATATTTGAAATCTGAGAAGAAGAAGGGCGTTTTACCTTGTTTGGTCGGAGGCTTGATCGAAAGGAATTTTAGTAGGTGAAAAACTTTGGGCGAGAGTTACTTTGTTAGGGTTATTATTTTTGCAATTTATATACCTACAAGATGAAAATCTCGACCTACGTGTAATTACTTATCATCTTACCACGGTTCAAAACTATTTCAAATTTTGAAAAGACGTTCTCTTTACCGAGGAAAGGGGTGGTTAGGATAATTAGTTGCATTAATTACGGTCAATATTAGCGAGACTTTCTATCTTCGTTCGTTCTTGTGGACGAAGGGGACGTTCGTTTTATTTACGAGTCGTAAGCAATATTTCTCGTTCGTACATATCACTTTCATTTGGGGGCTTGATGGCGTACCCTCCGATCGGTCGAAGGACCCCCTTGACCTCGATCGAAATTGCATTACTAAGACCCAAGTCTTTCTTTATAAGTCATTGGTGGCGTAAAACCATTCATCATTGACATGGTTACCGGTTGGGAATCGCCACCAAGGCCTATGCCGCCGGTGTCTTCTCTGAAGATGCCAAGACAAACAAGAACCTTGACTTGGTCTTCCCCACGTTCCCACTATGTCCTTAGCTTCCCGCCAAGTCCGAGATAGTGGGGATGAAGCCCTAGCGGTTACCATAAATCGGGGGCGCCCCATGATCTCCTAAGCGTGTGCTAACACTCCAAGCTATTTTCATCACCTATAAATAGATTGGACGAGTCATTCAAGGTATGTTCACTCAACACGATCTTTCACATACATCATATTATCCATAACTCATATCACATACTTATTCACACGCCGGAGGTGGTTCGCAGGGCCCAACCCCTGCGCAATCACTTAACGAAGTGTCTACTATTTCTTATTGCAGATTGACTACAAGTTTGGCGCAAGCATATCACCCCTTATACCCTTCGATCACCATCGAAGGTCTGGTCGTACTAATTATTGTACAATCAACTTCATAAATGAAATACCTGTTTTTGCTCCTAAACCTCTGATGTTATGATCTTTGCACTTGTTCTGAATATGATTGTGTTTTGATTTGTTGGTCCTGATCTTTGCTTATGATACTCTATCCCTCATAAATCCTAACAGATCTAGTTTGTGAGGGAGGTGAAGAATGCACTTTTGAAGACGTAAAAGGAAGAACATAAAAAATTGCATCACTGGTCGACTTTGTATGAAGTTATGTTCAAGATTTCAAATTATAAAGTAGCATGTTAGACAAGAGTCGGTTTTAAAGGCTACAAATCTAAAGTTTGTTATACTCTCATTAAATGTAATGATGTTGTATATTGAAGGTAGACAAGAGTAAGTGATGTTTACTTTTAAGGTATATGAATTGAATATATCTAACATATTTTTGGCACCTTAAAAAATAGGAAAAGTATACATCAATGCTTTAAAAAATAAGTTGTCAGTAATCTCGATGACAAAAATATACGAATTGTTGTAAAACTAAGAACAAATAGCATCGATGTTTGAAAACGAGTCGGGTAGCTGGGTCGAACCATCAAAGTTATTTGCATGTGCCTAACTCATCGAAAGTCGAAACCTTTCCATGAGTTATCTTGCCAAATATTAGTCAATCATCTTGGCCATATGGTTACTTCAGACTTAACTCTATAAAGTATGTTATGTTAGAGATCACGTACTATTAAGTAGCATAAAATGATGTTTAATTTGACAGAGTTACTTTTAAAGGCCAAAAGTACATCTAAGGCGAACACCAAGTAGTGTAGAGGAACACGCTCCCAATTTCATTAAAAAAAAAAAAAAAAAAAAAACAAAACCCAACAACAACTAATAAGTATATAGTTTATAAATAGATTTAAGATCGTTTGAGGACAAAACTTTTTTCCATACTAAGGATCAATCCCAATCATCCATTTTTATTTGATCTAATAGATGAGATTAATACCAACAATTTAAAAAACTCACTTTCATCATTTTTTCAAATATTAATATATTTCAAACAGTTAATCGTTAGCGAAAAAATTATATATCATTGACGAAGATTTAATTATCTTTCTATAGATATGCACTTAGATATACTTTCGACAATTTTTTTTTTTTTTTTTGTATTTTCACTTTTTTAAGTTTTTTCGTTTTTACGTTCTTGAAATTTGCATAAAAATCATATATGATTTAACACTAATTTGAATACTACATGTGATATTAGTGTTAAATCATATATGATATGTATATCATATGTGATTTATCATTTATGATTTAACACTTGTATCACATATGATATTACATATCATATGTGATTTAACACTAATATCATATATGAATTTCATGCAAATTCCAGTTTCGAAGAAAAACGAAAAAAAAGACGAAAAAACGTGAAAAAAACGATTTTTTTTTCTTTTTTCGAAAGTATATCAAAGTGCCCGTCTATGAAAATATAATTAAATACTCGTCATTGATTTTAGATGAATGGTGGAGATAGGTCCCTTTGTATGTAAGAAAAGTTTGGTATTTAAAATAACTCTCTTCTTATAAATATATTATAGGTTACTAAAAAAATTTCTTATAAATATTATAGGTTACTAAAAAAAGAGATATATTAACGCCTATATAAAAAGCTTACCTCCTTAACAAAAATAACTCATAACATTTACTATTCGTACTATAAAGTCATCCATTTTTTGGGTTATAAGAAACCAGTTATTGTAATTGAAAATGAGCGGCCTCTTCTTATAGCGTCTCCTCATTATCATTTTCTTCTCCACCAGTCAATGTGGGACAAACAAAAATTTTACTCCTTTCTTTTTCTTTTTTTGCTTTTATAGAGATATTAATATACTAGTGCCAGGGGTGAGATCAATAAAGATCACATAAAAATTAAAGATTAAATGGATCATTCTCAACCATTCATTTTTGATCAAATTAATTAAATTCACTTTCACCCTTATATTTAAAAATTAAATATCTCACAAACCGTTAATAGTTAGATAAAACTAATTATACCATCATGACAAGAATAAAATTATCTTCTATGAGATCCAATATTGTATCTTTCGTGAACTTATTTTTATCGTTTTTGCGGGTTTCGATATATTACACTATAAATGAAATTTTAAAAATACTCTTTTGCATTAACACAACCCTAAACCCTAAAACCCTAACCCTAAACCCTAAAAACCCTACCCCTAAACCCTAAAAACCCTAACCCTAAAAACCCTAAACCCTAAAACCCTAAACCCCTAAACCCTAACCGCTAAACCAAAAACCTAAACCCTATCCGCTAAACCGTAAGAAACCTAAACACTTAACCCCTAAAAACTTAACCCAAAAGTCAAACCCTAAACCCTAAACACCTAAACCCTAACCAGAACCCTAAACCCACAAAAAGTCGGAAAAAAATTTTCGTCGAAAGTATATGATGTGGGATATCAAATTAAAGGTAATTTTATGCTTGTCGTGATGGTATGATTAGTTTCGTCTAACGATTAATGGTTTGTGAGATATTTAGTTTTTAAAAATGAAGGTGAAAATTTATTTTATTGTTTTGATAAAAAAATAAGTGGTTGAGAATGGTTTATTTGATCTTTAGTTTTTCTTTGATCTTTATTGAACCAAACTCACTAGTGCCATTTGTTAAAGTTCATTTGATATGAATAAATTTTTTTTTTGAAAAGTTGAGAAAAGTATATATCTATGCTTTCAAAAACAAGTCACTAATGAATATTCGTATGTCACAACAATTATGTAGATAGATAGTGTTATTCCACTTTAAGTATCCTTCTGATTGCTGAAAATATTATATTATAAATGTAATAGCAAAGTATAAAATGACCATCGATCCATTTATGTATTCGATGAATTCACTCCTCATGCACACTCCGAAAGATTCTCCCCGACTGGTATAAAGTACCAGAGAGCCTTCCCGTGTGCTTCTATGTCGTGAGGTGGTCACACGGGAAAGAGTGACCACTCCCCATGGTTGAAACTCATAACTTCAATTAATGTTGTATAGAATATCATGAACATTCTTAAGAAGTTTAAAAGAAGGGATTTCGACTAGAGGTTATTGTGATATGTTGGAGCGTAACATCTGATGTTGGTAAGATATATTTGGATCAAGTCGTCTTCCTTACATAGTGTTCTGAAAATGCGTTAAGAGCACTTTGCCCTATTACTTTTCAGGTTTTTGATTTTTTTCCTTTTACATTTCTTTATAATTAGCCTGTGACTTTACTCCATCTTTAGTTGATAAATGTGACTTGTCAATGGAAAGAGCAGTCCGTTAGAACGTACGTTTCACATGAAATAAGACGGAAGGAACTAAGGCTTCTTCACTGATCTAGTTTGTGTATAAAGCGATGATATCTCTACGAAGACATATCATCATTGTCGATAATATTATGCACATGATATGAGTGAATGATCTGTAAAATGATTACTTTCAGGTTGAGACTTAGACTACGCACATTGGTTACCGATGACTCGGTGAGCACCGGTGAGGGACGAAGCTCACGCGCCACTCCACTTGTGGTAGGGCTTGCTCACGAGCGAGAGGGCAAAACAGGGTCACAATGTATATATCTCAGTTGATGTTGAAAGTCTGAAACATTCGGAACAACAAATTTGACTGCCAATGGATGTTTGTTGCAATGCTGAGATGGCAAGAGCAGAATGTTAGAGCAATTCACGTGAGACGAGCCGGAGGGAGGATTTTTAAATTATCTAGTTAGCGTAGATCAGTATAAAACGATTATATCTCTAAGAAGACCGACCTCGTTGATATGTAATAGAGGTGAAGAATCAAAAGTTATGCTCGAGATAACGAATTACTATAAAGTAGCATCAAATAATGTTTGACAAGAGTTATTTTTAAAGGGTAAAAGTACGTTTATAAGATTATACGCTAATCAATACCAAACAGGCGAACCAACACGAGTAAATGAAAAGGCTCCTAAGCTAATTTCAGAGTTGCGATGTGCCAGTAACTTACACGCTTTCTAGCTTTCGACACCAAAGAGAGAACAAGAGGTTCATCATCAAAGTATTATAGCTGAAAAAAATTATAGACAATCTTTTCCACTAACTAGTACAAATATTAGAATTCACTTTTGATGTAAAGATATTTTGGTCGTGTTTGGCAACACCTTTTTGGAAGCGTTTAAGAGCGTTAAGCGACAAGCGTTCCAGTCTTAATGCTTGTTTGGCAACGCTGTTGCTAGCATTTAGCAATACCTCAACTGCTTCTAATATTAATGCTTCCTAAAGAAGCATTCCAATATACTGCTAGCATTTTATTTTTAATATTACCAATTTACCCTCGAAAATAACATTCATAAGTATATAACAAATTTATATATGCCTTTTTTCGTAATTTTACATTTTATAATTACAGCTACATCTACGTAACCAAACACGTTTTTTAAACAAATAATGCTACTGTTTACTGCTACATGTCGCCAAATATAGCCTTTAACGCCTAATAAAAAAGGCTTTACACTCTTTCATTAGAAACAAATTGTAACATTTAAATTTAAAACTAAGTTTAAAGGCTTCATCTCCGACTTTAAGTTACAGTGCAACGCAAGCACCGCACAGGAGACAGTAAGTGCGCTTTCAAAAAGTTAAAGACAAAGCTATACATGAGAACAATTTCTATACAGTTTTACATTGTCTCACATGAACAAATACATATAGCATCTTCTCCTTGGCAATTTTTACTCCACCAGTCGATGTGGGACAACAATTTTGCTCTATGTTTTTTTTACTTCTTTGATTTTTTTTCTTTTCCTTATGAGAGATACTAGTATGTCACTATTTTGTACAAAGTTCATTTACTTTTTACTAAAAAGGTTCATTTGTATTATTTCTCACCCAGTATTACTACTCTGGTTGAATTAATGAGTTGGTTCAAACCATCAAAAGCA
This sequence comes from Chrysanthemum lavandulifolium, assembly GCA_022545495.1. Lineage (NCBI taxonomy): Eukaryota > Viridiplantae > Streptophyta > Magnoliopsida > Asterales > Asteraceae > Chrysanthemum > Chrysanthemum lavandulifolium. The sequence goes on from CM040238.1 coordinate 281,583,235, forward strand.
ATTAGCATATGTGTCCAACTAGTCGAAAGGCGAAACTTTTACATGAGTTAGCTTGCAGATATTAGTCATTCATCTTGGCAAAGAAAGGTATGCTAGAATCAAGATTACATCTTATTCGTGTATGCATCTCGACTCATATGTAAGAATGCATCCTAAGTATAATCTTCAAGTAACAAAAGAGTCTTCATTCGGCAAGATCCATCTATATAAAGATGCCAATGTATTATGAGACTTGTAAAATATAGCACACGACTCTTTACCTACTGTAAGTAACACGTATTTTATATGTGCACCACACGACACTACCAACTATAAATATCACCATCCTGAAATGGCCTATTTTTTTCTTTTTTTTCTTTTACAGGTCAGTGTTTTCGTGGCATTGGCGTTATGCCTTAGTGACATATCTGAACACTCGAAACTTGGGCCTAATATTCCCATGCAACTTCTTGTAATCCATGGTCATAGTTTCCATCTCGTGAACATATTTTGCGGAGTTTCTCATAATATCCCGCTATTTCTATCATGACCGCCTTGTACAATCATTAGACTTAGGTTCGTTCAACATGTTCGTCATCAATCAAAACTTTTGCAATGGTAGTAGAAAAAATTTCTAATGGGTGAAACAGAATGTCGGTAAACCGGGCCTGTTTTGCAATGGTAGTAGAAAGCTAGAAGTCATGGATGCATACATTTGATGTTCAAATGGTCATATGTTGTGGTCTGTTATATAGTACATTCGTAAGATTGTAACGTAGACGAGTAAAGGACGTGCTGCTAATTTCAGAGTCACAATCTGCACTCGATAAGTAATTAACATTCACTGCTTACTAGCTTTTGGCACCAAATCAAGACAAAAGGTAGACAAACAAACTATCAAAGTTTATAAACATCTTAAAATTTTTGACTATTAATTATATAGTTTATAAATATCAAAGGCTTACCTTGAGAGAGAGATATATTAACGCTTATATAAAAAGCTTACCTCTCCATCAAAATAAACCCATAACATTTATAACTATAGTAGAAACAAGGTATTGTTACAGAAAATAAGCGCCCACTTACTTATAGCATCTCCTCGTTAGTATTTTCTTCTCCTCAGTCGATGTGGGACAAACAAATATTGTAGGAGTAATAACAAAGTGACGACCATCAATCCGTTTACATTTCACTTGGGGGAGATGGTTATGTTTGAATCATGTCCGATCAACGTAACTCACTCCTCATGCACACCCCGAAAGAATTTCCCCGACTGGTGGAAAGTGCCTAAGAGCCTTCCCGTGTGTTTGTGTGTCATGAGGTAGTCATGGGGGAAAGAGTGACCACTCGGCCACTCCACATGGTCGATACTCATAACTTCAGTTCATGTTGCATAGAATGTCATGAACATTCTTAACAGGTTTAGGAGGAAAAGATTTCGACCCAAGTTATTGTGCTAGTTGAAGCGTACATCTGACGTTCATAATTCAAGTCGTCTTCCTTACGCGTTGTATATCAAAACTAGAGAATCAATACCAAGCACAATTTCAAGATGTGTAACCTTTGCTCGATACATCTGCTAGAGTAACTAACACTGCTTCTTAGATCTTGCTCTTTAAGTGACAACACAATGTTTACTATTAACTATACTTGATAAACACTTTTTGATAATATTATATAGTTTACAAGTATCATGCTTCATATCCGTCAAAGGAGTATTGTAACACCTACAACAAAAGGCTTACACTCCTTTACTGAATATGAAACACGATATTTAAAACTATAGAAAGTTCCACTTTAAAAGCTTAGCACAAGAAAACTAAGAAGGTAGATGGTATGCTTTTGAGTTCCCTGTACTTTATACCATCTCATTCTTATCATTTTGCTTTACATCACTCGATGTGGGACTAATGAGTTGTTAGTACTGTACCACTATGTTACTCTGATGGGATTAATGAGTTGTTAAGAAGTTAAGAGTGAAGATATCCAAATCAACATATTTTTTACACATAAAAAAATAAGGAGTATGTATCAATGCTATTGAGAATTATTAGTAACCTCGAAGACCTATGTATAAACAAATGTTGTACAACTAAAGATCAAACAACATCGATATGATGTTTGAGAACATATCATTTGATTTTGAAGTCCATCCATGTGATCAAAAGCCTGGTAGCTGGGTCGAACCAGCAAAGTTATTTGCATACGTGCTCAACTTGTCAAAAGTCAAAACCTTTCCGTGGGCGGACTTGCAAATATCAATCAATGATCTTGGCAAAATGATTACTTTGGGTTTGAGTCTTAATGGTGAGGTGCTTCTTTATAAGCTTTAATGAAATATATGCATACAACTTTTAACACTAAAATGTGTGTGATCTCTGTGTGTAATCTCGAGTTCAATTCCTGATCGTTAAACCACCTCAACTTCAGTCGTCATGTTTATTGTGTGTTGCCAACATGCACAATAAAACAGCTAGATCAGTATCAAATTGAAGCTACTTCTACATGACAGTCATCAGCGTTAAGTTCTTGATGTATCCAGCAATATCTAGGGTGATCTTTCACCCCGCAACTGCCAGCGCATACTCTACGGGTTAAAACTGAGCTTAGATTAAACGGCACCCACCAACTTAGAATAAACAATACATACTGCAACATTACAAACAAGAAACCAACTATTACTTCGTACAAGGCTAATCATCGCATCTGCCCACTGAAAACAAAACAAGAGCATCAAGCATATAGTTTAGCCGAAATCTTACATTAAAGTACTAATGAGACTGTAGATTAACACCATCACCAAAACCATAGGGAATAGTAGGCAAGTTCAAGTTTCTGAGTGAGACCAGTCGATCTTCACTTCAGCGATGGTTGAGGCTCGAGGGAGCTCTAACAACTTGGAAGCAAACATCAACTTCCCTTTTTCGCCACCAGACGCTTGGAATGAGCCAGGAAGGATAGTAATCCTCTTTAGCGAAGGGGAGCAAGCAAGTATACACTTTATCAAGCATACTTCAGACTTTGAACCTCTAAAGGATAAAAACCGAACAGACTGTAGCAGCAGCTTCCTCGTATTGGTATAGTGTGCCTCCAAACATTTAAGTGAAGGTGGTGGAACCACATCTTTGTATGTAGCCCACAAGAACATATAAATAATGTTCATATGAACAAAAATGCGATTTTGAGAAGAACAATAAGATAAAAATGCATTTACTCACAATTACTACAAGGCTCTGCAAATTTGGCAATCCCCAAATAATACTAAAAGCACATGATAGCATTTTAGAACTTCCAAAATCTATCGGGTATAATGTAAGAGTTTTGAGACAAGGAAATACAGTAGGGACGAGCTTGCTGCTACCACCAGCTAACTGCAGTCGGTACAAAGCCAATTCATATATTTAAGCATTCATAAAGCTCTGCATAGCTAGTTTGTAAACTGAATTTCAAAGAAGCAAGTTAATTAGTCATACCTCGCAGTATAGAAAATTCAGATGAAGCTCTTGAAGTTTCGGAAGGAAACCAACAAGCTCAAAGATATCTGAACTTTTGATGGCTATATTTTCAAGGTCGTGTAATGACAATAATAACACTTTAAGATTCTTTAGTTTTGTAATATCAACTAGTTTCACTTTGCCTAAACGACAGTTATAATCAATTTTCAGAATCTCAAGTAAGGGGCACCAACTTATGAATTCCCCAATATTTCGAGTTCGAATTTCTACAAAACAAAAGTCCAAGTTCAATAGCTTTGGAAAACCACAAAAGCCAGGTGGCACATGGAAACAGCAATTAAAAAGCTTCAAAAGATTGAGCTCTAGGCAAGCGAAAAGATGGGTGGGCAACTTTAGTGGTTTTCGGTGCTTATTTATGACTGTGAACTCCCTAATCCCTTTTCGGGACAAGAACAAAACCCAATTATAAACTTCCTCAACATCTAATATCTTGTGATCTGGTATAAAGAGGAAAAACTTTGATACGACACCTTTAAGATGGAGGAGAAGTCTACTTATAGTCCTCTCACTGCAGTTATTTCCGCCATCTAGACCTGGTTCAAAGAACTTCTCATCAAATACGAGTTGGCTGATATTAGTCCAGTTAAACCTCCAGTTTCTCGACAAGATACCCGTCCTAACAGCGTCTTTTATAGGCAAGCACTCCAAAATATGACTGATCACATTCTCTGGCATGTTGCTAATACCATCTTGTGGTGAAACTTTAGATGCTTTATGTGTCCAATAAGCCCATTGCATGATGCTAGAAAGAGGAAATGTGTAAGCAATAAGTAGATTAGTATAATGGAATAAGAAATCAGCAAATTAGCCATCAAACGCAAATATCATCTTCTAAACACATAGCTGAATCCACCATATTTTCCTAAATTTCATTTTTTTTTATTTACACATTTACACATAACTTGATAACATCATCTATTGCTAATGGGGTAATAAATCAACGAGAGGATGAAAATTTGTAGCATTCAAGGGTTGATTAATGAAATCGTATATACTTCTTGAAGTTCTTATTCCACCCTCAAACAAACAGATTCTACATCCAACACTCGAAAACGAAAATACACATTTTTTTTTAATCAAGCAATTGTAAACACGTTTCCTCTAAACACTCCTCTTATTCAAGTGGTAATCTGATTATTGCCTTTTTCTAAAGCAGATAAAAAAAGTGATCTAATAGTAGTATTAAGATGATTTTTCAAGAACATAAACACTTTAAAGTAAGTGCTCAAAACACTCGCTAAAACGAAAATAGAAACTTAATTAAGGAGGGTGTCAGCATAAGCTTGTTTTAAGCTCTTTCAAAAGACCCTAATATAGCGTAAGCTTATTTGATAATTATGCTCTAAATAAAAGTCAATAAGGCCTTCTTTGCTTACACCTTCTTTTATAGCATCTTATGATTAGCTTCTTTGGAAGCGCTTGAGCAATTTCAAACGGTTCCAAAAAGTTTCTACAAAAATAAGCAGACAAGCCATCAAATACAAGTCTTCTACATGTAATTAGCATTAACAATCTAATTTTCCAAATTACATAGTGATAATTAATAAAGTATAGTTTCTCACAGACCAAACATTAAATTCTTCTCAATTTTCAAGAACTATCTTACAAGCTAATGACATGCATGCTTAATATGCTTAATCAAAACCATGTTATTTACAATCTAAAGAAACACATATTCATGAATTTCAAGCAAAGATAAATAAAGGTTAAACCTACCTCGAATGAAGCTAAATGGGAAGGAGAATTTGTGCGTGTAATTTGTAAACGGTAGCAAAAACGTTGAATGGTTCCACTAATTAATAATAAAAATTAGGGTTAAAGTTATCTAATAGCTATTAGGAAGGAACTTTCTGAATGTTCGCTAAGGAGGCAACTCGGGTTGGGTTATCAGGTTGGCGGGTCACCCGAACCCAACTCGTTTAAATATCCAAGTCAACTATGTCAACCCTAACTTGTTTACTTATAACCCGAAACATGACCTATTTAACCCGTATACATTTATGGTTAGTGGGTTAAATACGTTAAGCAAGCTCATGAGTCGACCAATTTAACCCATTTAACCCGTATAATAAAGTATATATACTTTTGTAATTTTTGAAATAAAATCTTAAACGGGTTGGTGGGTCAACCCGTTTAACATAGACATAAACCGAACCTGACCAGTTTAATAAACGAGTTACATGGGTCGACCCAAACACGACCTGAAACCTATTTAGAGTCAACCCAAACATATTAATTTTCGTCTCGATTTCAGGTCGAGTTTCCGGCCAGGTCATAATTGTCACCCCTATGTTTACTATCAGTCATGGACCTAATAAAATATCGTAATACCCATCCAATTTGGTTGTTTTTAGGTTTATATCAACAAAAAGCCGTTTTTTATCTCCAAAATCCACGTCATCTGCCAAATACACATGTCACGTTTTAAATTGTAACGTTACTGTCTATGTCAGATTTTTATGTTGTATATTTATTCTTCCTCAAAATAAAAGATATTTTATCTAGAACCCTAATACTCTAAACTCTCAAATTGCACAAGATAAAACTAACAATGGGTATTGAAGAATTTTATTTGGTCCATGACTAATAAATGAACATTTGAGAAAGATCTTGCTATTAGATGGCTTTAACCTACACATAATTAACTAAAACCACATGGGCAATTATGATGGAAACAATCTTAAAGGCCTATGGACTCTGGGAAACGCTTGAAGATACACAAAAAGTAGATGAAAGAAAGATGCATACAACAAAAGCAATGATCCTCACAACATTTCCGGAAGATATTCTAATGCAAGTTGCACAGTACGAGACTTCGAAGGAAGTATGGGAATCAATTAAAGTACGTTATATTGGAGGAGACCGAGTTCATAAAGCACGTCTACAAACTTTAAGAAGCGAATTGGAGACCTTAAAAATGAAAACCAACGAAACCGTGAGTGACTTCGCGGGAAAATTGGGAAGCATAAGAGGCAAGTGTAAAAGTCTTGGTTCTAATCTTAAAGACAAAGTACTAGTAAGAAAGTTGTTAAACTCAGTTCCAAAGAAGTTTCTACCAATTGTCGCATCCGTCGAGCAATATTCGAAAGTTGATGAAATGTCATTTGAAGAAGCAATGGGAAGAATAATAACTTATGAAGAATGCCTCAAGAGTCAAGATGAACCGAAAGAAGATTACCAAAGCAAACTTTTAATGGCAAGTCCAAGTAATCAAGGTCGTTGGTAGAGGTCGAGGAAGAAACTTTTGTAAAGAAGAAAGAGGACGTGGAAGAGGTACAAGTTAGAACAAAACAAGAAAGAAATGAGATGCTATGAATGTGGTGAATTTGGTCACTTTGCATACGAATGCACCAAATGGAAGGATAAAGACAAGAAGCAAGAAGCACATCTCATTTACCAAAGCGACAAAGAACCTACTGATATGTGCTAAAACACATATCATTTCTTTATCAAATCAGACCCAAAATAACCAAGAAAGAGCCGTTTATTGCTAATATTTGTTGTTTTCTTGAGTTTGTGCATGTGCAGGTACGGATATGTCAAAACACGCAAAAGATAACCAAATTTGACAAAAACCCGAGCACGAGAGACAAAGAGTGCTAAAGCTGAGCCGGAAGGTTAGAATTGTGCATCTGTGAAGATTTCTATGCTGAAAGGATGATTCGTGAAAGATTTGATCGAGTTTACAGGATTGTCCTTGAACTTTCATCATTTGGCAAAAAAGACCCTTGAAGATTCAAACTTGGCAAACTCAGTCCCTGGATTATTTGAAGATTGACAAGAAAGGCCCTTGGATCATTTTCAAAATTTACAGCATTGGTCCCTTAAAAATCAGCTTGTGCAATTTATATCCTTATGATACACTTTGGATCCATATTAAATCCAAGACCATTCCTTTATACCTTGGCCCAAACATAAACCCAGCCCAAACAAACTATACCCGGTCAACCCACCACTTAACCGGTCAACTAAAACCAAAATATAATAAAAAAACCAAATGCGCCTAAAATCTCCCCCCAAACTAAACCCATTTAATTAATTCGCTAAACGAAATTCAAATTCAAGCCAAATTAACACTCAACTCTGACATGTGACTGACACACGGATGCCACGCTGGCAATCCGTGTGTCATATCACATCATCCCTTGCTTCTTATTGGTGGATGAAAGGATGATAGCTGGGATTGAATCTAACGACTGAGAGAAAGCACAGATTGCACCTTCCAGACCCTTCATTTTCAAGTATATAAAAGGTGCTTTTGTAATGTCTCTTTGTAATCACATTTTCAAGTTAATAAAATTCTGTTTTTATGCTAAAATCATTGTTTAGCTTTTAAATGTTACTTAAATTTGCTTATTAGAGTTGTCTGGTTTATAATTACTTAAATTCAAAAATATCTTAATCAAAAAAATCAGGATAATAATATGATTGAATATTCTTTCCTAGATACATTAAATAGAAGTATAAAATTATAAATGTCATACTTAGTTTCATTGATATGAAATTTTGACAATGAATATCAAAACTCTTTGTTGTGGAATTACTTTTGCGAGGACGATAAGTAATACAAAGTAGTTTGTGAATTCAAATAATTTTTGAATATGTACAAACTGCAAGAATCCATGAATGGATATATGCATGCATCTAGGAGATGATTCTTATGTTTAATATTAAATCCATGTTTGATTTAATAATTAAAATAAGATAGCTCATAAGTATTCCTGAAAGCTAGTGGGAGTATTATTTTTTATTTTCTTAAATCTTATATGTTGTATGGGCAACTACATTCCACCTAAATTAAGTTTTAGTAGGAAATGAAACTTAGTTTGTAAGATTTGGAAATAAGACATACAACCTTGGAATATATGTTTATTACTATAAACATATGCGGTAAATAAATGAGTCTAAATAAAACATGATAAATACATATCTTTGACAAGATAGAATATGAATGAGATCTTAAAGTCTAACTTGAAGACTCATCATGTACATCATGTTGTGTATAAGATTGTTGTGTCATGCTTGGTTACAAGATGATTTGACAACATTGAAAGTTGTTAGTGTAATAAATATTTTAAAAGAAACTAGAAGGGTACCCGCGCAATGCGGTGGTGGGTACCCGATAACTATTTTTGTGGCGAGCAAATATTTTTTATTTTAAACTTCCTTATTATAAAGTAGTAGATAAATGTTTTTCAAAAGTAGATAGTCTAAATTATTAATAGTGTAAATGATAAACATTTTTATTTTTCAAATTTTAGCATTAAATTAGTGGTTTAACTATAATGAGCTTTTCTTATAAACAATTCTATTAAAATGTATCATTATTGGAGGGCGGTTACATATGGTGTTAATGAGACTTAAATTTTCAGATTTTAAATTCATTTTCTACTTTTCTTTTTATAGTAATGTTTTTTGTCTTAAAATTTTAAGACTTCCTTTAGTAGAAAGTCTCAAATGCTTTATAATATAGTATAGATATGTTTGGATCTAGAATCACATTCCATAGTCTTGAGATGCTCCTAGATTCTATGGATGAAAATATGACAAGTGTTTCATAATTGTCATTGCCAACAAACTTGAGTTTTGGCAGGCACCAACATTACACTATAACTGTTCAAAGTTTACGGATGTTTAAAGAGCATATTGTTGTACAAAATGATGCTAGTATAGTTGAGATGACACTCAATTCTAGTCATGGTATCCTTGATGATGACCATGTTGACTAATTATGTTCCGCTAAAGGCATAGTTGCATTATACATTAAAGAATAAAGAATACTTTAAACTTTAAGTTTTTAAGGATGATTGTCATAAAAGGGTGGTTTAGGTTATCACGCACCTTATGGAATGATATGACAATATCAAGATATGTGTAAACACATACAAGAAATTCACTTATTGAATTCTTGAAATAAGTATTCTCAAAATTCCTATAGATCAAAGTTAGTTGAAATTATGCCGTGTCAACAAGTATGATTATCATGACTTGAGGCAAAATTCATTAACTAAGAATTATCATGCATTGATCTATTTAGTATTTGGATAAAAGATATTGTAAACATTATTATTCAATTGAAATAAAGTATTTTGTTATGTTTATTATTCATTTATTATAATGTTATCCTGTATTTGCATGTTTAAATCCTTGAATAACTTAAGTTATTATAAATAGTCCATTGTCGATCAATAACATGGGAATGATATTGAATTAAGACAAATATGAGTATTAGTTAGAATATACTTGAGAGTATATTGATGCGTAGCATGACTAATTTCAGATGATATTCAATGGATTGAGTATAGGACTTATCCCACCCACATGATGGTACTTTATGGATCTTAGTCATTAAGTACATCATGAATATTTATCCTCGACTTGAGATACCGAGAATCATGGATATAGTGCATTTTGTGAAGCAATCTAACGCTATACGAATCGGTAGTTATAAGGGTGTTTTCGAAGTGATGCGAAATTTATGAATTCGCTTGTAGTCAAAGCGGATTTGTTTCCTTCAAATATATTTTGAAGTATAATTCTTGGGCCCTCGTAGGGTTGTCAAGATGTTTGCATGGTCATGCCCAAGGTCTTCCGGAATATGTTGGAAGAATTGGTAATCTTGATCAATCATATAAAATGAGAAACAAAATAGTTAATTAAGAAATGAGTGAGATCGATATTCTTATTAACATGGTATTAGAAACAAAAGGATGAATATGATGATGAATCATTGAAACTCGCTTTTTCTCCGAAAACCATACACGAGTTGTGCCGGGGCATTGGCGTGTTGCTAGACGCTAACCAATGTCATTACGTTTGTAAACATATCCAGTGGGAGTTGTTGGAATATGTATATATTTATAAAACCGTGAATGTCCGGATTCGAACTCGTGACCACGGATTGCACACATTAGCGAATGAGAATTAAAGTTATAATTAATGTTAATGATTACGATTAATTATTACACAAAACCCGACTAACGATTGTTAAGTATTTAACGGAAATGACTAACGATCGTTAAAATGCTGAAAGGGAGAGAATATATAGAGAATCGCTTAAATAAGGAAAATATTCGGGTTGCCCCTTTCTTGCTCTTGGATGGCCGGCCTAGGGGGTATTTTACCCTAATCCTTAGCTTTTCCTCTAAGCTAACCCCTCACTATATTAGCAAGGCCTAGGGTTAATGTTTTAGGTTAACTTTTGTGCACCTAATTAACCCTGGATCTCTCATTCTCTCCTCTCTTGAACGGCCGAACCACCTTCACAAGGGTGTTTTGGTTTTGTTTTTCTTATAAAACAAGGGTTTGTGTTAGATCTAGCAATCGCTTTGATTCGCGGTTAATTCGTGTGTACAAAACTGTGGTTGTAAGACACTATTCTTACACCTATTTGTTTGAGTTGTAAAACGGTAAGGGACAACTCTTTAAACCACTTCATCTTCTTTGTTCAAGAGATCTAACCAAATTGCAAGAGGTATGTTACGCATTTATTTGAGTTAGTTAATTATCGTTATGATTCTAAGTCTTCCATGTGTACTGTGGTATATATATATATATATATATATATATATATATATATATATATATATATATATATATATATATATATATATATATATATATATATCTATCTTAAACTCAACAATATCATATTACTAGCATTAGGTCATGTGTTTCTACTGTAGAGTGCCTTACAAGCCAGAACATTAAATGGATTGACCATAAGCGACCTTTGAGATAATGGATTATAAAGTAGCATCTAAAGGCTAATAGTACAACCATAAGATTGTAACATCTGTAGTTAACATACCCTGCTTCACCAAGTCATGACAAAAGGTTCACAAATAAACTATCAAAGTCTATAAACATCTTAAAATGTATGAATAATAATTTTACAAATATTATGGGTTTTAAAACAATACTGGAGATATATTAACGCCCATATAAAAAGCATATCTCTCCAGTTTATGTTTAAACCCATAAGATTTATAACTATAAAGTCTTCGACTCTATTGATAATATAATGCAAGTAATTGCTACTGGGCGCCCCTTTACTTATAGCATCTCCTCCTTAGGATTTTCTTCTCCTCAGTCATGTGGGACAAACAAACATTGTACTCCTTTTCTTCTTTTTTGCTTTTATAGAGATATTAATATAGTGTTATTTGTTAAAGTTCATTTGATATGAATAACATTTTGAAAAGTTAAGGGCATGTTTGGCAGGAGCTTTTTGGAGGAGCTGTTAATTTTTTGTTACAAAATAATCTCGTATAAATCAAGTAGCTTCGTTTGGATGCATTAACTACAAACTTATATTTCAAACAAATAGCTCTAAAATAAAAAGCTGATTCATAAAGCTTTTTAAAAGTCTTGGAGCTGTTAAAATTTTAAATTACTGATATACCCTCTAAACATTTATTTACAATTATAGATTTGCCCTTTTATGTCATTTTACATCTTATAATTATATTTAACAGCTAATTTACCTAACAGTTATGACACCAGATCTTGTTTTTGTGTTATTGAGGATTATTGTTTTTAGATCTATAATTTTTGCTATAAGGTGAACTATTGAAATGAAAGAAAAATTTCTTGGATTGATGATTAGTTGGTGTTGACTAAAGAGGAGTTTTTGGATTAAGTAATGGGTGATGTTCATGGGCGAAGCCAGAACTTTATTGTCGATGGGGCAAAATATGATAATCCTTAGAAACTACACTAAAAATTGATCATTTGGGGGGCAAATTACAAAAATAGCCAAAAATTTTCGAACATTTACACTACAATTTTTTTCGCCGGGGTCACATGACCCCCGTACCACCTTTGATGTTTATATTGAAAGAGAACGATGATGATAAGTTGTTAGTTGCATGATTGATAGAAAAATGAAGTGGTGGATTGTATTCTTAGATTTAGGATTTAAGTAAATCAGAAAGTTTTTTATTGGGTTCTAAGTTTATAAAATGGATCGAATTTTAAGTCATTATATTTGTGCGGAAGATGATGAAATGGGTGTCGAGGAGATATGATGACATTGGTGTTGTTGGAGATTTTGCTTTTAGTGAGGATTTTTGCATCTTTTTGTGTAGACAAAGAAACAAATTATTGAATGAGTGTTACAATTTTGTTGTAAGGTATTATATATTTGACTGATTAATGGTATTTGTAATTTAGAAATTAGGATATGTAATTTACTTTGTTCTTGAAATTGGATTTGGGTGAATGAATATTTGGGTAATTTGCAAATTGAATACATGTGGCATAGATATATATATATATTTTTAAACAGTGATATTGAGTTGTATTTTTTATTAAACAGTGATATTAAAAAGTGATGTTGAGTTGTATATTAAACGGATAAAAAATTTTAATAAATGAAATAAAATAAAATAATTAAAATTTAAATATTTAAAAGAAAATCGATAATTATTTTCTAAAAATTTAAAATTTTAATAAATAAAAAATAGAGTTTAAATTCGTTAATAGTCAAACTAACGGAAAATGTGATAGACCAAACTTGTTACGGGTCAAAACTACAATGAGATGATCCGTTAAAAAAAACTAGCAGGGTACCCGCGCGATACGGCGGCGGGTACCCTGCGCTCTTTGGTTTTGCGGCGAGCAAATGTTGATCGGTATTGAGGGTATGAAGGGTTTGCTTGTTTTGAGCTTGAGTGTGTTATTGAGGAGAGAAAGGAAAACTGAATATGTCTCCTGTGTTCTTAGTTTATTACATACACATCTGCAAATCGTTCAAGTCATTAATAAAGTAAATGCTTATCAGTTTTATTTTTTAAATTCCAGGGATGTTACAAGTTAGTGAAATGAGGGTCTTACATATGTTTAAAATGAGATTAAATTTCCAGACTTTCTTTTACTTTTCTATTAAATGAGTTGTAACGTATTGACCATTTTTATTGCAGTCATAAAGCCTTTTTTAATTCCAGTCATAAAGCCCTCAAATAATGTCCAGGCGTTTCAATGGCAGGCTAGAAGTTACATTATTGGCTGAAGTTGTAAGCTACTTTGTGTAATATTAATTTAGCAATACACATATATCTTTCCATAATAAGTAACTTTAAAAATCTGAATTTTAAGCATTCTAATTTTGAAAGGCCTAAATGCATTATAAGGTAGTATAGATATAGATACAGAGACAATTTTTATTATAGCACTAAACCACAAGGACGATTTTCACAATTAACTCGAAACAAATTATAAAATCTAAATTTAAAACTAAATTGAAATGTTTTATCTTCAACCTTTCGAAAACGCAAGCACTATCTCCATGAAGGACTTAAGTTACAGTGCAACACCAGCACCGAAAGGACTTAAGTTACAATGCAACACCAGCACCGAACAGGAGATGGTGCCTGTGTGTTCAAAAAGTGAAAGACAAAACTATACATGAGATTATGAGAACAATTTTCATATAGTTTTACATTGTCTCAGATGAACAAATACCAAGCCTTTATAGCATCTTCTCCTTGGCAGTTTTTACTCCACCGGTCGATGTGGGACAACAATTTTGCTCTTTGTTTTTTTTTACTTATTTGATTTTTTTTTCTTTTCCTTATGAGATAATAGTATGTCACTATTTAGTACAAAGTTCATTTACTTTTTACTAAAAAGGTTCATTGGTATTACTTTTTACTACTGTGATTGAATTAATGAGTTGGTTCAAACCATCAAAAGCTAGCATACTTATCCAACTCGTCGAAAGGCGAAACTTCTACATGAGCTAGCTTGCAAATATTAGTCATTAATCAAGATGCTTCTTTGTAAGCCCAAAGAAAGGTTTGCAAAAATCAAGATTACATCGTATTTGTTTATGCATCTGGACTCATATTTTTCTTGGTTTGTATCACAAACAAAATGATGTTCCCCTTTTAAAGGAGGTTCACATATGTAAGAAAGCATCTGAAGTATAATCTTCTAGAAAAAAAAAAAGTGCCATGTATTTTTTAACACTTTTCTTGTACATATTGCAAACCAGAGAGTCTCCATTGGCAAGATTCATCCATATAAAGTTGCATATTTATTACTCCGTATGAAACTTCTCAGATATACCACAAGACTCTTTACCAACTATAAGTAACATGTATTTTATACGAGCACCACACGACACTACCAACTATAGATATCGCCATCCTAAAATGGCCTCGATTTCTTTTTCTTTTCTAGATGAGTGTTTTCGTGGCATTGGCATTACACCTTAATGACGCATCTAAACGCACAAAACTTAGGCCTAATATTCCTTTGCAGCTTCTTGTAATACTTGGTCATAGTATCCAACCGGTGATCCTTTTTTTTGCGGAATTTCTCATAATATCACACTAATTCTATAATGACCACCTTGTACAATCATTATACTTGGGGTCGTTCCACATGTTTGTCATCAATCAAAACTTTATCCTAACTCGACATTACATTAGATTTCTAATGGGTAAAACAGAATGTCGGTAAACCGGGCCTGTTTTGCAATGGTAATAGAAAACTAGAAGTCGTGGATGCATACATTCCATGTTCAAATGGTCATATGTTGTGGACTATTAGATACTTTATCACATGGATCGACCATATAAGTTATGTTCGGGATATCAGATTATAGAAGTGCATCAAATGATGTTTGACAAGAGTTGCTTTTAAAGGATAAAAGTATATCCATAAGAATGTAACGTTGTATATTAAAACTAGACAATCAATACCAAGCAGAAAAACACCAGGACGAGTACATAAACATGCTCCTAGTTTCATTTTCGCGATATGTACTCGATGTACAAGTAATTAACTTGCATTGCTTTCTAACTTTTGCAACTATATGAGAACAAGAGGTTCACCATTATACTATCACAGTTGATAAACATCATGAACAATTTTAACTAATAATTATATAGTTTATATATATTAGCGAGATATTTTGAATGGAATGCTTAAAATATTAAGCTTACATTCCCATCAAAATAAATCAATAACATTTATAACTATAAAGTTCTCCATTGCATTGGTAGAGGAAACTAGGTACTGAAGTTGATAACGAGCGCCCCTTACTTATAGCATCTCCTCCTTATCATTTTCTTCTCCACCGGGCGATGCGGGACAAATAAACATTTTAAAGAAAGGTATACCTCGTTATAAGATGCTAATTGAAAGATTATATGGAGAATACCCAAAAATCAAGATTACATCTTATTTTTGTATGCGTATCAACTCATATTTTTCTTGGTTTGTATCACAAACAAAGTGGTGTTCCTAAAGCATCTGAAGTATAATCTTCAAGGAAAAAAAAAAAAAAAAAAAAGAGCCATGTTTTTCTTGTTAGAAACTCAAGGCCTTTTAGGCTTATATTTGATGAAGAGGTTGTAAGTGAAATTTAGGAAGAGAGGAATATTATTGATTGCTTAAGCTTTGCTTGATTTGCTTCATTACAAATGCATCACCACAACACCTATTTATACTACTCCATGGAATGTTCTAGAGATGAGATATTTCATGGATATTCTACTACGATCTAGATACTTCCTACATCATCTTGATTATTCCTAATATATCATCATCCTTATCCTAGTTCTAGATATTTCTATAACATTTAGCAACAATATTCTAGACATATCTATGGATATTTTCTAGGATTATTCTTTGTCGTTCTAGAAGCTTCCATACCATTCTACGACTTTCTAGAAGCTTCCACTATATGGGCTCGGACTAAATCAAGTTTACGATCCAACACCCCCCTTTAAACTTGATTTACCGACTCCAAGCATCATTCGTTGTCTTGAAAAATCTTTCTCGTTGATCGGCTTGGTGAGGATATCCGCAACTTGGTTTTCGGACCTCGTATGTATCACTTGGACATCTTTCCTTGTAATGCACTCGAATAAAGTGATAACGAGTGTTGATATGCTTACTCGATCATGGTATACTTGGATTTTAGCTAAGTCAATGGCGACTTGTTATCCACATAGATCTCAATCGCATCTTCTTGTTCCATGTGTAGCTCCTTTAGCATACTTCTAAGCCAAATTGCGTGACATACACATGATGTTGCAGCTCACGCTCCGCTCACAACTAGACAAAGTAACAATAGGTTGCTTCTTTGAAGACCATGTAAAGCATTGTTACCTAGGAAGAATATGAATCTGTTGTACTTCTTCCATAGTCTTTGTCTCCAGCCAACATCGTCGCTATATCCAACCACTTGAAGTCTTCACTTGTTGAATAAAACATTCCGTAGTCTACGGTACCTTTGATATAACGGAGGATCCTCTTTGCAATCTCCAAATGCTTTGTCGTAGGCTCTTCCATGAAACGACTAATTAGACCAACCGCAAAGAGTATGTCGGTCTTGTACATGTCAAATAGCGCAAACTTCCAACAAGACTCTTGAATTGAGTTGAGTCTACCGCTTCTCCTCCGTCATGCTTAGAAGGCTTTGCCTTATGTTCTATGGGGTGCCAACGGATTGCACTTATCCATGCCAAACTTCTTTAATATCTCCTTGGCATATCCTTCTTGACTTATGAAAATTCCATCATCCGTCTCGCTTCACCTCAATGCCAAGATAATAAGACATAAGTCCTATGTCCGTCATCTCGAACTCTTTCGTCATTGATTTCTTGAGCTCATCAATCATACTCGAGAGTTTCTGTAAAGATCAAATCATCCACGCATGCTGCATTTGAGCAGATTCTTTCATTTGCAAATTTCACATAAAGTGCATATTCACTTAGACATTTAGTAAAACCATGTTCTTGGAAATACTTGTCAATTCTAGTATTCCAAGCACGTGGCCCGCTAGACCATATAAGGCTTTCTTCAACCTTAGCACTTTACCTTCTTGCCCTTTGGCAATATATCCTCTGGTTGCTCCACATAAACTTCTTCTTCAAGAAGTCCATTCGTAAATGCGACTTTACATCCATTTGGTGGATCTTCCACCTATATTGAGCAAAGAATAGCAATAATCATTCTAATAGTTTCTAAGCGAGCAACAGAGCAAATACCTCTTCGTAGTCAATACCATGCTTCGCTTGTAACCTTTGCCACAAGTCTTGCCTTGTACTTTTCCACTTCGCCTTTGGCGTTTTCTTGGTCTTGTATACCCACTTGACTCAATAGCCTTTTGGCCTTTCGGAAGGGTCGTCAACTCCCATGTATCATTCTTCACTATTGACTTTATCTCCTCGTCCATGGCTTGTCTCCATTTCTTGCTTTTCATAGCCTCCTCAAAACTAAAGGTTCACAATCAACGATAAACAAGTAAGGGGTATTTCGTCGATTACCTCGTGAGAGCTCCCGCAAACTTCTTGTCTTGGTTCTCCTTCACTTGAACTTGAAGGTGATTCTTGGGTTGGAGTTGGACTTTGAGGTTGTTGGACTTCTTCACTTGATTCACCCATCTCTTCTTCATCACCATAGGAAGAAAGTCATACCTTTCATTTTCCTTGATGCTCCAATCCCATGTCTCTTCTTCATCGAACTCCATGTCTCTACTCACTACCACCTTCCTTGTGATTGGATTATAGAGCTTATAACCTTCGAATGCTTGTCGTACCCAACAAACACATGCTTCTCACTTCTATCATCAAGCTTCAATCGCCTTTGGTCGGGAACGTGGACATATGCTATGCTTCCGAATACCCTTAGGTGAGAGACGGTAGGCTTCATCCCATTCCATGCTTCTTGTGAGTCTTGTTATCTAAACTCTTTGACGGACACCGGTTCAATAGATATCTTGACAATCAACCGCCCGCCCAAAACTCCTTTGGCATCTTCTTACTTTTCAACATGCTTCGGACCATATTGAGAATGGTTCTATTCTTTCTCTCAACCACTCCATTTTGTTGTGGGAGTAAGGAGCCGTTAGAAATCTCCGGATCCCATTATCCTCACAAAATTTGTTAAATTCTTTTGATAAAAATTCTCCACCTCTATCGGATCTCATTGATTTAATTTTTAAACCTTTCTCTTTTCAACCATAGTTTTAAATGTTTTAAAAGTTTCAAAAGCTTGGGATTTTTCTTTTAGAAAATATACCCAAGTTTTTCTTGAAAATCATCAATAAAGAGCATAAAGTAGAGATTCTTACTATAAGAGGGTGGAGTAATGGGACCACACAAATCCGTGTGAATTAGATGTAAAGGCTCCTTAGCTCTTGATGTCGCTTCTTTCGGGAATGAACTCCTAGCATGCTTCCCAAGAAGGCATCCTTTTCCTTTCACCGGTGCCTTTGATTCGTCTCCAAAGGTGACGTTACCTTTACTTTCTTCCATATCCACGAACAAGTCTTCTTCACCTGTCATATGGTTACTTGCAGCGGAATCTACATGCCATGGCTCTATCCTCTCTTCTTGTTCGTCATGTCTTGCCATTAGCAAGGTAAGCTCATCTCCGTCTTCTACCTCCACAAGATTAGCTCCTCTTTGAGATTGAAAGCTTCTCCCACGACCTCTTCGATATGAAGACCATTGGTTTTCATCTTCTTTGTTGACATCTTCTCTTCCTCTTCCTCGTCCTCGGCCTTGGAAACCACCACGACCTCGAAAAGTACCGCGTCCTCGTCCTTGCTCCTTTCCATGTAGAAAGTTCTTTTCTCTTTCTTTGAAAGAGACCTTTGAGTATAAAGCTTGCTCAAAGGGTTCTTTCCCCTCTTTTCTTCAACTTCTCTTCATGGGCTTGTAAAGATCCCATGAGTTGATCAATGGTCATTGAGTCTATGTCTTTGACTCCTCTATGGCCACGACAATGTAATCAAAGCTTGGGGCAAAGAGCGAAGAATCTTTTCTATCACCCTTGTGTCACTCAAGCTTTCACCATTTCTCTTCATTTCATTTGAAATGGTCAAGACACGAGTGAAATAATCCGAAATGGTTTGATTCCTCCATTTGGAGTTTTTGAACTCTCCTAAGAGTTTGAAGACGTACCTTTTCACCTTGTCGATTCCTTTGAAAGCATTTTGAAGGATCTCCACGCTTCCTTGGAAGTAGTTGCGTTTGCAACTTTCTCAAACATCGCATCATCAAGACATTGATAGATGAGTGTAAGAGCACTTTGATCCTTCTTTCTTGCCTTTTGCAACTCCACCCTTTGGGCGGCATTCATGGAACTTTCGTCATCTACTTTCTCAACACCTTTCTCTACAATCTCCCAACTACCATAGTTGTCTTTGGTAAGACGAGGATATTGGAACAAGTTCATCATGCTTGACATCGTGATCTTCTAGCTCGATACCAATTTGTTAGAAACTCAAGGCCTTTTAGGCTTATATTTGATGAAGAGGTTGTAAGTGAAATTTAGGAAGAGAGGAATATTATTGATTGCTTAAGCTTTGCTTGATTTGCTTCATTACAAATGCATCACCACAACACCTATTTATACTACTCCATGGAATGTTCTAGAGATGAGATATTTCCATGGATATTCTACTACGATCTAGATACTTCCTACATCATCTTGATTATTCCTAATATATCATCATCCTTATCCTAGTTCTAGATATTTCTATAACATTTAGCAACAATATTCTAGACATATCTATGGATATTTTCTAGGATTATTCTTTGTCGTTCTAGAAGCTTCCATACCATTCTACGACTTTCTAGAAGCTTCCTCTATATGGGCTCGGACTAAATCAAGTTTACGATCCAACATTTCTAACACTTTTGTTGTTATATATTGCAAACCAGGCCTGTCTTGGAATGGTAGTAGAAAACTAGAAGTCGTGGATGCATACATTTCATGTTCAAATAGTCATATGTTGTGGCCTGTTAAATACTTTAATGAGTCGTATAGCGTTAGGTTATGTGTCACTAACGCTGAATGCCTAACAAGCCAAAATTCGTAACTCATCAACTATGTAATTTAGGAGCATCAAATGGATTGAACATGAGCTTTGTTTGAGATAACGGATTATAAAGTAGCATGTCATGATGTTTGACAATAGTTGCTTAAAAAGGCTAATAGTACATCCATAAGATTCTAACGTACACGAGTAAAAGACGTGCTGCTAATTTCAGAGTCGCTATCTGCACTAACATACACTGCTTTCTAGCTTTTGGCACCAAATGAGAAAAGGAGGTTTCTAACCATGCGAGAACAATAAGATTGCCATTATGCTATCACAATTCAAAAACATCATAAACAATTTCTAATAATAATTGTATAGTTTATAAATATTATGTGTTTATTGGAGGGGAGATATATTAATGCCTATGTAAAAAGCTTAACTCCCCTCAAAATGAAACACATAAAGTTTATAACTATAAAGTCTTTAACTTCATTGATAGAACAAGCATACATTTTACTCATTACTTATAGCATCTCCTCTTATCATTTTCTTCTCCACCGGTCTATGTGGGACAAACTTTTCTTCTTTTTTACTACTTATGTAGTACTATTTGTTAAAGTTCATTTGATGTGAATAACATTTTAAAAATTGAGAAAAGCAAATATCAATACTTTAAAAAAATAAGTATCTTTTTGTGTGTGATAATATTATAAATGTAATAGTAACAAAGTATAAAGTGTCCATCAATCCGTTTACACTTCAATTAGTGGAGATGGTTATGTTTGAATTATGTCCGATCAACTCAGTCCTCATGCACACCTCGAAAGAATTCTCCCCGACGGGGGGAAAGTGCCCCAGAGCCCTCCTGTGTGTTTGTGTGTCGTGAGGTGGGCCATACAGGGAAGAGTGACCACTCGGCCACACCCCATCGTCGATACTTATAATTTCAATTCATGCTGTGTAGAATGTCATGAACATCCTTTTAGTACATTGTGTCACTAATCCAACATATTTTTGACACCTTAAAAAAATGAGGAAGAGTATGTATCAATGCTTTCGAGAATTATTAGTAACCTCGAAGACCTATGTATAAATAAATGTTGCACAACTAAAGATCAAACAACATCGATATGATGTTTGAGAACATATCATTTGATTTTGAAGTCCATCCATGTGATCAAAAGCTTGGTAGCTGGGTCGAACCAGCCAAGTTATTTGCATACGTGCTCAACTTGTTGAAAATCAAAACCTTTCCGTGGGCGGACCTGCAAATATCAGTCAATGATCTTGGCAAAATGATTACTTTGGGTTTGAGTCTTAATGGTGAGGTGCTTCTTTATAAGCTTTAATGAAATATATGTAATCTCGAGTTCAATTCCTGGTCGTTAAACCACCTCAACTTCAGTCGTCTTGTCTAATTTCATATTCTTTTTTGAACAAAATGATTTTTCACGTACTTGCATATGTGTCCGCGACCCGCAACTGTCAGTGCATACTCTACGGGTTAAAACTGAACTTAGATTAAACGGCCACACACCAACATAGAATTAACAATACATACAGTAACATTACAAACAAGAAACCAACTATTACTTCCTACAAGGCTAATCATCGCATCTTCCCACTGAAAACAAGAGTACTAATGTGACCATAGATTAACACCATTACTAAAACCATAGGGAATAGTAGGCAAGTTCAAGCTTCTGAGTGAGACCAGTGGATCTTCACTTCAGCCTTGGTTGAGGCTCGAGGGAGCTCTAACAACTTGGAAGCAAACATCAACTTCCCTTTTTCACCACCAAACGCTTGAAATGAGCCAGGAAAGATAGTAATCCTCTCTAGCGAAAGGGAGCAAGCAATTATACACTTTATCAAGCATATTTCAGACTCTAAACCTCTAAAGGATGAAAACCAAACCGACAGCTGCAGCTTCTTGATTTTGGTATAGTGTTCCTCCAAACATTCAAGTGAAGATACAGGTGAAGGTGGTGAAACCACATCATTGTATGTGCCCTACAATTATTGGGTAATCACCATCGACCCAACACAACCCATCATGACCCGGTCAACAAAAGTCAACCCAAGCGAAAAGTCAACTTAGCAGTTACATGACAGTTATTCCATAACTGCCATTCTCATGAACCGACACAATGGTTCAGAGATACCTTTTCATTTTGTATATATTGTAACACATTCTGTAAGAACAAATATGATGACAGATAAATTCAAAACACATTTACGTTTCATTAAACATTGCTTTACTTGGTATACTTGTGATTTTACGTTAAGACCATAGATCCGTATCATTGAGGCCAACAACAATAACGTATAAATAATGTTCATATGCACAACAATGCGATTTTGAGTAGCACAATAAGATAAAAATGCATTTACTCACCAGTATTCTTCCTCATGTTCTTCTTCTTCCTCTTCTTCCTCACTTATCCATGCGTCCCTATTTCCTTCGCGCTACGGTAATATAATGCATCAAATCAACTTACCATATCACAATGAAAGGAGGCCACCAGCTAGCATAAAATGGTTCCTCGTGACTCATTACTGACGATCCAAAAGAAAACTGGGATATTAACAAAATGCCAGACGATAAACTTCACGATTCGAACCGAGTTCCGAACAAATCAGGAAAAAAAACAATATAGATCAGAATCACTTAACAGAATATCAAACCGTCTCAAAACGCATGACAAACGAATCAGAGTAACACATGTCGCGCCCAAATCATATGAAGTAGATGAACCTTTTCAGCCACCAGTTGAATCTTGTCTCCGTCTTTTGCGCCTTTGGTTGATTCGTCCACCTCCTCCAAAGAAAGATCCCGATGTCTCCAGTGGTACAGCAATGAGTGGCTTCCGCTTCACGAACCTCTCCAAGACAGGATCATTGCAGAACGCGGTCGGACTATCTTCTTCGGCTCCACGGGTAGTCTCCATCTAACGATCGACAAACGGACGAGCGAAAACAAAATAACAAAATTGATGCGAGCGGAGGAGGCCAATTCAAGAAGGCAAAAGGATATCAAGTCAAATCGAACGACCATCAAAAGGAATCGAAGATATCCGAATGATCGGAAACCTAATGTCTACCCAATCCTCACGGTCATAGCCTAAGCTCTAAGGGTCCTAAAACCTAGAGCTCGATACCATAAATTGTAACATCCCAACCCGACAAGGGTAAAGATATCATAATACTGGTTTCATATCGAACTTTAAATAATATACAATAGCGGAAGCCTTTACAAAATAATCAAAAGAAAACGTAATAACTTAATAATCAAAATAAATCTAAGATCTCTATAGTCACAACTTGCTCTCGCTTATACTCTCAACCCGGATCGCCCATCCCACAAGCTCATCTTGAATGCCTAATACCGCCGCAGAAAAGAAAATGCGGTTGAGCTTACAAAGCCTAGTGAACAGATATAACAAAATGAAACTAAACAAAACAAAGATACGAATAACGAAATCATAACGGGATGAGAATACTGAATCATTGAGGATTCTGCAGAAAACACATAACAGTTAACACCTCATAGCACATTAATGACACAAACGCAAACACATCAGAATAACCAGACACTTAACATATCAAGAAAATAGATTACATATAAACCAAACGAAAAGTCTAAAAGCTAACGGAAACAATTCCTATAAAATAAACATGGCATTTATACAAATCAATTAATCTAAAATCAACGCTCTTAATCCAATTTTGCAAAGAACGGATATAATAAATCAAATCATGGCAGACACACAAGCAAATAGAAAACATAGTAGACAAGCTATAACTAAATAGACCAAACAAAACATAGCATAACCATTAGCAATTATCGAGCAGATATCATAAACTAAACCAGTTCTCGGATCGAATCTTAACATCAAGAAAGTTTTAACATAGCGGATCAAATCATAAACAGATAGATACCCTAACGATAGGCAAAGTTTATCGATTAACGGAACAATCGTACTTATCAACTTTCGTGATACTTACTTTCACATTAGCACATTCATCTCACGCATAAACAAATTCACATAACGATAAACTAACATAACATCGGATGACAAAGCATGTGAATCATATTTAAACATGTTAATCATAACCTAGCATAATAGACGGTAGTCACATAAACATACAAAAGCATAAACACATATAATAACTTATAATAAGCCCAACACATAATTATAAACACTTGAACATACCGAATCATAATCGAATACTTAACACGAAATAACGAGATAAAGGTTTAGTTAACTACCACGAGCCCGAACGTATCATATCGTAAACATCATAATTATACGTAAATAATCTCGTAAATGGTTTTAGAGTAGCTAGCTCCCAAAATTTTGTGAAGAGCGATTGCACACGACATCATTCACCGACAAATCATATCGGATAATGATCGATCTAGGATGCATCCATCGCCCCAGCAGACGGATAGTGGCCATACTATCAATAAACAGATAACGGAAAAGGACGTGGCGTAACATCACTCATCGCCTAGAGTCATGTCGAGGTGCATCACCGACACGGACATGGAACCCCATGACTAGTTAATATTTGGCTCGTGTCAAACTAACTTAGGTCAAAGCGATCTTCGATATGGCACGGATCATAATCAAACACAAGGTCACAGATAACATATCAGATAGTTCATATTATAAGGTTC
The DNA here is from genome assembly GCA_022545495.1 of Chrysanthemum lavandulifolium. Classification (NCBI taxonomy): domain Eukaryota; kingdom Viridiplantae; phylum Streptophyta; class Magnoliopsida; order Asterales; family Asteraceae; genus Chrysanthemum; species Chrysanthemum lavandulifolium. Next base: position 281,608,199 of record CM040238.1, read on the forward strand.
ATATTCCGACATTTAGAAGTCAGAAGTTCTTATCACAATCACAAATCATACATTCATATTTAGAAGTTCATAGTTACACTTAATGAGGTTCAACAAATATGCATATCAGTGTCTTCATAACACAAGTTCACAACAGATATTGCATGGTTCAATAAAAACAGAAGTGCAGATAAGCAACAGATCAAACAAACAGAATGGGGTTCATAGCAAAGGCTTAGGAAACCCTAATATAAAAGCTAACGAAAAGAAAACGTTATAAGGAACCTTTACTGAAAAGGTCAGAATATCTGTACTTTAAAGCAAATGAGAGGAAAGCAAATGAATAAGTGAATCGCGAAGATATAACGTCGCGTCTCCTTCAACGAATCTACACGGATTATGATTTATTTAATACTTATTAGCATCATTAAAGTTATAACGGATTCATCGCATTAACATTCTTAGAGTTATAAGTATATTCTCATTTTACAAGCTTCTTATGCATTTGTAAGTGTGTTACCTATTGATATCATATTTTATCTTTCAGTTTCTTAAACTCATATTCGGACCAGACTTTAGCGATTTTTATAAAATACTTACTTAGCTCAAATGAAATCAAGCAAAATCCCAGGGGTTCCCATATGAGTTAAGAGACTCTACAAAAATTGGTGGGTTCTATTTCCATGCTAAATGACCTACGGAAAATCATAAGTCCAGACTGTCCGAACTCACCAGATTTACACACACCAAAAGTATGGCCCCAACAAACACACTCACCCTACTCAACACATCAAACCAAAAGCTACAGGTGTCAAACAATATATAAACATCATATCCACCAAAGGAAAAGTTCCAGAACCTCATATATTAAATACTAAAAATCATTTACTACATTATAAATTTCAACTCAGCAATTCAGATTCAGACACCTAACTTCAAAAATATAAAATCATACTTCCAGGTTTGAAAATGACACAAGACTTATATTTCCAGAAAGCTATTTCAAAGTACTACAGTTTAGGCTCAAGAATCACCCAAAACATGCAAGTATCATCAGATAACACCTAGATGAATCCAACCTAAATTTCAGACCCGTTTTCTCAGCTTTGACACTTGATCTTGTAAGATTTAAAAATACGACTTAGACAACTCCAAATTCGACCAAACCACTTGGAAAACTTAACTAAGACATAAAATAAACTTTTTCCACAAAAACCCAGATTATTGCACTTATAAAATTGGATCTATAACACACACAAATTTGACATATGATGTTGTCCAGTTTTAGGGTTTATTAAAACTATTATAGTCACATGTTTAGACCATTAATTACACTTTGTGTTTTGGTTTTGCATGTCTTTTACTTGTTTAACACGCGTCCACAAACTCTTACATGTTTCGGCTACCACATAGGTTTCGCTAATATATTTTACGCAAACCCTAACTCTTCTACGATCTTACATATTCCCGTTTGCATGTTATATAAGGTCCGATTCATTATGTAGTTGGTTTCGGTTTCATATGGCTCGACACAAAACATAAGCTTCGCTAAACAAGACATATTACAACATATTATAAAGTTAGATGTATCAAAGTGAGATGAATAGAACGTGATTATACCTTAGCTCGTTGGGAACAAAGTCTCGACACCAAGGAGTTGGTGCTCGGCGAATAGAGAAGAAAAGAAAAGAGGCAAAACTAGGGTTTCAATTGTGTTTATGTGATTGTATATATAGGTGGTACAAAATTCGGTTCTAGGGCTTTTGAGAGGTGTGGGCTTCGGCTTGGGTCCAACCGAACAAACAAACACACGCCCATATGGGCTCTCGCTTGAGTCCAAGCTAACAAAACAACCGCCCATCTTGGTTTACAAGAAACGAAAACAAGGCCCAACTATTTAGCGAGACGTTAACTTCCGTCGTACAATGTCGATTACTTGAATATACTCGTTAGGTATAAAATCACGAATATAAGTTAGATTTTAAATTTCGTTAAATGAGCGTTAGTGTATTTTACGTATTTTATAATTTCGATTTCAAGGGTAAAATAGTCTTATTATGCGTTTATATTTTTAGTGTTTTACAAATTAACAACTTGTTTCAGTTAATAACAATCTATATCAGTTGGCGACCAATGACGACTAAGCGTTAATAAGCTTGGGTTTTCTTGAATACGACAGATCTTACTGCTGAAGAGGAGTTTCCTCCTCTACCCGCCTAAGAAACCAGATCGATCTAGTCATGAAGATTCAAGATCTTGGTCAAATTTGTTTGGAAAAAATGGATCTTTTGGTTCATTTTCCTTGATTAGCTTTACAGCTGCTATCAAGGAAGGATTAGTAAAAGTTTCTAATGACATTGTTCAAAAAGGTATTCTAGAACAGGAGCAAGTTCTTGTGGATTTTTTTATTGAAAAAATATGCCCTTTTTAATGGTGAGAGATTCACTTCTTAAACTATGGAATCCCAATCTTTTGATTCTAATTAGTTTCAATTAAGGTTTCGCAATTGTAATTTATCCTCCAATAATAGTAAGCAAAAAAATTAATCTATTTTGAATTTTGTAGGTTAGTTTGTTTAACAAAAATCAAAACATCTTCTTTTTAAGACATTGGATAATCGTTCCGGTCATTTGTGAGAAAAATTAAGTTGAACAAACTTGAAGAAAGAAAGGAGGTAAATTTTGCATTTTTATGTATTTTTGGGATTTTGGCAGTTACTATGTTTTCTATGTATAAATATGTTGTAGTTTAATGGGTTTTATATCAGATAGGTTACCCAACTTTCCAACTTTGTTCGCCTAAATTACCCAACTATTTTTTAGTTCAAACGGGGTATTGGACTACACGGGGTTGACATTCAGGTCACTGAACTTCAAAAGTGTGTTCAATCGGGTTACTGAAGGACTAAATTGACGAAAATACCCTTCTTTTCATTTTTGTTAAGTACATAAATGGTCCCTCTAGTTCGCCTGGTGTTACGGATTCAGTCCAGTTTTCATTTTTGTTACGTTTTCGTAAGTTTTCATAAGTTTTCGTCCGTGGTTATACGTTTTCGCCCGTTTTCTTCCGTTTTTATACATTTTCTTACGTTTTTATCCTTTTTCAATTACAAAATCCCAAGTAATGCCCGAAACCGTTATGTAAAATCATTTATAAAATAAAGCGACACACTCTCTTTTAAATCGTTATGTGTTTTGACCAATTATATGACCAAACGCACCCTAACTGCTAACAAAATGCACCCTGATCAATGAAAATCCACAAACACCCCCTTTATACACTTATCAAATAAGCAGAAAATAAGCTAAGAAATAAGCTGAAAAAAAAGTTCGAGTAAACATGCAAAAGAAGTAAGCTGGAAAACAATCAAACACACAGACACCCCTCGTGGGTGAACCGAATATCTCAATCAAACATTCACACCATATGTGGGTTCTTTAGTTGACCGAAGCATACAAACACCCTATGTGGGTTGATTGTTTAACCGAGAGCAACACAACAGCACTCACACCCTCGCGTGTGTCTCTTTAGCCAAGCAAACACACTTGATACCTTTATGGTGTCGTGATACTAACTTAAGAAAATGATGCTTTGTAATTTATACTAACTTAACAAACACAAACAAAACGTATAAAAATGGATCGAGATGAGGAAAACGGATAAAAACGTAAGAAAGTGTATAAAAATGGAAGAAAATGGCCGAAAATGAATAAAAACGGACAAAAACGCATAAAAACGAATCGAGAAGAGGAAAAACGGATAAAAACGTATAAACACAAACGAAAACTTATGAAAACTTACGAAAATGTAACAAAATGAAAATCGAATCAATCAGTAATAACAGGCGAACCAGAGGGACCATTTATGTACTTAACAAAAATGAAAAGAAGGGTATTTTCGTCAATAGTAACTTGATTGAACACACTTTTGAAGTTCAGTGACCTGAATGTCAACCCCGTGTAATCCAATACCCCCTTTGAACAAAAAAATAGTTGGGTAACTTAGGCGAACAAAGTTGGAAAGTTGGGTAACCTATCTGATATAAAACCCTAGTTTAATTTACAATTTAAAATTAATTTTTAATATGTTTTTTTTTATTTGATTTGGTAGTAGAAGTGTTGTATTTTTTGGAATTCCTGCCTCCGCCGCTGCCCAGCCTCTTCATGGTTCTTATTCTGCAGATATAGGAACCATCAGAAAGTCACGGCTAGAAGAATCTCTATTTTTTTTATTCCTCAATGTGTGGAGTCATAGTTCTTGTTATAGAATCAGAACGCGAAAAGAGAACATTAATCCATATTACTTAGACAATATGTTCATGTTTGTGGTCTGACGATATTTTTTACTGAAGACTTCTGCCTTTGTGAATACTTCATTGCTTTGATCATACATGTCAACGAAGACCATGCAACTCGTGATAGTTTTATTTTAATGCTGGGCAAACAATATTGACGGAATGAAAGGTTTTTACTTGGTATGTCTCAAAACTAGAAACTAGTACAAACGGTGTTTCCCATTATATATTGAGTAGTTTATGAATGGAGATCTGAAACTGTGATCGTTGGAGATATATAGTTTGTTGGAGTACAAAACATGGAACTCCTGTGAGACTATATATTTCCATGAACTAGAAAACATTGAACTTTATTTATTAGTCCAATTTGAAGTTTTAACACTCTGTACATAGTCTTAATTAAGTTGAATCCACATTGTTGGCGAGAAGTGTGAGATATTTTTTTAAGCGAATGTATGTTCGACATAGTTAAATTTTGCCCGGATTTGTTTAATTCAGAGATGCTTAGATGAGTTTTGGCTAAAACAATTAGAACTGTCGTTTGTCTGACATATAATGTACAACTGTTTACACATTGGTGTGCACGAGTTACTGTTTGCACTATGTTTGCTAAAAAATTGGAAGATATTCATATTTGAAAGGTTTGTGGATATACATTAATACATATAATGTACAACTGTTTACACATTGGTGTGCACGAATTACTGTTTGCACTATGTTTGCTAAAAAATTGGAAGATATTCATATTTGAAAGGTTTGTGGATATACATTAATATACGTATGACCGGATTCGAACACGTGCTTATGCGATTGCACGTTTTATGTATGAGAATCGATGTTAAATATTTAATATATAAAATGTTATATTTAATTATTAAATCACAAATAATAATTACTTAATGGACGTTAGTATTTAAAGGAATTGACTAACGGTCGTTAAATATTAAAGGAAGACGAATATTAGGAAACAAACCAAAAGGAGCTTCTATAACCCTCCCCTTGGGCACTATTCAGCCGAATATTGTTCATAAGGGGTGAGGGATTGTTTCTTGAGCTCCAAGTTTCACAAACTATAAATACAAAGGGTTTGTATTCATTATTTGTTAATCTTGGTTCCCTAACAACCGTAACTTCTCTTCTTCTTCCTCCCTTGTGCTTTGACCGATCATCCCTCCTTATTCTCATAAGTAATCGATTTTCTTAAAGCTCAACAAAAGTGTTTTGGTTGTTTTGAGATTCAAGAACCTAGCTTTTCGCATCGAATCATTAGTAATATGTATGTACAAGATCGTAGAGCAAACACACTTGTGTTTGAGGTTTCTTTGGGTTCGACTTATGTATAAAGTTGACACATATAAACCCTAACTTTACGGTTTAACTTGATTTGATCATGTATTTCTTGGATTTGCTAAATGGTCTCTTGGAAAAACCTTTTAATGATTCATCATTATTGTTATCCTTTTGTTTCTAATACCATGTTAAATAAAGATATGGATCTAAGTCATTCTTTATTCAACTATTTTGTTTCTCGTTATTAGTGATTAAGCAAAATTACCAAATCTTCTAAACATATTCAGGGAAGATTTTGGGTGTGGCCACACAAACATCTTGTTAACCCTATGAGGGGCTCAGCAATATTAAACTCCAAAATAAATTTGAATGAACAAATTCTATCTTGACTACATGAATAACTCACAAACTTTGCAACACTTCTGAAAACAACCCTTATGACTACCAGTTGCGTTTAGCTTTAAGTTGTTTCACATAAGTGCACTACATTCATGACACTTATCTGGTATCTCAAGTCCGAGGACAACTATTCATGATTTACTTAATAGCAATATCCATAAAGTAAAATCATGTAGTTGGGATAAGTCCTATATTCAATTAATTGATAAAGTAAAATCATGTAGTTGGGATAAGTCCTATATTCAATTAATTGAATATCATCTGAAGTTGGCATGCATCACATCAATATACATTCAAGTATATTCTACCAAATCAATTAGATTTGACTTATTTTAATGATACTCACATATCATTAATTTGTTGAGTTTAAGATACATGAATATAATAAAACCATGTAGACACCACAGAGTACACAGCGGAAGACTTAGAATATAATAGCAATTAATTAACTGAAAATAAAACGTAACATACCTCTTGCAATTGGCTAGATCTCTTCAATTCAAGAACCCTAATTAGGGTTTATGTGGTTTAACGAATTGACCCTAACCGTTTTCAATTCAAACCAATTGATGTAACAATAGTGTGTTACACCACGTTTTGTACACACGCACTATTAGCGATTCGATGCGAATGCTAGTTCTTGATCACAATAGAATAACCAAACATCTTTGTTATGCTCAAGGTCACTCGTAAATCCCTTACAATGGGGATTCACCGTCGACCAAGACAAAAGGGAAGAAAAAAGAAGTTTGGCCTCTATTGAAATCTAGTGTACCAAATGATGAATACAAGGGAATGTATTTATAGCCTTATGGTAGATGTCAAGTTTACTATGGTTTCTGATGTAGGATTCCATAGTTTCGGCAAAAAACAAGCCCAAAAGAAGGTTCCTAAAACCGTCTCTTGGCTTGTTTAATTTTCTTCATATCCCGTTGACATTTAACGACCGATAGTCACTTTCGATAAGAACTTATCGCTCGTTAAGTCGTTTATTGTTAATTTAATAATTAAACATAATATTTTATATTAATTATTTAAACATTGAGTCTCATACGTAAAGTGTGCAATCCCGTGGTCTCGAGTTCGAATCCGGTCATACACATATTAAATATATCCATAAACCAACATAATTGACAATGGACGATTTAAAATAAATTAATAATTCACGGATTAAACATGAAAATATAGGATACAATATATTACTCTCTCTGTCTCAATATAATTGTCCATATTTCCATTTTTTGATGTCTCAAAAAAATTGTCCACTTTTCATTTTTAGTAAAAACTAGAAAATATATTAAGGAAATATTCTCTTTGAGTGGTTGACATTTATAGTGGCCCAATTTTTATTAAACTTGATGATTTCTCTCTCATGACAATAAATTTGAGACGGATGGAGTATAAAATTAAACACACCAAGTATTTTAATTCATTATAATAATCGTTTAACATCTCTTATCCAAATACTAAATAGATCAATGCATGAAAATTTTAGTTGATGAATTATGCCTTAAGTAATGACAATCATACTTGTTGGCAAGGCATAAATCAACCAACTTGATCTATCGTAATTTTAAGAATACTAATTTCAAAAATTCAATGAGTGAAGTTCTTGTATGTGTGCACTCAACTATCTTGATATTGCCACATCATAAAGTATGTGACATCCTCTACCACCAAATTATAACAACTAAGCTTTCAAACATTTTAAAGTTTAAAGTATTTTTATTTTTTAATGTATAATGCAACTGTTCTTTTACTAGTTCACATGGCCATTAATAAGGATGAAATTCTACCATGACTAGTATTGAGTGTCATCTCAATTAAAACCAGCATTATTGTATACAAACAACAATATGATCTTTAAAAACAATCCGTAACTTTAATATCTATTGTGTAATGTTTGATGCCTTTCAAACTTTCAAGTTTATTGTCAGCTATAACAATTACGCAACAATTGTCATATTGTTTATTCATAGAAACTAGGAACAATTCCAGACTGACGAATGTAATTCTAAGTCCAAACATATTCTATTAGAATATTCATTACACAATTTATCTAATAACTTTTAGTTAGATATCAATGTTGTCAAATCATATTTCATTCAAGCACGATACAACAATTTTAATACACAACATAATGTACATAATAAATCTACAAGTCAAACTCAGATTTCATCCATGTTATATCTTTTCAAAAGATATGTATCCATTCAAATGATATATCATGTTTTATTAGAATTATTTATTTACCGCATATGTTTATAAAAGAAACATATATTTTAAGGTTGTATGTCTTATTTTCTAAATCTTTCAAGTGAAGTTTCATTCTAATCTAAAACTTAACATTTAGCTTAGATGGAATATTATTATTCATATGTTATACAACATATATGATTTAAGAAACTTAACATAATACTCCCACTAGTTTTCTAGAATACTTAAGATTTATCTTATTTTAATTATAAATTATAACATTAATTTAATAATTAAACATAAGTTTTATCTCCTAGATACATGCAGTAATCCATTCATAAATTATTGCACTTTGTATACTTTCAAAGATTATATGAATTCAAAAATCCTTACGATTACTTACCGTCCTCGCTCGAGTAATTTTTCAAGAAATAGTTTTGATATTCTATTGTCATTTTTCATATTAATGAAAATAAGAATGACGATTATCATCTTTATATATTTAATGTGTCTAGGAAAGAATATTCAATCATAGTTAATTGCTTAAGTATGATAAATAATCTTGTTATAAGACAAGCATTAAACTTGTGTACAATATTGTCCATATGATTTCTACACAAAGATTTAAACTGATAAGTTTTTCCTTCTCTTTAATGGAACTCATCTTCATTCTCCAGTCTAACTATTTAAGATAAACCATGTTTCCAAAAAATTGATTATCTTTATGGACAACATCTTTAACATTCATAGTATAAGTAATTTACCCAATTCAATATTTGGTAATACATTATAATGATTATCAGGTTTACCATATTCATGTAACTCATATTTCTCAGCATATAAATCAAATATCTGAGATATCCTTGCAGATCTATGACTAAAAATTCGATCATATTGAGGCTAACATTTCATGTCTAGCATCATCATAATATTTACTAGTGTGTTTTAGAAGATTATATATCTTATAATTTTATAAAATAAAACTCCCACTTGACTTTTGTAATTTAGAGACTATCTATAAATATTTTGCAAACAGAGCAACAATACACTGTTCTCTTTTGAGACATTACAAAACATATTGACAGTTTCTGACTCTTGTTTGTTAATAATCACTCTTCATAATAAGTTTAACAATTCAAAACTTTAATTTTAAAACTTAATGTGATTCATCACATTTCATAATAAAATGGTGTCTTCTTAATCTTCTAGGTTGGAGTCTTATTGAGTATATTCAATCAATACTCAACTTTCTAACCTTGATTACTTTTAAGAAAGAAGTTATTGTTATCTTGAATCAAACAAATAAATAGAGTTTGATTCTCCTAACTGAATATACCATTACCTTGTGGTATTTCGTTAGAATTAATATTGTAAGACAATCTAACAATATGTAAGATAAACATATTCTTTTTGGCTTACTTATTTACCAATTAAGTCAACTTAATGGTATAATAGACTTTCCAAGCCAATTGCATGCTTTATAACAAAAGTACTCTTTAACTAAGTCACTTCATATCCATGTCTCATCATGAAAACATAAACTGTTATAATCCTATTATACGTTATACATCATTGATAAACTCAATGACTTCTTGTATATGTCTTAATTAAAAACATAACAAGTTAACGTCTTACTTTATTATAAGTCTTAAAAGACTTCATGTTTATATCTTTACAATGAAACATAAACATGTTCAACTAAAGCAATTATGAACATTATCTATTGGTTTCATCAGTAATTCAAGTTAATTTATTACTTCATAATAATGTAGGACTACATTATTTCTTCATTTATTTATGACATTCTAAAAATGCATAACTATACAAATTGAAGTTGTATTAGATTACTTCTTTTATTTATGTCATTCCAATAATACATAAATATTTAGTTTGAAATAGTCTTATATATCATCTTAACACACATTCTAAATACTTGTCTAATTTAAAAACTTTAAATTGATTCCAGATACGATCTTAAATAACATGAAGATTTACCTTGTTGTTGCAATCTAGCTAATCTTTTACATAACGTAAATTGCAACACCAAGTGTTTCTTGGAGTAGATATATATAAGTCATATTAAAACGCTGGTCTCTTACCTTGCAGTCAAGAGAATCTATTAATTCATATTTCTATGTGTTGTACCTTGCACACAATATAGATTTCTCCCACTTGTGCATGGAACAACATCATGTAGCAGATAAACAACACGACACACGTTTGTTTATTTAATCAATATGATTGTGTCGTTTATATTAGCATAACTAGTAGATGTAGAATATCACTATCTAATAAGGAAACGTTCATGCCTATCCTTAAAAACATAAATGTCTACAAGTAGAAAGTAATTATCTTAAGACATTCTAAAGATAATGTAGATTACTACCAAGATGACAAATCTTGTAGCGCCCACTGAATTAGAGATCATTATGAAATCAAGGATTTTTGTTTGGAGAATGATTGTTTGATATTTTACACAGCCTCAAGCTCCATCAAATTGCATACGAATGGAACAAAACGTTTAGAATTTCATGTGATCGATGAAGCTGCTCAGCTAAAAGAGTGCGAGTTTCTTATACCGTTGCAGCTTGAATGTCTTTGCCATGCTATTCTTGTTGGGGATGAAAGACAACTTCCAGCCATGGTGCAAAGCAAGTTCTAAACCTTTTTTCTACATTCTAAATTAAAATCATAATCTTTTTTTTTTTACATGTTGTTTGCATGCTTATGTATCATTAATCTAAATTTTGTTTGAAGATTTATGACGATGTTGATTTTGGAAGGAGCTTATTTGAGAGGCTTGTAATATTAGGACATAAGAAGCATCTTCTTAATGTCCAATATAGGATGCATCCATCTATAAGCCAATTTCCAATATACGATTTCTACCTTCACCCACCAATTTTGAAGCCCAGAGTCTTTTGAGGACTGAACCCGCACCCACATATGCAGAACCATGTAATTGAATCTTAATACGAACCCTCTTATGATGATTAGAAGACTTACTTAGTCTACCTTTAGCCTTAGGTAAGTTAATTTCAATTGTAGGAAAAGAATTAGGGTTATGACGAATTTCAGATGACGTCATCCCTATAAAAGTATGAAACTCCTCAAGGATTGGGTCAGGGGGTTTGGGGATTCAAGTGGCATATCAATAGTGAAAGATTAGAAGTTAAACAACATGAATAACAGATTAGAAACACAGAAATCAACACCAAAATTATGTGGTGATTTCTGCTAAAAAAGGCGAAATCGTCAAAATCGCCTAGAGAGAGAAAAAGAGAGGTTTTTGGTTTGGTTCTTTTTACCTTTTTAAGATGTTTGTGATTCATAGTTTTATATTTTACGAGTGAATATACTTTCTTTTATGTTTTTAAATTATTTGTACAACTTTTACGTTTTAATTGTCTATACCTGACGAAATAATTGGGTCAAATACTCGACGAAAGTTATAAAAAATGTATACATATATTAGGTGAAAAAATGTCAAGGGACTAATGGTGGATGTCAACGCAATAGTCAATGGACAATTAATGTAACTTTTCAAAGTGAAAAAATGTCAAGGGAGTAATGATGGAAGTCAACACAAACGAGAAAGATCAAAATTATAACTTTTCTAAGTGGTACATGTTACCATTCGGTCAATATTACGTACATTGTTAAGTATTAAACGTATATTACGTATGTTGAGAATAAAATAAGTATCTTACGTATATCGGTTAATTTGAGAAAATTTATTACGTACATTCAGCATTCACCCTTATTATCAATATACAAGTCTTTAAACCGGTGTTAAGCACGCGTGAGATTTAACTGATTTGGGTTATTTTTGTTTGTTTTTTGTTCATTTAAAGAGAAATCATTATTTTTCATTAAAAAAATATTTCTAGTAGATTTGAATATAAAGCCTAATCTAAATCAGTCACTTTAAATATACTAATAATATGAAGAAAAAAAAATCTAAATCTGAATTTAATTAAAAAAATTTAAACAAAATATAAACTTCTAGACTAGGACAATGATGTCGAAATCTGAATAACAAATAGGTACCAAAAAATATCAAATGAAAATACTATATATCTAAATCTGAATTTACGTAAATACTTTGTTCAATTTTCATCGATTTGTCGTGGTTTTTGTTCACATATTTGTAGCAAGGCAGACCAATGAGTATCGGTTCAAATATGAGCACAAAAACTGCGTAAATATGAGTGATATCTTCATATTTTGGAGGTTTATACATCTTCATATATTTAATTAGAAACAGAATGAACTAAGGAGCTGCTTTTTAACATATATGCTTATTGAGCTGCTAATACATAATACTTTTAAGACCATACTATTTATTTACTGCATGGATCATCTACTGTAGCTTTTCCCAGTGTAACGAACCCGTAAACACGTAATTCTAACAATACCAAGCATATTATATCACTTTATACTATAATTTGGGACAAATATACGTGAGTTAGAGGGATATATACACTTTTGAGCGCTTATCAATAAGCGAAGGTACTTGATCGTTGTATCCTGGGAGACAATAATTTGCCATAAACCAAGTAGTACCTATTGGGGCAAATATTGTCTTAAGGATAGAGATTTATCTCGACTCGATCCCTTTTCATTCTGTCTTTCTATCTTGTTTATATTTTGTTTCATTATACTAGTTTTTGAACATTATTATCTGACATATATTTGCTAAGAGCATCTCCAATGTATGCATCAAATGTACTTTTTGCACTAAATTAGTGTAAAAAGTACACAAAAACTTCTCCAATGTAAGCACTAAAGCTTTGCACTATTTTAGTGCAATGAATAGTAATCCTCAAAATGCACTAAATATAGTGCAATACTATTCATTGCACTAAAACTAAAAACATTTCACTTTTAACCCTAGAATTTATTCATAGTTCTAACTTTTGTCCCTGTGTGATTTAATAAAATAATATAACAGTGCATGTTTAACATTTACAAAGGAAAATTACATAAAAAAAACATACGATCACTCTTTTTTTTGATGATATGTTCACGATAGGGAAATATTATTTTATTCTTTTCACTTATTGAACATGTCACCATATATGTATTATTAGATAATAGATTTGTAGTAACAACTTACACAAATTTACGAGGAATCATAATCAACCCGATGATTGAGCATTATTATTTTGTGTGTGTAATTTAAAATATTGTGATCAAATATATATCATTTATTAATTCATTCACGAAATACTGGATCATCCAACGAATCCAAAATTATATGTAAACTTTTATTATCTTTCGTTTGGTTATTTAAACTTTAACTTTTTTTTTCCTAGGTATTCAATTTTTTCTGTAATAGCTCGATTTGATACGAAGGTCATGCTTTTTTAATATCTTATGTCACGAACACTAAAATAATATTGAAAATTATAGTATAAAGATAAAGTGCAATAAGAACTAGTTAAAGATTTAGTGTAAACTTTAGTGTAATACATTGGAGTAATTTTTTTTTAGTGCAAGCATATTCCTTAATTATTCTTTTTTAGCACTATAATAGTGCAAATTTTTAATGACCACATTGGAGATGCTCCACCTACATAAAGAAAGAACAATTTGTTATTCAGTGGAACCTATCTTCACAAAGAAAGAAGCATTTTGAAATTGAAATTTACTTTTTTGTCATGATTATTTTAGTGTCATTTTTTTAAACGAACACTTTACATAAATCAATACCAAAACAAAAACTTTCAAAAGGATTTATCAAAATTGACAAAGCAAGAAAAGCATTTGCTCGGCATGTTCTTTGTCTTTTAGCGAGAACGGCGAGCAAAACATTTGGGCGAGCAAACATTTTGCTTTCCATGTTCTTTATCTTTTAGTGAAAAATGTTTGTCTTCTTCTAAAAACGGCGAGCAAAATCAAAATGCTCGATGTGTTGATTTTGGTAAATCTCTAAAAAAACTATCGACTTTTGTAATTCGTGATTTTTTTTTAAACGTGTTAGCTCACTTGTATTTATTAATAGGACTAGGGATGAGCACGGTACCGGTCCCGTACCGATTTCATACCGAATTAGTGGTACCGATTTTTTACCGAGCATAAAGTAGTGGTACGGTGCCGTCACCGCATCGAACAGGATTCGGATACCGCACCGGAAATCGGGTTTTCCTCGTTTTTCGGGCATTTCCGATTTGGTACCGGTCTCGTGCGAATTAGTGGTCCCGATTTTTTCACCTTATTTCGCACCGTATTTCAAGAATCGGCACCGTTTGATCTGATATCGAGTGCGGTTCCGGATTCGGTTCGAAATGCTCATCCCTAAATAGGACCACTGTATCAAAATATTCCAAGATAAAATAGTCACAGATCGATTATATGAATTGTCAGCTTGTTTGTATTTACTGGAGAGATATTCAGCTTAGCTTCCTAAGTAATTAATCCCGTATAGCAAATTCATCTTCTCTTGTAATTAGGGTGTCTAAAGTTGGATTAAGAATCATATATCAAGCAAAACAAACCCAACATTTAATTTCCTTTCAAACAATCAATCAATCCCAGCTCTTCATATCTTTGAAGAGTTGCACGGAATTATATATTGTTTTGAAGTACAACAAAACAATTATTGAACCTTAACTAAACAAACAATGGATTAAGGATAGATATGTGTAGTTTGGAGTTATGTGAAGAAAATTATTCAAGATAAAAAAATGTTTGTCACCAATACTTTAACAAAAACATGTTTTTATTTATAAGATTATTTTATCACCAATACTTGAAGAAAATATTGGATATTCTCGAATATTTGTCGATATTATATCAAGATTATTCATGACCATGATGGAACCCTAGCCTACCTTAGATTACCATTTAATTCTACCTGCTGCTTGAAATATTGGGCGAATAAATAATAACAAACAGAAAAGGTACAAATAATTATTTGTCGCTTGCTCCTAATAACTTAATTGTCCACCATCATTCTAACCGCAACCCATGAGGTTGTATTTAAACATATCTTTATTAAAATTTTTGCATTAAATGAATTAGTATATTCCATTATTATACATATTTTTTTTATTTTAAACATGAAATATAATGTTAAATATGGAATTTTTAGTGTTCATTTAAATGCAAAAAAATTAATTAAGTTATGTTTAAACACAACCCTATGATTGTGGTTAACAAAACCCTTTTTAATTATTAGTGCATTGAGAGTACAATAATTTTCTCAACAAAAAAAAGAAAGAAAAAATAATTTTATATTCAATCATTACAGTTTGATATGAAAGCCTACCAGCCACATTGTCCAACCTAGGACATGTCTTCGAACACCAGCTAGTCGTTCAGTTATATTGGAATTGTTGACGAGAATATAGATACGATATATTAGGATATATCCTTATATATCAAGAATTCAAGATTGTATCAATAAATTGGAAGAGAAATATATAAGTCCACAAGAAGTGTTGTAAATTGCAATAGAGAGATAGTTTGATGCTAATTTGTTGAGACGAGAAGCCTTTGGAATATCGATTTATAGGTAAAGATGCGCGATACAAAAGTGTAATTTAGACGTGTTGTTAAACTGGGGATATATAATCAAACTTATTTTCTCAAATCTTTAAAATGCTACTTCCTCGATTGATCGTTCTTGTAAGCAAGAAGTGAAGGTAAAACAGATCGAGTAACTATGTTTTTAGGTGAAACTTAGGCAAGATGAAACCTGTGAAGTTATATTCTTCGTTGACAAATTATGATTCTGTGAATGTATATGCAATGACGAATTAACAACTTGCTTCAGTTAATAACAATCTATATCAATTGGCGACCAACGACGACTAAGCGTTAGGAAGCTTGGGTTTTCTTGAATACGATAGATCTTACTGCTAAAGAGGAGTTTCCTCCTCTACCCGCCTAAGAAACCAGATCGATCTACTCGTGAAGATTCAAGATCTTGGTCAAATTTGTTTGGAAAAAATGGATCTTTTGGTTCATTTTCCTTGATTAGCTTTACAGCTGTTATCAAGGAAAGATTAGTAGAAGTTTCTAATGACATTGTCACTTTTTAATGGTGAGAGATTCACTTCTTAAACCATGAAATACCAATCTTTTGATTCTAAGTTTCAATTAAGGTTTCGCAATTGTAATTTATCCTCCAATATTAAGCAAAAAATTTAATCTGTTTTGAATTTTGTAGGTTAGTTTGTTTAACAAAAATCAAAACATCTTTCCAATACTAAACCTAGCTTTTTAAGACATTGGATCATGTCCGATCATCTCACTCCATTTAAACTTCACTTAGTGGAGATGGTTATTTTTGAATCATGTCCGATCATCTCACTCCTCATGCACACCCTGAAAGAATTTCCCCGACTGGTGGAAAGTGCCCGAGAGCCTTCCCGTGTGTTTGTGTGTCGTGAGGTGGCCATGGAGGAAAGAGTGACCACTCGGCCACTCCCCATGGTCGATACTCATGACTTCAATTCATCTTGTATAGATTGTCATGAACAATCTTAAAAGGTTAGAAGGAAAGGATTTCGACTTGAGGTTATTGTGCTATATGTTGGAGCGTACATGTGACATTGGTAAGATATAGTTGACTCAAGTCGTCTTCCTTACACTGTGTTCTAAAATGCGTTTGGAGCACTAGCTTAGCCATTTTACTTTTCAAGTTTTCGAATTTTTCTTTTACATTTTTTTTTAATTGTCCTCTAACTTTACTTTATCTTTGGTTGATAAATGTGACTGTCAATGGATATTTGTTACAGTGTCCATTAGAGCGGTTCACATGAAATGAGACTGAGGGAGATAAAGCTTCTTCAATGATCTAGTTTGTGTATAATAGTATTATCTTTTAAGATATATTAGTACCACAATATGTTGATAGATGAGTTGCTAGGAACTTAAGATTCAAGATATCCAAATCCAACATATTTTTACACCTTAAACAATGAAGAAGAGTATGTATAAATTCTTTCGAGAATTATTAGTAACCTCGATGACATATGATAAACAAATGTTGTACAGCTAAACATCAAACAACATTGATATGATGTTTATTTTGAAGTCCATCCTTGTGATCGCAAGTCTGGTATTTGGGTCGAAAAGTTATTTATATGTGTTCAACTTGTCGAAAGCCGAAACCTTTCTGTGGGCTATCTTGCAAATATCAGTCAATGATGTTGGTAAAATTATTACTTTGGGGTTGATTCTTGATGCTGAGGTGCTTCTTTATAAGCTTTAATTAAAGAAAGGTAAACCTCATTATAAGAATGCTAATTGAAAGAGTTGCTTTTAAAGGCTAATAGTACATCCATAAGATTGTAACGTAGACGAGTAAAGATCGTACGTGCCGCTAATTTCAGAGTCGCAATCTCCACTCGATGAACGAGTAATTAACATACACTGCTTTCTAGCTTTTGGCACTAAGTGGTTTAACAAAAACTATTACATTTAAAGTAGCAACATATTCACCAATAAAATGAAAATTCTGAAAAACCAAGTCCCTCATGGTTACTAAAAAATACTCTGATCTTATAACCCATGTCCAAAACTTAATACATATCAAATGAGTCAGGACTATTAAAATGTAACGCGCTTTAACCTACTTGCAATCGTATACTATTGATTTGTTCTGTTTGGTTTTTTCAGGGCAAGTATCATACCTACGTTTATTGTAATATAATTGCACTGGCTTTCTGTTTTTCTAAGAAGGTCGGTGTTTGAGTATTTTCTTCTCCACCTGTCGACGCGGGACAAACAAATATTGTAGAAGTAATAACAAAGTATAAAGTGACCATCAATCCATTTACACTTCACTTGGTGGAGATTGGTTATGTTTGAATCATGTCCGATCAACTCACTCCTCATACACACTCCGAAAGAATTCTCTCTGACCGGTGGAAAGTGCCTGAGAGCCTTCCCGTGTGTTTTTCTGTCGTGAGGTGGTCATGGAGGAAAGAGTGACCACTCGGCCACTCCACATGGTCGATACTCATAACTTCAGTTCATGCTGTAATGTTCTATAAGTACATTTAATGAACCCCAAGGGGGGGTTCCACAGCACAATAGTTGTATACTTTTGATGATTATACGGGCGAAATACTTTGTTAGTTTGGACTGACCACTTGCCGTATTACTTGTGATCGTATGATGTTTGAGAAGAAATCATTTGATATGATGTCTGGTAGTTGGGTCGAAAAGTTATATGCATACATGTTCAACTTACGAAAGCTCATTATAAGAATGCTAATTGAAACATTTATGGAAAATGCACCAAAATCAAGATTACATTTAATTCTTCTACACGTCTCAGCTCATTTTCACGGATTGTATCACAAATTAAAGTAGTACGTAGTAATAACAAACCTTGGTCTATAATGGCTTCGATATAACTCTTCGGGTCTCAGGCGCTAGAGACCCAAGATAATCTTCCCATTCTTTCAACTCTTCCTCCGATCTCTCTACCGGATAATTGTCGTCCAATATACCACCATATGACGGCTTCATATCCTTATTGGGTACAAGATCACATGGTGGTTTAAAAAACCAAATGTCTTCTTCATCATCATATCGGGTTTCTTAACAACAAAAGAATCAAACTAAAAGTTATGATAACTGTTTTGGTAGTTTCTCAACAACAATATATTAAGTTCAACATGTTAAATGTAAAAGGCAATTAAGCAATTCAAAATAATAACAAATACTAGCTATTACTCTTGATCATCTGCTGTTAGATTCCTCCTCATCAAGGTGAGCGATATTCTCCTTCATCTCCTTGTTTTTCTGATTCTTGTTTCTACTTAACCACCTTGCTCTTCCTCCTCCTTCTACTGCATGGTTTATACATAAATTTTAGTATGTGAAAGGGTTTTAATATCATTTATGTGACTTGCAGTGATTAGGTTTATAGTCAAGAAAGGTTTAGGGTTTTTTTTTACCAATTAATGCATACTACTGCAGTTGTGTTGTTCTACTTCCGACATTGGGAGCAAATTATATCAAGCTACTGCTTATATGTCTTATGAGCTTATTTGATTTCGGCCTATATTGCATAAGCCCTAATTTCTTGGAACCTATGGGCTTATATGAGTTTAATAAACTTATATAAGCCTATAAATTTGGGGCTTATGCCTAAATACAAATAAGCTCATAAATTTGTAAAGGAAAACATACATGTCTTTCTGGGTTTGTAACATGAAACTACTAGTATGGAGTAAATAATAAATAAAAGAAGTAGTAATAACAAACCTTGGCTTATAATGGATTCGATATAAGTTCGGGTCTCGGGCGCTAGAGACTCAAGATAGTCTTCCCATTCCCTCAACTCATCCTCCGTTCTCTCTCCGCCAAAGTCCAAGTCACCACGATATTTACGTTTTAGCCTCTGTAGTTTACTGGCTACAATCTCACATGGTGGTTTAGAAAACCAAATTTGTTCTTCATCATCGGGTTTCTTAACTTCAGGTTCACCAAGGGGTGGGTTACACACCTGTCTGTAATAAAGTTGAACGTCAAGCGGCATAGCGTAGAATTCCTTCTTCTGCGTTAAACTCATCTCTTTTCTTTCTGTTTTGGGAAGAGTGAATGATAGATCACGCTCTATGATTTTACCCATCCTGATTTACAATAATCGTAATCAACTTTTTATCCGAAACCCTAAGCTAAAATTACAGTAATTTTATTTCGTTCGGCTGATAACCCTAATGATAAATTCTCTTTTAGGGCTAAACTTATACTACCTCCGCTAACTTTCAAAACTTGCGCTTTGGTCCCTTTAGTTTCCTAATCGAGTCTTCTTTCAAAACTTTACCCACCGGTAGCACTATTTAGAAGTAAGTCCCCAATTTAATATATGTTTTTATTCGTGTTTATGCATTTTCATCTGTTTTCATTCGTTTTTGTATGTTTTTAACTGCTTTTATATATTTTCATTTGTTTTTATACGTTTTCATCCGTTTTTATATGTTTTCATCCGTTTTCATTCGTTTTCATCCGTTTTTATACGTTTTCATTCGTTTTTATACGTTTTCATCTGTTTTCATTCGTTTTTATCCTTTTTTATACGTTTTCATATGTTTTCATTCGTCTTCAAATATTATTCAATCATCTTGGCCATATGGTTACTTCGGCTTTACTTTATAAAGTAATTTATGTTAGAGATAACGTATAATTAAGTAGCATAAAATAATGCTTGACAAAAGTTGCTTTTAGAGGCTAAAGCCTAAAAGTATATCATAAAATAGGGTGTTTCTTAAATTAAGTGGTGTGGAGAGAGATATTTATATTAGGGCATCCCCTATTGTAGTTTATGAAAGGTTTATAAAGTTATGAAAAGGTCTAAATATTTGTTAACCTTAGTGAACATCTATCAAGCTTATGTGGCATGAAAAAGTCTAGGATATTGAATTTTTTTTCATAATTTAATACATTTGAATTATGTGATTTGAATTATGTGAGATGTGTATAAAATTTGAAAAGGTTTATACATATTGAGGATAAGTTTATAAAACAAGAAAGGTTGTAAATTAATGTCAAAACACAATTATAAACATTTAAAAATGTTTACCATAGTGGATCCTCTTAGTCACTTATTCAAGAAGAGAGATTTTTATGGGTCTTCTCAATAAGGCCCGACGGAGTAGGCGTGAGAACCCCCTCCGTGACCACCCTGTCATGCAGTACACCCAAAACAGCAAACATATGTCACAAAAATTTTGATCACTTATGGTGACCGGCTCACTATGGTGACTTGCAAAAGTTGTGGGCTCGTTTTTGAAAAATAAATATGTTTTATTTGTTTTGTGAGTGTGTGTGGGATATGTAGTGGGTATACTTGTATAAAGTGTATATTTTAATGAAATGTGAGGGCAGGGTAACCAAAACAGATGAATGGTGAGAGGGAGTGATGGGAATTGAGAGGAGATAGAAAGCTGCAGTGGCGCTGATGTGGACAGAACCAGTCATCACCACTCCTTTTAGCCTATGATGAAATAAGGCCCCGTTTGGTTCGCGAAATCTGCTCATGAATCTGCGAGATACGATGGAATTAGAATCTGATTCCATTCCATAACATGTTTGGTTAACAGATTTAAGGAATTCAGAATCTGAATTCAATTCTTTAACGTGTTTGGTTGGCAAATGGAATGGAATGAAATCCTTCAAAATCTCATTTTTCTGGAATTCAACATTCCATAGCAAAGTGTGAGGAATGTTTACAATTCCATGAAATTCAGTATGTTTATCATAAAATTCATTATTATTATTATTATTATTATTATTATATTAATTTTATTATTAATATTATTAATTATCATTATTATTATTATTATTATTATTATTATTATATTATTATTATTATTATTATTATTTTAAAAATAATATTATTTTAATATTATTACTATTATTATTATTATTACTATTATTATTATTATTATTATTAGTATTTTTTATTATTATTATTATTATTATTATTATTATTATTATTATTATCAATATTATTATTATTATTATTATTATTATTATTATATTAATTTTATTATTAATATTATTATTTTATTATTATTACTATTATTATTATTATTGAGTTTATCAATTTTAATTTAAAATAAAATTTTAAATATTTTATTATAATTTGTATTTAGTCATTTTATTTTCTTCCAACCAAACACGCATAAATTTTTGCAAATTTCAATTCCTTAAGATTCCAAATCCTTAACATTCCAATTCTTTAACATTCCAATTCCTTCACATTCCAATTCCATAGACAGATTCCAATTCCATCAAAAATATTTCGCGAACTGAACGGGGCCTAAGGGTTTGGGTTCACTCAATAAGTGAAAAAGAAATACCCCTTTAACGTTGTATATTAAAACTAGTAAAAATGATTGGAAGCCTTATGAGAACATGAGTTTTTCTCTTTTCTTGGTGATGCCTTGATACAAGAGCCTCCGTGGTTCATGGGTGAACACAGGTAGAGTGTTTGTATGTACAGGAAATGTAGCCAAGTTAGAGTTTTCTCCGTGGTTGCCTAGTGCTAGTCACAAAATAGTAGACTAGATGAATTGGTGATTGAATGTTGGTTTATGCAATTATTTGTATGCTTTCTTCATGCTATTTAACTACTATGGGCATGTCCATTCAGTTATAGTAGCTTTGAATTTCATTCCGTGTATGATTTGAGATGTAATATATACATTCACCATTTTAACAAAAACAATATGGATGAAAAGACAAATGCTATCATATTTAACAGTCAAAGTTATCCAAATGGTTAATATGGAATTGGACCAAACGTGTTACGGTTTGTTCAATTCAAGACAAGATCTGAGACTTTTTAAACCAATAAACTAAAATGTTATATCCGGCAAACCACAAGATTCAAAAATATAGTTAACTCATAATTTTATCTTAAGTACTAATGTATAAACAAATTTCACAACACTTTAAAGCTTGTATTAATATTTGATAGACATATTAAATCGTACAAGTTATTAGGAAAATAGTACAAACACTAAAAACACATTTTTTTTCTTGGAATATTAATTTTGAGTTGATAATCTTGTAAAATAATAATAAAGCTAATATTTATCTATAATATATTATAAAGTATTTAAAACCTTCCAGAAACGAAGTTTTAAATTATTGAGCTACACTTACTTATTTGACAAGAGTTGCTTTTATAGGCTCAAAGTGCATCCATAAGGCTGTAACTTTGTATTAAAACTAGGGGTGTCCATGGTACTAGAAATGGACCGAACCGGAAGAATCGAGAACCGAAAATAAGGAAAATGTAAAACCGAGAACCGTCCCATAATCTTCGGTCCGGTTTTGGTACGGTATTCGGTTTTGGTACGAGAATTTTTGGTAATTCTAACAAGAACCGAAGTGTTTTAAAAATTTATTATTTTGTTATCAATCATTCATAAAGGACATGCTATATCAATACAATCACACAAAAATGTCTTTACTAATGCAGATCATTCCAATAATTCCTTTTGTTCATAATAACATAAACAAAAACACAAAATGTCATAATATAATATAATTGTTCAAAAGTATCAAGAACACGCATTTTTGTTGAAAACCTCTAAAAACACTTAATTCTCTCCTCGATATTATAGTTTATCAATATAAGCGAAGTTGTCATATATGAAGGTTTAGTTTTTGATCTCATCAGATCGTAACTTAGTATTATTATCTAATCAGGTATGATCATAATAAAAATGAAAAACTATATAGAAAAAAGTACATTCACGTTGGGTGAATGATGGTGATGATGATATTAGTAATTGTAAAGCATTAAGACTAATAGCTTGCCATTATTTGGAATGGATAAAATCTTAGGGTTTTTTAGGTTTTTGATTTTTTTTGTTACAGCTTACTGCTGGGTTAATTTTTATTTTTATTTTTTCTTTTTCTTAGAAGGTTGCATGTACACAATGTCTCAAACAAATTCTGTAAAATTTCATACTTTCAAAAGTGACTGCTCTTTCGGGAAAGTACCGGAACCGTCCCGAAAACCAAAAATTTGAACCGGATCGGGGTTCTATTATACGGTTCGGTTCTTGTACGAATCAGTACGGGTCCTCGGTTCTTTTGATTCTCCGATTTTTTTGAACACCCCTAATTAAAACATGCTCCTAATTTTATAGTCACGATATGTGCTCAATGTAGAGGTAATTAACTTGCACTGTATTCTAACTATTGCTACTATGAGAGAACAAAAGGTTCATCACTATCATAGTTCCTAAACATCATAAATAATTTTGACTAATAACTATATAGTTTATAAATACTAAAGGTTCATTGCGAGTGGGGAGATAAATCAACACAAATCTATATCTATACTACTATATAAAGTGTTTAGCACATTCTAAATAAAGAAGTCTTAAAATTTTTAAGACAAAAAACATTTCTAGTAAAAGTAACCCACTAAACTTGTAACTAAAAGTACAATTCAAATAGCACTTGGTACAAAACAATAATGCATAAATCATCTAACGTGTAACATTTGTATATATTAATGCCAAAATTAATGATATCATAAAAATACTCTCACTCAAAATTACAATTAATATAGCATTGGTACAAAGTAATAATGCATAAATCATCTAATTTTTCTTTTTCATTAAAACACTCACTAAATGAAATTTACAAATCATTAATAATATAATTAAAATACCCAATCACTCAAAAGTACAATTAATATATCAAAGGTTACAAAACAATAATGCATTAATCATTTTATCATTTACATCTTTCAAACACCCACTAAATGAATTTTGCAATTCATTAATGATATTATTAAAATACTATTTCACTCAAAAGTACACTTAAGATATCACATGGTACAACAATAGCGCATAAATCATCTTATCTTTTATTTCTATTTTAAAACAGCCGCTAAATAAAATTTATAAATCATTAAGTGGATCATAGAAACCAATCTTTTATGTAGTACACCACCTTTTTTTTACCACGCAACAGATCACCATTTACCACCACAACTTAGTAATATAGACACCCTCCGTCCCATATTTATTGTTCACGTTTCCTTTTTGAGATGTCCCAAATTAATTGTCTACTTTCATAAATAGATATGGAATATAAATCAAGTTTACCATATTACCCTCACTTGACTTTATTATTACAAACTTTAAAAAAGTTACTAGTATAAATTAATTAGTTAAGGGTAAAACTGTCATTGTACAAAAATTTGGAGAGGGAAAGCTGTAATAATGATGTTTTTCTTAAACTGTGTGTTTTTTGTCGGTAGAAAATAAATTTGGGACGGATGGAGTATATAATATTACACGTCCTAAACGACTAGCAATATCGTTGTTGCATTGTGATGCATGTCTTTTTAAAGCAGTGTTGTGCGATAAAGTTGTTCCATTAAGTTAACGCCATGTGTTAAGTTAGCATCATGAAAAACATATGATCGCATAGGCACCTTGCTATAAAAGATTTTTATTATGTTACTAAATGCGTAAGAAAACAAACTAATTTCCAATTAATAACCTCTGTGTTGGACATTTTTTTCCTTCTTTAGAAGCAATACATTGCAAAAACCTTGCTATAACCAAAAAATATAATCACACGGGTACCTGCCGCTGCAATGCTTGTGTACCCGGCTAGTGATTTTAAAATGCATGCATAACTACAAAGTTCCAAAACTATTATTATATCGTAAGAGTGTTTCGAGAAACAATCTAATAAATTTTGAATTATTTTAAATAAAATTAACCACAAAAGTAGAAAATGATTTTTTGTAAAACCGGGTCAATTTTTTGAAGACAAATGATGCAAATGTGCAAAGTGTTAAGTGCTAATTCAATGATTAATATATTAGTATATAAATTATTCTACTTTTCAAGGATAACTGTATATGATTGCTTAAACATGTAAGTTTTCTTTACATTATAAGCATTCTTTTATTTATATCTTTTATCCATGTGAGACAAATGTTATAAATAATATTAATGATAAAAACATTTTAATAAATATATACTTTACAAGATGTATACATTATAAGCACTCTTTTATTTATATCTTTTATCTATATGAGACAAGTGTAATAAACAATATTAATGATAAAAACATGTTCAAAAATATATTTTATTTACTTATTACGAGGTGTTGATATTACATATATATTTCATAAAAAAAATGTTTCTACTTACTTGTGACTACGAACCACTATCAATTAATTTGACCATAACCCCATAACATTATTGACTACCGCGACGCAAAATCACGCCACTTTCAATTATTTTTATATGAATTAGTTTGATATTATCCATTACTTTTTTAAAAGGTACTCAAACTCATTATGTTTTCGCCATTGGTAAAGTTATTGTAAGAGAAAAAATAAAAATGAAAACATTTTTTTTCTGTAAATTTTATCACTTGATACCCGTCGCAACGCAACGCACCGCACGGGTACCCTATTATAATATTCTAAAGAGTTGAAATATGCGACATGAAACTTTTGGCATCCGCAAATTTATCGTCAAATAAAACGTTTCAGATTATAAAGTATGGTTCATTGAAAATTTTTATTTTAAGGTAACCGCCGCCTCATCGCGCGGGTACCCTGCTTACCTCCCCATCAAAATAAACCCATAAAATTTATAAGGATTTAAGCTATTAAATAGCCACGTACTTTCTCAAATGTTCCGATATAGTACCTGTACTTTTTTTGCAACCTGGTTAGGTAGTGTATTTTTTTTTTGTCGATATGGTACTTGTACTTTCTCCAATCTACGTGGCTTGCCCAGTCACTTGGGTTTGTGTGACGTGGCTTGCCAAGTCAGTTTTTTTGCCTACGTGGCTTGCCTACGTGGAAAAAAATAAAAAAAAAATTAAAATTTTAATTTGGAAAAAAAAATTAATTTTTTTTTAAATTTACGTTAAAAAAAAAAAAAAAACTTTACTTTTAAAAATTTACGTTTTTTTTATTAAAAAAAACCTTTACGTTTTTTTTTAGAAAAATTTTAAATTTTTTAAATTTTTTTAAAAAAAATTTACGTTTTTAAATCAGAAAAAAAAAATTAAATTTTTTTAAAAAAATTTACGTTTTTTTTTTATAAAAAAATGAAAAAATTACACGTTTGGAAATTTTTTTATAAAACTGATGTAGCGCTGATGTAGCATACGAATAACATGTTATTCATTCCTACCTTACTTTGTGCTCTGAGGGAAGATCGGATAACACGTTATTGGTATGTCACCTCAGCGCCACCTCATCACCTCTTCAATAACACACTAATAACTAAAACATCATCCCTCATAACACACCACTAACATGTTATTGGGTCACACAAAATACCCCACTAAAAATACCCACTCACTCACAATACACACACAACATCACCAATGGCTTGAGCCATTCAAATAACAGGGACCTTTGGCACCATGTAATACATAACACGGTATGGTAATAACATGTTATTGGTTCATACTTGGAATGAATGGCATGTTATCGGTATCCCATACCGAGTACTCTTAGAAGCAGAATTACAGAGAAAAAAAGAGAGGTGGGTCTTACGCCATTTTAACGTGTAATTTTTTCATTTTAAAAAAAAACGTAAATTTTAAAAAAAATTACTTTTTCGATTTAAAAAACGTAAAGGTTTTTTTTTTTTAAACGTAAAGTTTTGTTTTTTTTTTTAAGCGTAAAAATTTAATTTTTTTTTCGATTTAAAAGCGTAATTTTTTTAAAGCGTAAAGTTTTTTTTTTAAAAAACGTAAATTTTTAAAACGTAAATGTTTTTTTTTTTTTTTTTTTAAGCGTAAATTTAAAAAAATTAATTTCTTTTCCAAATTAAATTTTTATTTATTTTTTATTTTTTCCACGTAGGAAAAAAAGCCGACTTGGCAAGCCACGTCACACAAACCCAGTATTGGGCAAGCCACGTAGATTGGAGAAAGTACAATACCATATCGACACGAGAAAAAAAGTCACTACTAACCAGGGTTGCAAAAAAAGTACAGGTAACATATCGGAACATTTGAGAAAGTAAGTTGCTATTTAATAGCTTAAACCCAATTTATAACTATAAAGTCTTCCATTTTTTTGGTTGTAGAAACAAGGTACCGTTACTGAAAAGAGCGCCCACTTACTTATAGCATCTCCTCGTTAGTATTTTCTTCTCCTCAGTCGATGTGGGACAAACAAATATTGTAGGAGTAATAACAAAGTGACCATCAATCCGTTTATGTTTGAATTATGTCCGATCAACTCACTCCTCATGCGCACCCGAAGAATTCTCTTTGACCGTGGAAAGTGCCGAGGGCCTTCCATGTGTTTGTGTGACGTGAGGTGGTCATGCGACACAAAGGTATTGTGCTAGTTGGAACACACATCTTACATTCAGTATCAAGTTGTCTTACATTGTTAGTATGCACTGAGCACTTGCCATATTACTTTATATTTAGTTGATAAATGTGACTTGTCAATGGAAAGCACAGCCCGTTAGAGCGGTTCACGTGAAATAAGTCTCAGGGAGATAAAGCTTCTTCAATGATCTAGTTTGTGTATAAAGCGATGATATATCTAAGAAGGCATATCATCACTGTCGATAATATTATGCACAGGAGGTGAAGAATGCACCTTTGTAGGTGTATGAGAAGTTGCCTTCAAAGGCTTCAAATGTTATGCTACTAATACATTCATATTATTGTGACATTGTCAAAACTAGACAATGCAAGCACAATTTCAAAACGAGTAACATGCTCCTAAGTTACAATAAGAGATTTACATTAAAAACTCGGGCCCAAATGTTCCTTGGCTTCTCATAGTTGAGGCCTGAGGGTCATCCGTCAAAGACTACACAATATGCTATTGACGAACAAAACTTTTGCCTGACTAGACACACTACAAAATTTTTGACATGTACTCACTAAAACTTTTCCTCACTAAAACCTTTAAAAGTCACTAAAAATAAAAAATAAACAAAAAAAATATAAAAATAAAAATTCGACATATGCTTACTAAAACTTCTAAAACTTTTCCCCACTAAATAATTTTATAATTTTAAGAAAAGTCACCAAAACATTAAAAAAGAAAAAAAAGCATCTCTTTATTCAACAAATAAAATCTCTTTCCCCAAATCAAATAAAAACCCATCTCCTCCAAAAACTTTTCTCCATCACCGGTAACAAATAAACGGATCTCCACCTCCATCTTCCATCTCCATCTTCAATTCAGAAACCCTAACTCCGTCAATTAACTCGCGTCACCACTTCTGTCTCCATCTTCTGCGGCACTGAAACCCTAACTCCGTCGTCACCACTTCTGTCTCTATCCGGTCGTCACCACTTCTGTATCTATCGCCGATTGAAACCCTAACTCAGGTATGTTTTGTATTTAGAAGTGTTTTGATAGCTGATTGATTTGTAGTGCTGATTGATGTTTTTGCTTAATGCTTTTACATAATTTCCAGTTGATGTTTAGTTTATGTTGATAGCTGATTGATGTTTAGAAGGTATCAAAACACTTAGATAAAGCTATCAAAAAATGAAGTTGTTTTTAGAATGTATGAAGATAAGCATTAAGTATTAGTATGGTTTGCGAAAAAGTATTAGGAACGAATATATTTGAGTCATTAGGATGATAATTAAGTTGTTAAAAAATGAAATTCCAGTCATTAGGAACGAATGTTGTATGGTTTGCGAAAAAGTATTAGTATGCCGTTTAGTTTAGTTTATGTTGATAGCTGATTGATGTTTAAGGAACGAATGTTGTATGGTTTGCGAAAAAGTATTAGTATGTCGTGTGTCGATTTGTAGGAATTAGCTGATTGATGTTTAGAAGGTGTGCCGAGTTGATTTGATGTTTTGTAATGGTATTGCGGTATACATGTAGGAATGAATCTCAACTCATAACTTGTTTGGCGGAGTTTTATTAGTCTGCATTTTATTAGTCGAAGAAAAGTCGTAACTGTTTGTGTTTAGCTGCGAGTATTGATTCAGGATGTCGCCTAATTCACCTAGTTTCTAAAGCCTAGCTAATTAAACGAGCTTGTGTTGTCTCGTATGTGAAAATCCATTAGCATAGGCATGAAGATTGGAGCACTCGTAATTTATGCTTGGTAAAATATTTTGATGAATGATAGGAATTTTAATACTTAATTTAATTTGTGTAGATACTAACCGATTATAGCTGAGTTGAAGTGAACTTAGGTTGATGCTTGTAAATTAAGCTAGATGTAGTAGAGACTTAACTTTTTTGTCCTCAATAAGAATACCACTATTTGCGTTCAGAATTTTGTGTTTATTTGATGATAATGTTGTATACACAAACACAAAGATTTTTCAATTAGCTAATAGAGTTTCATGGTTGTTTTAGGCACGTAAGATTTGAATATTACTTCAATTTTCTACTTTTGACATCATTATGGACAAATCTTGGATGTATCTTGCACCAAGATCTAGTTCACAATATGTAAATGGCGTGGAATATTTTCTTAACTTTGCTTTTGAAATCGAGTCAACATGGAGAGATATTGTGTCCATGCGAATTGTCACAATAGATTTCACCTTAAAAGACAAAGTGCATGATCACCTTATATGTGTTGGCTTCAAGAGAGGTACTTGAATTGGACGGATCACGGGAAAGTTACAGGTATCATCTTCGAGTATGATGGAAAATGATGAAGAAGGAGACAACGAACATGAAATGAATGAGATATTGCATGATCTTTTCCTACGGTGTCAATGGAAGGAAGTATTGGTGAAAGAGAACCTCGACCTCAACACGGACCTAATTTGAACCGTGAAAAGCAAAATGATAAAAGCAGTTTGATGATTTGGTCAAAATGTTAATCGAGAAGGTGTATCCTAATGCTAAGCATAACAAGTTATCTCGCCTTGGTTCGTTTATACCATATAAAATCTACGTGGTTGGAGCAACACATCATTTTCTATGTTATTGGAGTTTCTTCAAGAAGAGTTGTTGCACGATGGGAATATATCGCCTAAGAAACATGATGAGGCGAAAAACATCATGAAGAAGTTGGGGTTAGGGTATGAAAAAATACATGCATGTCCTAACGGATGCATGTTGTTCTGGAATGAAAATGAGAACAAAGATATATGCTCCGTTTGTAATGCTTCCCGATGGAGGGCCACCCAAGATAACTCTGGAGATGAGGCGGGTATACAAGATGAGGAGGGTATACAAGATGAGGCGGGTATACAAGATGAGCCGGTTATACAAGATGAGGCGGGTCTAAAAAAGAAAAAGAAGAAAGCAATGAACGTTTTGCGTTGGTTTCCCCTAAAACCAAGGCTTCAAAGATTGTTTATGTCTTCAAAAACGGCCCATCTTATGAAATGGCATCATTTGGAACGGGTAAAGATGGTAAACTACGACACCGGTGATGCATTGTCATGGAAACACTTTGATGAGAAGCATTACGAATTTGCAAGCGATCCTCGAAATGTTCGTTTGACTCTAACAAGTGATGGTTTCAATCCATATAGGTCAATGAATTCAAACTACGATGATTTGGCTGTCTTCGTTATTCCATATAATTTACCTCCATGGTATGTCATGAAACGACTAATTTTATTCTTTCTTTGATCATTTCGGGCCCCAAAGCCCGGTAATAAATTAGATGTTTACATGCAACCTTTGATAAAGGAGTTAAAAGAGTTATGGGCGGTATTGATACATTTGATGCCTCAACGAATCAAAATTTCAAAATGAAAGCATGATCATTTCTACAATATCGATTTTCTGGATATGCTAACCTTTACGGGTGGAGCACTAAAGGAGAATATGCATGTCTGTATGTGCTTTTGACAAAACTTCAAAATGGCTAGATCACGGTGAAAATGGTGTTACATGGGGCATCGAAGATGGCTTGAACCAAATCATAGCTCACGTAAAGATACTCGATCCTTTGATGGACATCAAGAATCAAGACAAGCTCTATCCCTTCGTGCTGGGATGATATTCTAAATCAATTGAAAGGTGTCGATTTTCTTGTAGAAAATTTTGATAAGGGTCCTTGGAAAAGAAAAGCATTTTCTTGAGTTACCTTCTTGGAAAGACTTGTTGTTGCGTCACAATCTCGATGTGATGCACATTGAAAAGAATGTATGTGATAATATTGTCGGGACTTTGCTTGGTCAGTGGAGAAGTCGAAGATAACTTGAAAGCTCGTCTAGACTTGTAAAATGGGGTATACGAGAAGAACTTCATCCAAAAGGAATCAAGAAACAATAATCTATCTTTGCCAAAAGCATGTTATGTAATGACTCGAGAGGAGAAAGATCGTTCTTGGAAACACTTAAATCTATCAAACCTCGATGAATATTCGTCTAATATCTCTCGTTGTGTGCAATTAAAAGATAGGAAGCTTATGGGGATGAAAAGTTATGATTGCCACATGTTGATGCAAGAATATTTGCCAATAGCGCTACGTTGTACTTTGCCGACCATGTTAGCAAAGTGGTAATTGAGTTATCGATTTCTTTAAGTGGATTTGTCTAAAGATTTAACGGAATATGATCTTAGATTTCTTGAATCAGCGTTGTTGTAACATTATGCAAAATGGAACAAATTTTCCTCCTTCATTCTTTCTTGTCATGGTTCATTTGGTGATCCATCTAGTTAGGGAGGTGCGACTCGGAGGTCCAAGAACTTTTCGTTGGATGTATCCTATTGAAAGGTATCTTTTTATCCTTAATAATTATACCTTTTACCTTATTATTTAAAAGTTAGTAAAACTTCACTTAACCTTCAATTCGGGGATCTTATGACTCTAAAATCATATGTAAGCAATAAAGCTTATCCGAAGGTTCAATTCTTTGAAGGGTATTTAGTGAGAGAAAGCAACCTTTGCTCTAGATACTTATCCGGAGTAGAAACCTTATTCTGAGACCTAAAAGGAATGATGACGATGATGGTGACAATCAAAATGAAATTGAAGAATCCAACTTCCTTCGTCCGGTCGACCGTTAGGAAAACATGCGTTCGAACTATCATTTCTCAAAAGGAAAAGGATCCCTAATTATGAAATCGATGACCAATCCTTAAACAAGCACATCGCTATGTGTTATTTAATGTTAATTCGGTCACGCCTTTTCGAGAGTAAGTGAACTTTATTTGCTAATCAAAATTTTACACTATTAACAAAAGTGTCTTATATTGATTATTTTCTACTTCTTATACAAGGGAACATAAAAGTATCGTTAGGGGGCAAAACCGTTCACGTCGACCATCTGAGTATGAACTTGAAAAGATTCACTGCCAAAACTTTAGTGAGTGGTTTCGAAATCGGGTAAGTATCTTAAACTACGACAAACACTACTACTAATTTATTGATTAGGTCTAAAGTGTTAATTAGCAATATTTTCTAGGTTAAACGCTTAGAAGAACAAAGGAATCCAAGAGTAACTGAAGAAATTAAGTGGCTTGCTCGTGGACCAAATAATCATGTGAACCGATATTCAGGCTACTTTGTAAAGGATACCGTTTTCACACAAAAGAGCACGAGAAAACACTCAAAACTCAAAACAGTAGCATTGTTGGGGTGGTGGATGCTAATCCTCAAGATGGCAACACTAGGCCATTGAATTACTATGGTTCCTTAAAGGACATTATTGAATTGAACTATTCTGGTAAGGTGAGTAGTATTATTCAAGTGTGATTGGGTTGATGCTAGTAGAGGATGTAAAAAAGATGAATTCGGTGTCACACTAGTGAACTTCTCGTATGCGGTGCACACAGGTGCTCAATTACATGATGACCCTTTCGTTTTAGCATCACAAGTTGAGAGATCAGTTATTTTGAGGTGTTTGGATTGCTTAAATATTTTCTGTCTGTTTTTGCAGATCTAAAGGAGCTCTATTTTAACTGGAAATCTGCTTTCTGAGTGGCAGGTATGCTTCTTTCGCTTACACATTTACAATGCCATAGTCCTCTGATTCATTAAAACACTTACTGGAAATGTCATTTCTTTAATAAAGTATAAGTTGTAATCAAATAACTTGATAAGCCCTTATTTTCAGTAAAACACTTACTGGAAATGTCATTTCTTTAATAAAAAACACTATGTAGAGACAAACTGAAATGTGGACGTCTTTTTGTTAATATGGAGCTATTATTTTTGTTTTCTACCGGACAAGTTGGAAGTTCAGAGTTATATTAACAACAGTAACAGGAGCTTGCGGGGGTGGGGGTGGAGGTGGAGGTGGAGGTGGTAGAGGTTTATTCTTTATCCTTTCTTCTATCATTCCTATAAAAACTGCATGGTTAAGAATGATAGAAAACATGTAAATATGGGCACATGCAAACACAGATAAGAAATGATAAGAAGTGAGAATGCGATGAACTTCATTGCTATGAACAGAGCATGCAATAGGGAATAACGATTTTGGTGCATGACTACATGGATGGACTCTAGTTGAATTATAGTGGTTATATCTTTGTCAACCAAGAAATGCTTGGTGTTATTTTTTAAATACCTTTTCTATGTATGATGGTTTCCTGGTTGGTTCTTCATACGCATCGTTACCTCCTCTTTTTAACAGTGTGAATCGTTACCTCCTTTTTTTAACAGTGTGAAGCCTGCAAAAGATAATATCGCATCATCTGTTTACAATCTGAGAATATAGAATAATAATTGCAATGAAACTGCTTGTATGTTAAAGTTGTATGATATGTATCCTAAAATGATGAGATCATAGTTGATTGTTGAAGATTATTTCTGACTTAGATTATGTATCTGTGAAAGAAGTCTGCTTATTGAAGATTAATAATGGATGCTCAACAAGGTATATCCGATGTTAAATTTGGTTTGCTCAATTTGATATGACAGTAGAGTCTTAGAAGTTTTTATTAAGCGTTTCTTATATACAATAACTCATTTATTTTCATAATAATGAGTGAAGTTATAGGTCCACCGAAACGGGTTCAATAGATGTTTCTAATGGCAAAGCAAAATGTTTGCAAACCGAGCCCGTTTTGGAATGGTAATGAAACCTACAGCAGCTTGAGAATTGACGTGCTCACTCCATAACACTTTACGATCAACATTAACATTACAAACAAGAAACCAACTATTATTTCTTAGAAGGCTAATCATCGCATCTGCCTACTGAAAACAAAACAAGGGTATCAAACATAGTTTAGCTGAAATTTTACATTAAAGTACTAATGAGACCATAGATTAATACCATTACCAAAACCATAGGGATGGTTGAGGCTCGAGGTAGCTCTAACAACTTCACTTCACTTCACTTCAACTTCACTTATAGTAGGCAAGTTCAAATTTCTGAGTGAGACCAGTGGAACTTCACTTCAACGATGGTTGAGGCTCGAGGGAGCTCTAACAACTTGGAAGCACACATCAACATCCCTTTTTCACCACCAGATGATTGGAATGAGCCAGGAAAGATAGCAATCCTCTTTAGCGAAGGGGAGCAAGCAAGTATACACTTTATCAAGCATATTTCAGACTCTAAACCTCTAAAGGATGAAAACCAAACAGACTGTAGCTGCAGCTTCCTGATTTTGGTATAGTGTTCCTTCAAAGATTCAAGTGAAGATAGAAGTGAAGGTGGTGGAACCACATCTTTGTATGTAGCCTACAATAACAAATAAATAATGTTCACATGAACAACAATGCGATTTTGAGTAGCACAATAAGATAAAAATGCATTTACTCACTGATACATAAAGGCTCTGCAAATTTCCAAAAAAAAAAAAAAAAAAAAAAAAAAAAAAAAAAAAAAAACCCCCAAATTTTTTTTTAAAAGAAAAAAACCTTTTTTAAAAAAAATTTTTTTTTTAAAAAAAAAAATTTTTTAAAAAACCCCTTTTTCCAATTAAAAAAAAAAATTTTTAAAAAAAATTTTTAAAATTAAAAAAGGGTTTTTTTCTTAATAAAATTTTTTAAAAACCCCCAAAAAAAAAAAAAATTTAAAAAAATTTTTTTTAAAAATTAAAATTTTTTTTTTAAAACCTTTAAATTTTTAAACAATTAAAAAAATTTTAAAAAAAAAAAATTTTTTTTTAAAAAAAAAAAAAAAAATTTTTTTTTAAAGGGTTTTTTAAAAAAAATTTTCCAAACCAAAATTTTTTTTTAAAAAAAAAAAATTTTTAAAACAAAAAAAAAAAAAAAAAAAAAATTAAACCCTTTAAAAAAAAAAAAAATTTAAAATTAAAAATTTTTTTTAAATTTTGGTTTTAAAAATCCCCAAAGGTTTTAAATTAATTAAATTTAAATTTTAAAAAAAAAAAAAAAATTTTTTTTTTTTTAAAAAAAATTTTTAAAAAAAATTTGAATTTTCTTTTTAAAAAAAAAAAAAAAAATTTTTTTAAAGGGTTTTTTTTTTTCCAATTTTTTTTTTTTAAAAAAAATTTTTTTTTTTTTTTTTTTAAAAAAAAAGGTTTTTTTTTTTAATAAAAAAATTAACCCGGGGAAAATTTTTTTAAAAAGGGTTCCCAACCGGGGTTTTTTTTTAAAAAAAAAAAAATTTTTTTTTTGGGGGAAAATAAAAAAAAAACCCCCCTTTAAAAAATTTTTCCCTTTTTTTTTCCTTTTGGGTTTTAGGGCCCCCTTTTTGGGGGGTTTTTTTTCCCCCAAAACCTTTAAACCTTTTTTTTTTTTAAAAACCCTTTTTTTTTTGGGGAAAAAAAAAAAAATTTTTTTAAAATTTTTTTAAAAAAAATTCCCTTTTTTTTTGGGGATTTTTCCTTTAAAAACCCTTTTAAAAAACCCCAAAAAAAAGGAAAAAAAAAAAAAAAAAATTTAAAATTTTTTTTGGGAAAAATTTAGGTTTAAACCCCCCCAAAAAAAAATTTTTTAAATTAAAATTATAATTGGGAAAAAAAAAACCCCAAAATTTTTTTTTAAAAATTAAAAAAAAAACCAAATTTTTATTTTTAAAATTTAAAATTTTTTTTTAAAAAAGTTTAAATTAAAAAACAAAAACTTTCCTTTAAAAAAATTTTTTTTAAAAAAATTTTTTGGTTTTTTTTAAAAAAATTTTTAAAAAAATTTTTTTTTAAAAAAAAAATTAAAAAAAAATTTTAAAAAAAAAAATTTTTAAAAAAAAACCCCCAAAAACCCCTTTTAATTAAAAAACCCCAAAAAAAATTTTAACCTTAAAAATTTTTAAAAAAAATTTTTTTTTGGAAAAAAAACCCAAAAAAAAATTAAAAAATTTTTAAAAAAAAATTTTTAAAAAAAAAAACCCAAAAAAAAAAATTTTTTTAAAAAGGGGAAAAAAAAAAGGGAAAAAAAAATTAATTTTCCCCTTTTTTTTTTAAAAAAAAATTTTGTTTTTTTAAAAAAAAAAAAAAATTTTTTTTTAAACAAAAACGGGGGGGGTTTTTTTTTTGGGGGGGGGAAAAAAAAAAAAAAGGGGTTTTAAAAAAAAAAAAACCCCTTTTTAAATAAAAAAAAAAATTTTTTTTTTTTTTTGGGAAATTTTAAAAAAAACCCCCCCCCCTTTTTTTTTTTTAAAAATTTTAAATTAAATTTTTAAAATTTTTTTTTAAAAAATTTTAAAAAATTTTTTTAAATTTAAAAAAAAAAAGGTTTTTTTTTAAAAAAATTTTTTAAAAAAAAAAAGGGGCCCCAAAAAATTTTTTTAAAAAAAGGGTTTTTTAATTTTTCCCTTTAGGGGGGGGGGAAAAAAAAAAAAAATTTAAAAAAAACCCAATTTTTTTTTTTTTTTAAAAAAAAACCCCACTCTTTTAAAAACCCCCCCTTTTTTTTTTTAAAAAATGGGCCAATTTCCCAAATTTTTTGGGGGGAAAAAGGTTTGGAAATTTAACCTTTTTTTTTCCCCCCCAAAAAAAATTTAAAAAAAAAAAAAAAAAATTTTTTTTTAAACCTTTTCCCAAAACCCCCCCGGTTTTTTTT
Source organism: Chrysanthemum lavandulifolium (assembly GCA_022545495.1). NCBI lineage: Eukaryota > Viridiplantae > Streptophyta > Magnoliopsida > Asterales > Asteraceae > Chrysanthemum > Chrysanthemum lavandulifolium. The sequence goes on from CM040238.1 coordinate 281,645,723, forward strand.
TCCTTTTCCCCAGAAAAAATTTTTGGAAATATTAAAATTTTTTTGGGGGGCCCCTTTTAAAATTTAAAAAAAAAACCTTTAAAAATTTTAAAACCCCCTTTTTTTTTGGGGGGTTTTTAAAAAAAAAATTTTTTTTTCCCCCCCCTTTTTTTTTTTTTTTAAAAAAAATTTTTTTTTTTTTTTTTTTTTTTTAAAATTAAAAAATTTTTTTTTTAAAAAAAACCCCTTCAAAATTTTAAAAAAAACTTAAAAAATGGGAAATTAAAATTTTTTTGGTTAAATTTTTAAAAAACTTTAAAAAATTTTAAAATTTTCCCCAAAAAAAAAAAACCAATTTTAAAAAAATTTTTAAAATAAATTTTAAAAAAAAAAAAAAAAAGAATTTTAAAAAAAAAAAGGAAACCCAAAAAAAAAAAAAATTTTTTTTTAAAACCCGGGAAACCCCAAAAAAAAAATTTTAAAATTTTAAAAGCTTTAAGGAAAAATTTTAAAAAAAGGGGGGCCTTTTTTTAAAAAAGGGAAAATTTTTTTTTAAAAAAAAAACCCCAAAAATTTTTTTTAAAAAAAAATTTTTTTTCCTTGGGGGGGTTTTTTTTAAAACCCCAAAAAAAAAAATTTTTTTTAAAAAAAATTTTTTTTAAAAAAAAAACCCCCTTTTAATCAAGGGGGCCCCAAAACCCGAAAAAAAAAAAAAAAAGGGGGGTAAAACCCAAAAAAAAAATTTTAAAAAAAATTTTTTTTTTGGGGTTTTTTTAAAAAAAAAAAAACCCCCCCCAAATTTCCCAAAAAAAAATTTATTTTAAAAATTTTTTTTTTTTTAAAAAAACAAAAATTTAATTTAAAAAAATAAAAAAATCATATACTATTTAGACTAGTCTTTTATTCGGATCAAACCAAACCACACACAAATTTTGTTTCTTACTCAAACCACAACACACCTACCACCACCCCCAAAAAAAATAAAAAAGCATTTAAAAAGAAATAATAATAGTAAAAAAGTAAATAAGTTGCAACTTACGTTGTTGTGATAACTTGGCGCCCAACGTCGTTGCCCTTTTCTCCTTGCCGATATCATAACGCCGGATAATGTAGGTTTGGTCCTTATGGTTTAGGCAATTTGTAGGTTTGGTCCCTATCTTTTTGAAAGTGCAGCAATAGTTCGCATAATGAAGTTTAGATTGCAAATACAATCCCTCAATCGATGTAAAATGACCAAATTACTCGTTTCTTCATTATAAATAAATGATATTTTAGTCATTTAACTTTGGTTAAGGAGCAAACATGCAATCCAAACCTCACAATAGAGACTATCAGTGCACTTTCAAAAGAATAAAGACCAAACCTGCTTTTGGTCAAACTACAAGGACCAAAAGAGCAATTTAATCGTTTTTTAAAGTATGGCTAACAAATGTTATACACAACTTTTGAAAATAATTGTATAGTTTATGAAATATCATAATCAGCTCCATCTAAAACGTAAGTTTTGTAGAAACCTAAAAAAGGTACATCTTCACTGTCGTTTCAGGTGCTGGCCACGAGATTCATATCTATGAAATGTTTCTCTATAGATTGCAGAAGGTGTTGTGTGCATCCCCAATTAATAGATCTCCTCATTCCCGTCATATATGTTGTCTTTCTAAAAAATGAGATGGTTAAGAATGAATATATAACATATTTTTGACACCTTAAAACTTAGGAAAAGTGTAGACCAATGCTTTCAAAAATAAGTCATTAGTAATCTCGATGACAAAAATATACAAATTGTTGTAAAAATAAGAACAAATAGCACCGATGTTTGAAAACAAATGATTTGATTTTGAAGTACATCGTTGTTCCTTAAGATCTCAAGTCAGGTAGTTGGGTCAAACCATCAAAGTTATTTGCATGTGTCCAACTCATCGAAAGTCGAAACCTTTCCATGAGTTATCTTGCCAAATATTAGTCAATCATCTTGGCCATATCGTTACTTCGGCTTTACTCTATAAAGTATTTTATGTTAGAGATAACGTATAATTAAGTAGCATAAAATAATGTTTGACAGAAGTTGCTTTTAGAGGCTAAAGCCTAAAAGTACATCATAAAACGAGGTGTTTCTTAAATTAAGTGGTGTAGAGAGAGATATTTACATTCGGGCATTCACTATGATAGTTTATGAAAAGGTTTAAAAATTTGTAAACCAAAGTGAACATCTATCAAGCTTCTGTGCTATGAAGAAGTCTAGAATATTGAACCTTTTCATAATTTAATGCATTTGAATTATATGAGATGTTTATAAAACTTGAAAAGGTTTATACATAATGAGGATAGGTTTATAAACAAAAAGGTTATAAATTAATGTCAAAACACAAATATAAACTTTTAAAAAGGTTTACCATAATGGATGCCCTTAGTCACTTGTTCAAAAACAGAGATTTTTATGCATCTTCTCATTAAGGCCAGACGGAGTGGGCGTAAGAACCCCCTCCGTAACCACCCTGTCACGCGGCACACGCAAAACAGCAAACATAGGTCACGAAAATTTTGAACACTTATGGTGACCGGTTCACTATGGTGACTTGCAAAAGTTGTGGGCCCGTTTTCAAAAAATAAATATTTTTTATTTGTTTTGTGAGTGTGTGTGAGATATGTAGTCGGATATTTATACTACATATAATAGAAAAACGGTCAAACCTTGAAAAGTGAAAAGTTGAAAGTCAAAGGTGAGAGAAATATAATGTGTAATTAATACATATTTACACAAACCTTGTACTTGAAAACATATATACACAAACCTTGTACTTGACCACTACATTTATTTTTAATGTGCAAAGAAAGGAAAACAGAAAGAGAAAAAAACACAATGAATGTGTAATTATTTTTGAAACTACTAGAATCGTGTATTAATTTTTTCTAACTACAAGTGTCAAATAAAAAACTCCTCTTATTAAAACACCTCATTACTTAAAAAACAATAATTTATTCACATTGTACAACTAATTAAAAAGCATATCTACCAAATTAAAAACAACCAATTAAAACACCCCTTACAAAAAAATACAAATGTACAATTTAGACAAACTACAACATAATCCTAAATATAAAATAATTAAACACACTAATTAATGTTATTTTTAAAACACCCTAAAATAAAAAGTACATGTTCTTATACACATTAAAAAAAAAAAAAAAAAAAAAAAAAACCTTTCATACAAGCTAACAAGTTGATGGTATATATAATTTTGAAAATCGGACCGGACCAACGGGTTCAACCGGGAACCGATGTCGCCACCGGTTCGGCTAACCAATAACAGTCATCCAAAAACGAACTAGAGAGGACCCGTTGAAACTGATACAAACTGGTGAATCGGGTCTCATCGAGATCTATTTCTCCGGTAAATCATCACAAGGTACCCGCCGCCGCAACGCGCTACTATATATAAATGAAAAACCAAAAAGTAAAAAGTGAAAAGTTGAAACTATTAATATATACCGAAAACCGGGGTGACCCGGCACGCTTCAAACCCGGTGGGTTGACCATGTTTAATTTGACCCTTTTAACCCAACCTGTTGGGTTGACTCAGTTTAAATCGACCCGTTTTTCGACGGGAATGGTTCAACCGGTTGAACCACCTGGGTCGAACCGGGTTCAAAACATTATGTTTATTCCCCAAATCTTCAAAATTTTATTATTTTTTGTTTAGAACCCATAAACTTTTTTTAACACAAAACGATCTGTCGCTATATAAATATATTATATATAAGTTTTTCTTCAAAAACGATTATACTAGTAATGTTTTACTATTAAGAGAAAATATGTGTCCGTTAGTGCACATTTAACTTTTCAATAGGATAAATACACCCATTTAAAAAAAATAGGGCTAAATGTTCTCAAATCTTTTACAAAATAGCCAAAATTAGCTCATTTTTATATATTTTGGACTAATCACATTCATGCTCATTTTGGTACTTGCGTTCTTCTTAACAACGTCACGATTAATCTCATCCTTGTTAGTTTTTACGCGACAAGTGACGTGTTGTTAGTTTTTATATCATAACTGATGTAATGTTTACTTTCATTTTCATTAAATGTTTTTATATGTTGTTTGATAGATGTTAAGAATTTTGTCTAAACTTTAGTCATCGTATAGTAAAACCGTTTGCAATTGCATTTTCATTGGTTCACGTTCTATTTTAAAAGCTACACAAAACACTCACCACAATATCACAAATCAAAAATTATCTGACGCTAGAAACCGATGCCGCTAGGCGCGGGTACTCGCCTAGTATTTGTATAAAGTATGTATTTTAATAAAAGGTGGGGTAGGGTAACCAAAACAGATGAATGGTGAGAGAGAGAGTGATGGGAAGTGAGAGGGGAGAGAAAGCTGAGGTGACGCTGATGTGGACGGTAACCCAGTCACCACCACTCCTTTTAGCCTATGATTAAGATAGGGTTTGTGCTCACTCAATAAATGAAAAAGAAACACCCCTTTAACATTGTATATTAAAACTAGTAAAAATGATTGGAAGCCTTAAGAGAACATGAGATTTTCTCTTTTCTTGGTGATGCCTTGATACAAGAGCCTCCGTGGTTCATGGGTGAACGCGTGTAGGGTGTTTGTGTGTATAGGAAATGTATCTAAGTTAGAGTTTTCTCCGTGGTTGCCTAATGCTAGTCACAAAATGATAGACTAGATGAATTGGTGATTGAATGCTGGTTTATGCAGTTGTTTCTATGGTTTCTTCATGCTACTTTTTTAACTGCTATGGGCATGTTCATTCAGTAATAGTAGCTTTGAATTTCATTATGTGTACGATTTGAATTAAAAAACACGTATGCTCTCATATTTAACCGTCAAAGTTATCCAAATGGTTAATCTGGAATTGGACCATACCTGTTAAGGTTCGTTCAATTCAAGACAGGATCTGTGACTTTTTAAATTAATGGACTAAAAGTGTTATATCGGGCAAACCGCAAGAACAAAAAATATAGTTAACTTATAATTTTATCGCAAGTACTAATGTATAAACAAATTTCACAACAATTTAAAGCTTGTATTAATATCTAATAGGCATATTAATCCGTACAAGTTATTGGGAAAATAGTACAAACACTAAAAACACATTTTTGTTTCTTGGAATATTAAATTTGAGTTGATAATATTTTAAAATAATAAAGCTAATATTTATCTATACTATATTATAAAGTATTTGAAACCTTACAAAAAAAAAAGTTTTAAATTATTAAGCTACACTTACTCATTTGACAAGAGTTGCTTTTATAGGCTAAAAGTACATCCATAAGGCTGTAACGTTGTATATTAAAACTAGGGGTGTCCGTGGTACTAGAATCGGATCGAACAGGAAGAATTGAAAACTGAAAATAAGGAAAATGTGAAACCGAGAACCGTCCCATAATCTTCGGTTCAGTTCCGGTACGGTATTGGGTTCCGGTACCGGAATTTTCCGTAATTCCCGAAAATAACCGAAGTGTTTTAAAAAAATGATTATTTTTGTTGTCAATCATTCATAAAGGACATGCTATCAATACAAACACATAAAAAATGTCTCTAAAAATGCAAATAGTTTCAATAATTCCTTTTGTTCATAACAACATAAACAAAAACATAAAATGTCAAAATATAAGTTTATAATTGTTCAAAAGTATCAAGAACACGCATTTGTGTTTAAAACCTCTAAAAACACTTAATTCTCACCTTGATATTATAGTCTATCAATATAAGAGAAGTTGTCATATACGACGAATGTTTAATTTTTTCATCTCATCAGATCGTAACTTAGTATCACTATCTAATCAACTATGATCATAATCAACTATGATATTAGTAATTGTAAAACATTAAAACTTGGCGTTATTTGAAATGGATTAAAGCTTATGGTTTTTGATTTTATTGTTACAACTTACGAATGGGTGAACTTTTTTTTAAGATTGCTTGTACACAATGTCTCAAATAAACCCTATAAAATTTCATACTTTCCAAAGTGTCGGTTCTTTCGGGAGTATCGGAACCGGACGGTTCCATCCCGAACCGTCTTGAAAACCAAAGATTTAGAATTTTAGAAACCAATAATCGGATAAGGGCTCTAATATACAGTTCGGTTCTAGTACAAACCGATACGGTTCCTCAGTTTTTTCTTTTTTACACCCCTAATTAAACAAGCAGACAACATGCTCCTAATTCTAACTATTGCTACTGTGAGAGAATAAAAAGTTCATCATTAAAACTATCATAAATAATTTTGACTAATAATTATATAGTTTATAAATACTAAAGGTTCATTGCGAGTGGAGAGATAAATCAACGCTTAAATAATAAGCTTTACCTCCCCATCAAAATAAACCCATAACATTTATAACTATAAAGTCTTCCATTTCTTTGGTTAGAAGAAACCATGTAGTGTAACTGAAAATAAGCTCCCCCTTACTTATAGCATCTCCTCCTTAGTATTTTCTTCTCCACCGCTCGATGTGGGACAAACAAATATTGTATAAGTAATAACAAAAGTATAAAGTGACCATCAATCCATTTACACTTCACTCAAATGCACACTCCGAAAGAATTCTCCCCGACTGGTGGAAGGTGCCCGAGATCCTTCCCATGTGTTTGCGTGTCATGAGGTGGTCATGCAGGAAGGAGTGACCACTTGGGAACTCCCCATGGTCGATACTCATAGCTTCAGTTCATGTTGCATAGAATGTCATGAACATTCTTAAAAGGTTTAGAAGGAAATGATTTCGACCCAAGTTATTGTGCTAGTTGGAGCGTACATATGACATTCATAATTCAAGTGGTCTTCCTTACACTGTGTTCTATAAGTACGTTTAATGAACCCCAAGAGGCGCGCGCGGGGGTGTTCCACAACACAATAGTTGTATACTTTTAATAAATATACGAGTGAAATACTTTATAACTAGCGCCTGACTTTACTTGTTCATAGTTGATAAATGTGACTTGTCAATGGAAAGAGGAGTCCGTTAGAGCGTTTCCGATGAAATGAGACCAAGGGAGCTGAGGCTTATTCACTGATCTAGTTTATGTATGGGAGGTGAAGAAAGCACCTTTGTAGGCGTAATGCTTTGCTCGATACACGTTATATATCAAAACTAGACAATCAATACGAAGCACAATTTCAAGAGTAACCTTTGCTCGATACATCTGCTAGAGTAACTAGCTCTTAGCTCTTACTCTTGAGTAACAACATCACAATTATACTATTACTTATATAATTTTGATAAACATGCATTTTTTGATATATATTAATTCGTACAACGCTAATCATCGCATCTGCCAACAGAAAACAAAACAAGAGCATCAAGCATATAGTTTAGCCGAAATCTTACATTAAAGTACTAATGAGACCATAGATTTACACCATTACCAAAACCATAGGGAATAGTAGGCAAGTTCAAGTTTCTAAGTGAGACCAGTGGATCTTCACTTCAGCGTTGGTTGAGGCTTGAGGTAGCTCTAACAGCTTGGAAGCAAACATCAACATCCCTTTTTCACCTCCAGACGCTTGGAATGAACAAGGAAAGATATCAATCCTCTCTAGCGAAGGGGAGCAAGCAAGTATACACTTTATCAAGCATACTTCAGTCTTTGAACCTCTAAAGGATGAAAACAAAACAGACTGTAGCTGCAGCTTCCTAATTTTGGTATAGTGTACCTCCAAACATTCAAGTGAAGATACAGGTGAAGGTGGTGGAACCACATCTTTCTCTGTAGCCTACAAGAACATATAAATAATGCTTATATGCAAAACAATGTGATTTTGAGTAGCACAATAAGATAAAAATGCATTCACTTACTGTTACGATAAGCCTCTGCAAATTTGGCGATCCCCAAATCATACCAAAAGCACATGATAGCATTTCAGAACTTCCAAAATCTAAGTTGTATAATGCAAGAGTTTTGAGATAAGGAAATACAGTAGGGACCAGCTTGCTACCACCAGCCAACTGCAGTAAGTACAAAGCCACTTCATATATTTAAGCATTCATAAACCTCAGCATATCTAGTTTGTAAACTGAATTTCAAAAAAGCAAGTTAGTCTTACCTTGCAGTTTCCAAAATTCAGATAAAGGTCTTGAAGTTTCGGAAGGGAAATAACAAGCTCAAAGATATCTAAACCTTCGATGGCTATATTTTCAAGGTCTTGTAATCGCAACGATAACACTTTAATATTCTCAAGTTTATTACTCTCAACTAGTTTCACTTTGCCTAAACGACAGTTATAACTAATTTTCAGAATCTCAAGTGAGGGGCACCGACTTATGAATTCCCCAATATTTCGACATTTAATTTCTACAAGAGTAAAGTCCAAGTTCAATAGATTTGGAAAACCACAAAAGCCAGGTGGCACATGGAAACAGCAATTACGTAGCTCCAAAAGTTTGAGCTTTAGGCAAGCGAAAAGATGGGTGGGCAACTTTAGTAGTTTTTGGTGGTTATTTATGACTGTGAACTCCCTAATTCCTTTTCGTGACAAGAACAAAACCCAATTATAAACCTCCTCAACATCTAATATCTTGTGATATGGTATAAAGAGGACAAACTTTGTTACGACACCTTTAAGATGGAGGAGAAGTCTACTTATAGTCCTCTCACTGCAGTTATTTCCGCCATCTAGACCTGGTTCAAAGAAATTTTCATCAAATACGAGTTGGCTGATATTAGTCCAGTTATACCTCCAGTTTCTCGAAAAATGCCCGTCCTAACTGTTGGAATTATATACCATGACAATCATAAATATAAACAATAAACATCAAAGTAAGTGCGGAAGCGTATAGGATTTATTAATGAACAATTAATTAACATAAAAGAATATGCGTACCTTTTCTTGATTCTAGCCGAACAAGAATCAAATCCACAAACTAGCAATTAGGATGAACCCTAATTAGGGTTTATAGGATTATGTGAATTACCCCTTACCGTTTTGTAATTCAATCCAAGATAATAACAAAAGTATGTTATTACTATGTTCTTGCACGTACACGTACTAAACCGAATTAAAGTAATGCTAGTTTTATCAAACAAAATAACTTGGTATGTGGAAAAGTTTTGGATCGACACCCACAAAGGTGTTCGACCGGTTTGGAGAGCAAAAACACACACAAACAATTTAGGGTTTAGCTTATGAGCACAAGAGATGGAAAAATAAAACCCCTAGCCTTGTTTATATACCCAACTAAACTTGGTGAACAAGTTGGTTTTCTTTCCTTGTTTTGATCCTTGGCCGATCGGTTTAGGAGTCCCTAAAGGGATTCCGGAACCTTCCCAACTTTTGCAATTTAGTCCTTTTCCAAATATCTTTAACGTCCGTTAGTCCATTACATTAATTACTTAACGTCCGTTAGTTATTTCGTTTAATAAATAAATAAATACAACATTTATATTTAATTATTTAACTTTAAATTCTCATACGTAAAGTGTGCAATCCCATAGTCTCGAGTTCGATCCTAACTCACGTCTACTAATTTATATCCATAAAACCAACAGCTCCCACTTGGATATATCTTAATAGAGTGATCACATTCGGTTAGCGTCTAGCAACACTTCGATGCCTCTAGTACAACTCGAGCAAGGCTCCTGGAAAACCTTTTAATGATTTCTCATTATTATTATCCTTTTGTTTCTAATACCATGTTAAATAAAGATATGGAATTAAGTCATTCTTTATCCAACTATTACATTTCTCGTTATTAGTGATTGAGCAAGATTACCAAATCTTACGAACATATTCGGGGAGAACTTTGGTGGTGGCCACGCAAACATCTTGTCAACCCTACGAGGGGCCAAGATATTAAACTCCAAAATAAATTTGAAGGAACAAATTCTATCTTGACTACGAGAATAACCCATGAACTTTGCAACACTTGAAACAACCCTTATGACTACAAGTTACGTATAGCGTTAAGTTGTTCCACGAAGTGCACTACATTCATGACACTTATCCGGTATCTCAAGTCCGAGGATAACTATTCATAATTTACTTATAACAATATCCACAAAGTAAATTATGTAGTTGGGATAAGTCCTATATTCAATTCATTGAATATCATCGAAATTGGTATGCATTCTCATCAATATACTTTCAAGTATATTCTACCATATCTCTCGATTTGTCTTAGTTTAATGATACTCCCATATCATTAATTGACAACGGACGATTTAGAATAAATAAATTTATTCACGGATTAAACATGCAAATATAGGATACAATATATTATAAAATCAAACATACCAAGTATTTGATTTATTATAACAATTGTTTAACATCCCTTATCCAAATACCAAATAGATCAATGCATGAAAATTTCAGTTCGATGAATTATGCCTCAAGTAATGACAATCATACTTGTTGACAAGGCATAAATCAACCAACTTGATCTATCATAATTTTGAGAATACTTATTTCAAGAATTCAGTTTAGTGAAGTCCTTGTATGTGTGCATTCACCAATCCACATAATAATTCATAAAGTGTGTGACATCCTCTATCACCAATTTATGACAATTTAAACTTTCAAACATTTTAAAATTTAAAGTATCCTTATTCTTTTAATGTATAATGCAACTGTGCTCTTAGTAGCATAACTAGTTCACATGGCCATTAACAAAGATGAAATCCTACCATGACTAGTATTGAGTGTCATCTCAATTAAACCAGTATCATTGTATACAAACAACAATATGCTCATTAAAACTCCGTAAACTTTAATATCCTTGTGTAATTTTTGATGCTTTCCTAACTTTCAAGTTTAAAGCTGATGACAATTTTCACAACATTTGACATATTGTTCATCCATAGAATCTAGGAGCAATTCCAGGTTTTGAGGATGTAATTCTATTAGAATATTCATACACAAATTATCTAATAACTTTTAGTTAGATATCAATGTTGTCAAATCACTTCTTATTCAAGAATGATACAACAATTTTAATACACAACATGATGTACATGATAGGTCAACCTTAGAATTCATTCACGTTCTATCTTGTCAAAAGATATTTATCAATTTCCCAAATGATATATCATGTTTTATTAGAATCATTTATTTTACTGCACATGTTTATTAACAATAAACATATATTTCAAGGTTGTATGTTTTAATTTTTAAATCTTACAAGTGAAGTTTCATTCTAATCTAAGACTTAACATTTAGCTTACAAGGAATGTTACTTACTATATGTTATACAACATATAAGATTTAAGAAACTTAACATAATACTCCCACTAGCTTTCAGGAATACTTAAAATTTATCTTATTTTAATTATAAATCGAAAATGGGATTTAATAATTAAACATAAGAATAATTTCATAGATGCATGCATTTATCCATTCATGAATTATTTGCACTTCGTACACTTTCAAAGATTATAAGAATTCAAAAAACCTTTCAATTACTTACCGTCCTCACTCAAGTAATTTCTCAAGAAAAAATTTTGATATTCCATTGTCATATTTCATATTAATGAAAACAAGTATGACAATTATCATCTTTATATATTTAATGTGTCTAGAAAAGAATATTCAATCATAATTAATTGCTTAAATATGATTAATAATCTTGTCATAAAACATGCATTAAATATGTGTACAATATTGTCCATATGATTTCTACATAGAAATTCAAACCACTAGGGTTTTGCATCTCTTTGAAGTAACTCATTTCCATTCTCTAGTCTAACTATTAAGATAAACCAAATTTCCAAAATTGATTATCTTTATGGACAGCATCTTTAACATTCATAGTATGAGTAATTTTCCAAATTCAATATTTGGTAATCCATCATAATGATTATCAGGTTTACTATAATCCTGTAACTCATATTTCTCAGCATATAAGTCAAATATCTGAGATATCCTTGCAGATCTATGAATGAAAATTCCATCATCATAAGGTCTATCAATTGCATGTCTAACCTCATCATGATATTTACTAGTGTGTTTTAGAAGATTATTTTTCTTGTAATTTTATCTTTCAAGATAGAAAAACTCCCACTTGCCTTTTGTAATATATAGACTATCTATATATACTTAGCATTTAGAGCAAAACTACATTGTTCTCTTTTTGGGACATTACAAATACACATTGACAATTCCTGACTTTAGTTTGTTAATAACCTATTCATAAGTAGTTTAACAAATTCAGAATCTTCAATTTAAAAACTTAATGTGATTCATCACATTCCATAATGAAATGGTGTTTTATTAATCTTCTAGGTTGGAGTCATATTGAGTACATTCAATCCATACTCAATATTCTAACAGTGTTACTTTTTAAGAAAGAAGTTACGGTTAAATCAAACAAATCAAATAGAGTTTGATTCTCCTAACTGAACATACCATCAACTTGTGGTATTCATTAGAATTTAATATTGTAAGACAATCTAACAATTTATAAGATAAACATATTCCTTTTGGCTTACCTATTTACCAACTAAGTCAACTTAATGATATAATAGACTTTCCAAGCCAATTGCATGCTTTATAACACAAGTACACTTTAACCAAGTCACTTCATATCCATGTCTCATCAAGAAAACATAAACTGTTATAATCCCATTTGTACGTTATAAATCATTGATCAACTCAATGACTTCTTGTATATGTCTTAATTAAAAACATAACAAGTTAACGTCTTACTTTATTATAAGTCTTAAAAGACTTTATGTTTATGTCTTTACAAGGAATCATAAACATGTTTTACTAAAGTAATTATGAACACAACTTTTGGTTTCAATAGTAATTTCAAGTTAATTTATTTACTTCACAATAATGTAGGACTACATTATTTATTCATTTATTTATGTCATTCCAAAAATTCATAAATATACAAATTGAAGTAGGATTAGATTACTTCATTTAATTTTATGTCATTCTAATAATACATAAATATTTAATTTGAAGTAGTCTTATATATCATTTTGACAAATGTTCTAAATACTTGTCTAATTTAGAAACTGCAAATATGTCCATGCAAGGTCTGACTTCACATAGAGATTTACTTTGTTGTTGCAATCTCGCCAAGTTCTGACATGATGTAAATTGCAACACCAAGTGTTTCTTGAATTAGATATGTACAAGTTATATTAGAACGTTAGTCTCTTACCTTGCAGTCAAGAGAATCCTTTAAATCATATACCTATATGTTGTACCTTGCACACAATATAGATTTCTCCCACTTGTGCATGAAACAACATCATGTAGCAGATAAACAACACGACATATGTTTGTTTATGTGACTAATATGATTGTGTCATTGATATTAGCATAACTAGTTGATGTAGAACCACTTCATTGTCTAATACGGAAACATACATGACTATCCTTAAAAACATAAGTGTCTACAAGTGGAAAATAATTATCTTAAGACATTCTAGAGATAATCTGGGTTACTACCAAGATGACAAAGCTTGTAACTCCCACTGAATAAGAGATCATTACATTAATTCCTTATTCAGTAATAAGAACTCAACACTCCCACTGGATTTGACAACATTGTAAGTGTTTCATTAACCAGTGAAAGAAAATAGTGTATTATTTACTTCCTACACCTTTGAGAAAGTCCATACATAACAATTACAAATGTACTTAAAAGAATGTATTCTACTATGTAGATGATGAATTTATCCATCAATGCTATTAACTTGAAAAATTGGGCATGCAATTTCTTTCTTAATAGTTCTACTATTCCAACAATTGTAAGTCGTACTTTTAAATGGTCAAAGCACAACAACTAGATAAAATATGCTAGTTTGTCTTTTTACCAATTATGCAGTAATTAGTCTAGCTTCTAATTTAATAACTCAGAAATATGCAATTTTCTTAACTATTAAAATTTGCTTACGAGTTATGTATTTAGAATTTAGACAATTCTAATTGTCCTATCATACCTTTCTTCATTCATGAAAAGGAATAGGGTTGAATCTCACTCTTTCGCGTGAAAAGAGGACTTTGTTTATTCTTTTAGTAACGTTGACTCTACTAAAACCCTTACAGGTTTAGATCAATTTTACCAATACAGGAATAACCTACGTTTACGGTTTAATGTTGCATTAATACATTTAAAGAATTAGCAAAATTCAATTTTAGTATTTTCGATAATTAAACTTTTCAAGAAAATAAAATACCCAAGGTAATATTCATATAACCATAGAATTTTCTCGAAAACTAGGATCCAAATTATCATAGGTTCATTACATCAGTTGATCTGCTAGCAACGAACGCATATAATAAGGTAATTTGTCGAACATTAATTGGAAAACAATTTCCAACTCCTAGATCATTATGGGATTTATATTTTCCAACCCTATTGCAAATATAAACATGTTTCATCCCATCTTATGCCATTGAGTCCAGGTCTCACTTCTACTCAACTTAAGTGTCTAACTTAAAGAGCGCAAATATGTCCATGTAAGGTCGGACTTTACATAGAGATTTACCTCTCCATCACAATCTAGCCAAATCTTGTCATGGCGTAAATTGCAACTTCAAGTGTTCCTTTTAATTAGATGGCATATTCTTAATTTAAAAGGGTACTAGTTTTGATTTTATGTGGTTAAATCAAATATGTACAAAGATGTCATGCATTCATCTTGTAGCATAAATTTTAATAAAAAAATTTTTATTACCAATTCATAAAGATCAAATTATCAAAGTTTTGATTGAGGTATTGGGTTCACCAATCAAGGAATTTAGTGTTAATTATCATCCATTATACCGTACTTTTGCATAAGTGTAAACACTTAGTGTTTCGGATAATTACCACCGAAGTGGCGCATGGAATTAAAACTAATTCGCCCTTAAGATGAGCTTGTACTTTTATGGCTTACTAAGTAGCTCCATTCGAACTTCTGAGGCGGAGGACCGGTAAGCGCAAAAGCATAACCTTAGACATCCTTTCGGTGTGTTGTGCGCACTTCTTAAATAACCCTTTATAGTTCATTCTAATGGGTGAGCCGTTCGGTCATTGTACCAAAGTCACCAATCAATTAAACTATTGAAAACTTAACTCTTCCAAAACAAATCAAATTTCGCCATTGTTTAGTCCGTATTATTTATCTATTCAAAATTACCCTTTGCTTAAAAGCATCGCACATAATAAACAAACAAGTAATAAATAAAAATAAACTACTAAAAACAATGCGCATAATAAACAATTTATACGTGTAAACAAGTAGCCACATGCAACTTATTCGATAAAACCCTATTAATAATCAATGTCTAGGTTAAATTAATGTATATACTAATTAGGGCTTTCACTCTCTCAATTGAGAGTGAGCCACATACATCGAAGAATCGATTGCGTAAACCCATAATTAATAATATACCAAATTGCACATAATTGATTCATTAATATATATACATATATTGGAGTCTTCCCCAATTCAAGATTTATCGTAAATAAATATGTCATAACAATTAAACAATATCAAAGAAACTTATCCATGACTAACATGCATGTATAATCATTGTACATCATAACAATTATACAAATAGTCACAAGATCGCATATAAAATTCCATGACACATAACAAATTATTCATGAATTAAGCACGTAATAATGTATTAATTCTAGGTTTTAATAAGGTTAGCAAACAATTTTCAAAACCCTAATAAATTTATGTGTATGTCGACTTAAAAAAAAATGGGGTACGCCCCAATTAACAAAAAAATCGACCAAACAAAATAAAACATAAACCCTAGATCAAACATATCAAACATCATACAATTATATGTTTTATTACGCGTTTATGTAATTAATTACTGATTAAAACCAATGACTCGTGATGCCACTTGTTGGAATTATATAACATGACAATATAAATATAAACAATAAAACATCAAAGTAAGTGCGGAGCGTATAGGATTTATTAATGAACAATTAATTAACATAAAAGAATATGCGTACCTTTTCTTGATTCTAGCCGAACAAGAATCAAATCCACAAACTAGCAATTAGGATGAACCCTAATTAGGGTTTATAGGATTATGTGAATTACCCCTTACCGTTTTGTAATTCAATCCAAGATAATAACAAAAGTATGTTATTACTATGTTCTTGTACACACGTACTAAACCGAATTAAAGTAATGCTAGTTTTATCAAACAAAATAACTTGGTATGTGGAAAAGTTTTGGATCGACACCCACAAAGGTGTTCGACCGGTTTGGAGAGCAAAAACACACACAAACAATTTAGGGTTTAGCTTATGAGCACAAGAGATGGAAAAATAAAACCCCTAGCCTTGTTTATATACCCAACTAAACTTGGTGAACAAGTTGGTTTTCTTTCCTTGTTTTGATCCTTGGCCGATCGGTTTAGGAGTCCCTAAAGGGATTCCGGAACCTTCCCAACTTTTGCAATTTAGTCCTTTTCCAAATACCTTTAACGTCCGTTAGTCCATTACATTAATTACTTAACGTCCGTTAGTTATTTCGTTTAATAAATAAATAAATACAACATTTATATTTAATTATTTAACTTTAAATTCTCATACGTAAAGTGTGCAATCCCATAGTCTCGAGTTCGATCCTAACTCACATCTACTAATTTATATCAATAAAACCAACACTAACAGCCTCTTTTATAGGCAAGCACTCCAAAATATGACTGATCACATTCTCTGGCATGTTGCTAATACCATCTTCTGGTGAAACTTTAGATGCTTTATGTGTCCCATAGGCCTGTTTCATGACGCTAGAAAGAGAGGAAATGTGTAAGCAATAAGTAGAGCACTATAATGGAATAATATCCACCACATTTTCCTAAATTTCATTTTTTTTAATTACGCTATATATAGTACAGTACTTGATAACATCATCTATTGCTAATGTGGATGCTTTATGTGTTCCATGAGACAGTTTCCATGGGCTAATAAATCAACGAGTTCTACTATTAGAGGGAGAAAATCTGTATCCGTTGATGAAATTGTATATGCTTCTTGAAGTTCATATTCCACCCTCAAACAAACAGATTCTACATCCCACACTCGAAAACGACAAATACACATTTTTTTTTAATCAAGCAATCGTAAACACATTTCCTCTAAACACTCCTCTTATCCAAGTGTTTATGTGATTGTTGCCTTTTTCTAAAGCAGTTTAAAAAATATGATCTAATAGAAGTATTAGAACATGCTTTTTTTGTTGGAAGTTTGGAACATACCTATCTAACTATATTAAAGTGATTTTTCAAGAACATAAACACTTTAAAGTAAGTGCTCAAAACAGTCGCTAAAACGAAAAAAAACTTAGTTAAGGAGGGTGTTAGCATAAGCTTGTTGTAAGCTCTTTCAAAAGACCCTAATATAGCTTAATCTTTCTTTGACAATTTTGCTCTAAATAAAAGTCAATAAGGCCTTCTATGCTTACACCTTCGTTTATAGCTTCTTGTGATCTAGTAACATATATAAGGGGGTTGTCTGGATTAGCTTCTTTTGAAGGGCTTGATCAGCAATTTCAAACGGTTCCAAAAGTTTCTACAAAAATAAGCTGATAAGCCATCAAATGATCAAATACAAGTCTTCTACATGTAATTAGCATAACAGTCTAACTTTCCAACTTACATAGTGATAATTAATAAAGTATAGTTTCTCACAAACCAGACATTAAATTCTAATCAATTCTCTAATAACATGCATGCTAAATATGCTTATATCAAAACTATGTTCTTTACAATCTATAGTAACACATATTCATGAATTTCAAGCAAAGATAAATAAAGGTTATACCTACCTCGAATTGATGTTAAATGGGAAGGAGAATTTGTGCGTGTAATTTGTAAACGGTAGCAAAAACGATGAATGGTTCCACTAATTAATAATAAAAATTAGGGTTGACGTTATCTAATAGCTATTAGGAAGGAACTTTCTGAATGTTCGCTAAGGAGGCAATTCGGGTCGGGTTATCAGGTTGGAGGGTCACCCGAACCCAACTCGTTTAAATATCCTGGTCAACTATGTCAACCCTAACTTGTTTACTTATAACCCGAAACATGACCTATTTAACCCGTATACATATGGTTAGCGGGTTAAATAGGTTAAGCAGGCTCATGAGTCGACCAATTTAACCCATTTAACCCGTATAATAAAGTATATATACTTTTGTAATTTTTGAAATAAAATCTTAAATGGGTTGGTGGGTTAACCCGTTTAACATAGACATAAACCGAACCTGGCCAGTTTAATAAACGAGTTACATGGGTCGACCCAAACACGACCTGAAACCTATTTAGAGTCAACCCAAACATATTAATTTTCGTCTCGATTTCAGGTCGAGTTTCCGGCCAGGTCATAATTGTCACCCCTATGTTTACTATCAGTCATGGACCTAATAAAATATCGTAATACCCATCAAATTTGGTTGTTTTTAGGTTTATATCAACAAAAAGCCGTTTTTTATCTCCAAAATCCACGTCATCTGCCAAATACACATGTCACGTTTTAAATTGTAACGTTATTGTCTATGTCAGATTTTTATGTTGTATATTTATTCTTCCTCAAATTAAAAGATATTTTATCTAGAACCCTAATACTCTAAACTCTCAAATTGCACAAGATAAAACTAACAATGGGTATTGAAGAATTTTATTTGGTCCATGACTAATAAATGAACATTTGAGAAAGATCTTGCTATTAGATGGCTTTAACCTGCACATAATTAACTAAAACCACATGGGCAATTATGATGGAAATAATCTTAAAGGCCTATGGACTCTGGGAAACGCTTGAGGATACAGAAAAACTAGATGAAAGAAAGATGCATACAACAAAAGCAATGATCCTCACAACCTTTCCGGAAGATATTCTAATGCAAGTTGCACAGTACAAGACTTCGAAGGAAGTATGGGAATCAATTAAAGTACGTTATATTGGAGCAGACCTAGTTCAAAAAGCACGTCTACAAACTTTAAGAAGCGAATTGGAGACCTTAAAATTGAAAACCAACGAAACCGTGAGTGACTTTGCGGGAAAATTGGGAAGCATAAGAGGCAAGTGTAAAAGTCTTGGTTCTAATCTTAAAGACAAAGTACTAGTAAGAAAGTTGTTAAACTCAGTTCCAAAGAAGTTTCTACCAATTGTCGCATCCGTCGAGCAATATTCGGAAGTTGATGAAATGTCATTTGAAGAAGCAATGGGAAGAATAATAACTTATGAAGAACGCCTCAAGAGTCAAGATGAACCGCAAGAAGATTACCAAAGCAAACTTTTAATGGCAAGTCCAAGTAATCAAGGCCGTTGGTAGAGGTCGAGGAAGAAACTTTAGTAAAGAAGAAAGAGAACGTGGAAGAGGTACAAGTTAGAACAAAACAAGAAAGAAATGAGATGCTATGAATGTGGTGAATTTGGTCACTTTGCATACGAATGCACCAAATGGAAGGATAAAGACAAGAAGCAAGAAGCACATCTCATTTACCAAAGCGACAAAGAACCTACTGATATGTGCTAAAACACATATCATTTCTTTATCAAATCGGACCCAAAATAACCAAGAAAGAGCCGTTTATTGCTAATATTTGTTGTTTTCTTGAGTTTGTGCATGTGCAGTGCGGATATGTCAAAACACGCAAAAGATAACCAAATCGACAAAAACCGAACACGAGACAAAGAGTACTAAAGCGGTAGGAAGGTTAGAATTGTGCATCTGTGAAGATTTCTATACTGAAAGGATGATTTGTGAAAGATTTGATCGAGTTTACAGGATTGTCAGAATTAGTCCTTGAACTTTCATCATTTGGCAAAAAAGACCCTTGAAGATTCAAACTTGGCAAACTCAGTCCCTGGATTATTTGAAGATTGACAAGAAAGGCCCTTGGATCATTTTCAGAATTTACCGCATTGGTCCCTTAAAAATCAGCTTGTGCAATTTAAATCCTTATGATACACTTTGGATCCATATTAAATCCAAGACCATTCCTTTATACCTTGGACCAAACATAAACCCAGCCCAAATAAACTATACCCGGTCAACCCACCACTTAACCGGTCAACTAAAACCAAAATATAATAAAAAAAACCAAACGCGCCTAAAATCTCCCCCCAAACTAAACCCAACATATGAACCCTAAATCCCATTTAATTAATTCGCTAAACGAAATTGAAATTCAAGCCAAACTAAACCCAACTTATGACGTTACGCGTAAGGCTACGCATAAGGTTAAGACCAAGATGTTTACGCATAAGCTTTTCTTTTACGCGTAAGATTGACAGAAATGAAGAAGAAGAATCAGTCTAGACACACATGACCAAACCAAATATACCACGACTCATTAACCTCAGATCCGACAGACAACA
Source organism: Chrysanthemum lavandulifolium (assembly GCA_022545495.1). Classification (NCBI taxonomy): domain Eukaryota; kingdom Viridiplantae; phylum Streptophyta; class Magnoliopsida; order Asterales; family Asteraceae; genus Chrysanthemum; species Chrysanthemum lavandulifolium. The sequence goes on from CM040238.1 coordinate 281,666,025, forward strand.
GACTGACACACGGAAGCCACGCTGGCAATCCGTGTGTCATCCCTTGCTTCTTGTTGGTGGATGAAAGGATGATAGCTGGGATTGAATCTAACGACTGAGAGGGACCGAGAGAAAGCACAGATTGCACCTTCCAGACCCTTCCACAAGCTGAAGCTCAAGTATATAAAGACCTCCTCACTCACGAATAGTATTTTCCTCTTAATTCAGTAGCATAGTAGTAGTTTTAGCTTCATTTTAATGTTTTCAAGTAGTTTATAATATAAGCTTTTGTAATCTCTCTTTGTAATCACATTTTCAAGTTAATGAAATTCTGTTTTTATGCTTTAATCATTGTTTAGCTTTTAATGTTACTTAAATTTGCTTATTAGAGTGGTCTGGTTTATAATTACTTAAATTCAAAAATATCTTAGTTTGTTTCTCATCTTAATCAAAAAAATATAAATAAAAAAAAAATCAGAAAAATATTTGAAAAATAAAAAAATACTTTAAATCTTCTTATAAGCTTGTAAAAAGCTTAAGCTACTGTTTATATAGGCTCATTGAAGCTTCTAATAGCTTATAGTGAGCTTATTTCTGTTTCAATCTCAATTCACTCTCAAAACTCAATTCAGTCAATAATAGTCAAAGGAGATAAAATCAGAGATTATTTGCTGATATGAACATGGATTTGGGTTGAGATCAGTTTAGATAGTAGTATTTAGTCTGTTTGGCAAGCCATTGTGGCTGGACCAATTGTGAGTACTTGTTCTCTTCTTATTCTGATATATACAGTTTTGATTGTTAGATTAGTTCATTTGATATTGATTCTAGTGTAATTTTGCATAAACTCAGTTGCTATTTGTTGTTTCATTAAAATCTAATTCTGTCATTTATTCTGTGTTACATCAGTTAGATCAGGTCAATTCTAGTTTGCATAATTAACTCATATAGGTTCATTTGAGGTTATTGATTCTGATTTGTAGTTTAGTCAAGCCTGGATTTGTAGTTGAATTGAGAATTTAGTGATTCAAGTCTAATAAATAGTGTTTGGATCAGTTGGTTTCAGTGATTTTTAGGCTTAGTTTTAGTAAGGATTGGTCACATCAGTTTTATTTAGGATAACTAAGCTTGGTTTAGCCACTCTATTGCACTTTAGATTAGCATAAGTCAAAATTGCATGATAACTGATTCAATCTCGGTTTCAGTTGGAATTAGTTGTTAAATTAAGCTTATAGGTGTAGAATTTTATAACCTAGCTTGCATCAGCTATATTTTATCATAAAACATCATAATCAGTTCACAAATTAAGCTCAAATTTCGTTTTGGTCAAAATCTCATTTCTGTGTAAAAAGTCAAAAGTGTCAAAACTGTTTTTCACCAAACTTTGTAGATTTTTCAAGGATTCAATACTGGTTCAAAATCATTGAAAATCTGGGATAAATAAGTTTAGTTGGGCTAATTTTGGAAACTGAATTTTGTGGAATTTTTGGGAACAGTTTTAAGCACTAAATCAGCTCTTCAAAAGAGCTTATTTGCCCTGTGTCAAGCACTCAACATTAGCTGAGTGCAAACAACTGTCTTTTTAGCTTTGCACAAGCTTCATTAAAGCTTGTTTAGGTCTGAGATTTGGTACAATTGAACTTTGGTTGGTTAGTTAGAAGGCCTAAGTTCTGTTTTTCTTTTTGGCTTATCACATAAACCTATGCATTAGCTTAAAGTAGGGCCTTAAAGTCTTGTTTGGCTGAAGTGGTAAATTAGCTTAAATCATTATAAGTTGCTTATTTGAGGTTAAGAATAGTTGAAATTAGGTGTTTTAGAGTATTTATGGCTTAAGTTAGCTTCTGTAATCAATTGGTGCCTTCTAGAGCTTTTTAGCTTATTCTAAGTGCTTATTCTCATTCATTTTGCATTACAGCCCCTTATTCAAGCAAACTAGCATAGGTTTTTATAATTTTCATAAGTTTAGAATATAATTTTAGAATTAATCTGAATTTTTCAGATTTTTCCAGTACTGTTTGATATTTTTATTATTTTAAAATAGTTTTTAAGACTTTTTAATTACCTTTTTATACAAATAAATCAGAAAAGCTTCAAAAAAATAATTTTTCAATTTTCCTAGATTAAGAAAAATATAAAAAGCAAAAAAATAATTTTTCCATATTTTTCCTAGTTAAATTTATAATTTTTAGCATTTAAATTAGTTTTAAATAGTTTTTAATTCATAGAAATTAGAAAAATCATCAGAAAAATACAAATTAGTTTTGAAAAGTCTTTTGAGTTATTTTATATTTTTGAAAAATAGTTTCATAATTTTCCCCTTTGTTTTCATAATTTTTAGTATTTTAGATTTGTTTTAAAAAGTTAAAATTAGTTTTTAATTCAAATAAATAAAAGAAAAATGATAAAAATTAGTTTTAAATCATGATTAAGTTTTTTATTTCATTTTTAGTTTAAAAGTAATTTTAGATCATTTTAGGATTTAGATTAGACGTAGTTGCATTTAATTCGCATTTTATTAATTACGTTTTACGTTAATTAGCGTACTTAGGATTCCCCGTAGTGTAATTTCCCTTTTATGCTTTCCCATTTCCCGTAGTTTAGATAAAATCAAAATCATCAATCCAAAACATCGAGCATTTTAATAACAAACCAATAACGACGTTGCCCATTCACACCTCGTTGGGACACGACTCGGATTTCCTAATCCGTATCACTATCACTCACGGGATTTGATTCACTATCCTTTTTCCTAAAGGGATTTTAAATCATTCTTTGTGGTTATTTTTTATATCGATATTGTAGTTTTATCCATACACACATACCCCTAAACCTACACAAATCACCTACATTGCTGTGAAGACACGTCAAGAAATAAAGGAAGTACTGATTTTGTCATTAGCGGGAATATTGGAAGCTAATGGCAAAATCAGATAACTCAGTTAGTATAGAGTATGTAATAAACCCAAAGTCTAAGGGCCGAACATGTTAGTTTGTTAGTTAATAACTGAATAGAAGTTATAGTTAGTTAGAAAGTTAGTTAATGATAGTTACTGGTGAAGGGTCACAATGGTTCATAGAACCTGTTAGTGTCTTTTCGGTATGTATATATATGGTCAAGTGTATGTAAGAATGTATAGAACGAAAATTGCAAGTATCAATCAAGTATATTCATATATATTACCTGTGATTTGTTTATCATAGCAAGTTTTATTCCAACACTCATTAGTATTTTCTTCTCCACCAGTAGATGTGGGACAAACGAATAACAAAGTATAAAGTGACCATCAATCCATTTACACTTCACTTAGTGGAGATGGTTATATTTGAATCATGTCCGATCAACTCACTCCTCATGCGCGCCCCGAACGAATTGTCTCTGACCGGTGGAAAGTGCCCGAGAGCCTTCCCATGTGTTTGTGTGTCGTGAGGTGGTCATGCAGGAAAGAGTGACCACTCAGCCACTCCACATGGTCGATACTCATGACTTAAGTTCATGTTGTATAGAATGCCATGAATATTCTTAAAAGGAAGGAAAGGATTTCGCCCCAATGTTATTGTGCTAGTTGGAGCGTACATTTGACGTTCATAATCAAGTTGTCTTTCTTACACTGTGTTCTAGTTATAAGTATGTTTAACGAACCCCGAGGGGGGTGGGGGTCCACAACACAATAGTTGTATACTTTTGATGATTATACGAGTGAAATACTTTGTTAATGAACCCCGAGGGGGGGTGGGGGTTCACTGACCTAGTTTGTGTATAAACTGAAGATATCTCTAAGAAGACATATAATATTTTGCACGGGAGGTGAGAAATCACCTTTGTAGGTGTATGAGAAGTTGCCTTTAAAGGCTACAAACGTAATGCTTCTGATACATTCATATGATTGTAACGTTGTTGTCAAACGAAGACAATCGAAGCACAATTTCAAGACAAGTAACCTGTATTCGAGTAACTTACAATGCATCTTAGCTCTTGCCCCTAAGTGACAACAGATTAAAGTATTATAGTTGATAACTATCATAAACAGCTTTTAATAATAATCAGTACATAGTTTATAAATAGCATGCTTTATAACAAGCGGCAAAGGCTTACACTTAATCACCGGCTATAAAACACGATATCTAAAACCATAGAAGATTCGACTTTAGAAGCTTAGTTTAAGAAAACTAATAAGGTAGATGGCATGCTCGTGAGCGACCTGTACTTTATAGCATCTCCTTCTAGCAGTTTGCTCTCCAGCAGTGGATGTGGGACAAACATTTATACTCTTTCTTTTTTTCCTGCTAAGTTGTTCTTTTGAGAGATACTAGTATTAGTGCAGTATGTTACTAAAGTTCTATTGGGACAAACTATGTATAAACAAATGTTGTACAACTAAATATCAAACAACATCGATATGATGCTTGAGAACAAATCATTTGATTTTGAAGTCCGTCCTTGTGATCGCAAATCTGGCAGTTGGGTCGAAAAGTTATTTGCATACGTGTTCAACTTGTAAAAAGTCGAAACCTCTCCGTGGGCTGACTTGCAAGTCAATGATCTTGGCAATATGATTACTTTGGGGTTGAGTCTTAATCTTAATGGCGAGGTGCTTCTTTATAAGCCTAAAGAATGGTGTACCTCATTCTAAGATTGCTAATTGAAAGATTATATTGAGAATGCCCAAAAATCAAGATTACATCTTATTCTTTTATGCGTCTGAACTCATATTTTTCTTGGATTGTATCAAAAAAAAAGTGGCGTTCGCCTTTAAAAGGAGGTTCACATACGCAAGGAAACATCTAAACTATGAATCTTGAAGAAAAAGTTGAAGTGTTTTGTGATTTTTTTCACATCTTTCTTGTACATATTGCAAACCAGAGTCTCCCATTGGCAAGATTCATCCATATAAAGATGGTTATGTATCATGAAACTTATACGACATGACCCTCACCTGCTCTAATCTAAGTATCAAATATGTTATTCGAGCACCACACGACACTACCAACTATAAATATTTTATGGCACTCCACCTGACCCGTTTTGACATCCTGATCATACCTGTTTTGACATTCTTATTTTTTATGTTTCCAATCTAACCTCACATTCATAGTAATTACAGAACAAACACAAAGACTGTTCTTAAATATGTTAATTCCTAGAAAGTAGACATGTTTGGATATAACTGCACCATGTAGAAAGAGCGATCACATTTATTTATTTTATTCTTTCTCACCTCTAACTTTATTCTACAAGTTCGGATATGCTTCTCTCATACCAGGGGAAAAAATAAAGAGTTAGTATTGCCATAAGTCGCCATAAAAGTATATTTTACTTTTGTTGTTGATACTGAATTCAGTTTGTTTTTTTTATTTTTGTTACAATAGCTTGGAAAGAGTACTTTTCAGTAATTCTTAGGTTTTACATCCAAAATGATGAGGTCAAATTGGACCGGTTGGGTAATGGTCAATATGCATCAGTTTTCAAAGTGTGATTAAAACAAGTTGGGCCAACCTGCAAACACATATCTGAACTTTTTTAAGCACATAATATACTAAAAGTAAATGCAATTATGTATATTTGAATAAACTTCGGATGTCTTTCAACTTATTTGACTCATTCGATTATAGTCTACTTAACCATTTGACCCGTTAGAGATATGACAAAACCTACAGCGACCCATTTACAAATGAATGCATGTAAGGAGTATATCAAGTAATTTTTTATGTGATTATGATGAAATCACTTGTACATCAGATTTCTTAAAGCTACAGATAAAATGGGTGTGGATGCATTTACCATTTGTCTTTATAGGAATCACTTCATGATATTAGTTGGACTGATAGTGAATATGGTTATTACAAATTTTGTGAAGACTTGTGGATATGAATTTTGTGGATATAAATTTTCCATTGACCCCAAGCCACAATGACTTCCAAGCCACAATGACTTCCAAGCCATTATTTGAACCCATCTTTACACTTTGTATTTCAGTTCTAATAAAAATGGCGAATCACTGGTCTTTGTTAATCCTTCTCGTTTTAAATCTATATTTTGTTTCAAACATAAATACTTGTTTGTGTGCTCCAAATATCACGGCAGTTTGCTCTAAGCAAGAGCGATTAGCTCTTCTCAAGTTCAGAAGCAGTGTCTACGATGCCACTAATTATATGCTGTCATCATGGGTTGGTTATGACTGTTGCCAGTGGGAAAGAGTCCACTGCGACAAAGTTACTGGGAAAGTTGAAAGCCTTCATCTCGGAGGAAGTGAAGAAGACATAATTAGTGATGAATGGTTAGTTGGTAACGAGGTGAGCTCTTCTTTACGACACTTGAGGAATCTAAAATTCTTGGACTTGAGTGGTAATGATTTTCGAGGAAGCCGGATCCCTGAATTCATTGGATCCTTCAAACAGCTAAGTTACCTCAATCTCTCCTATGCCAATTTTTCTGGTATTATTCCTCCTCACATTGGAAACCTTTCAAATTTAAAGGTTCTTGATCTCACATCAAGCACAGAAAGTTACAACACGCTGATGTCAGATGATATGTCATGGATGTCTGGCCTTTCATTACTCAAGTATATTGACTTGAGTAATCTAGATCTTAGTAAGGCTCAAAACCGTGACATGGTGTTTTACATGATGCCGTCCTTAGTAAACTTAAGTTTGTCAGGATGTGGCCTTACGAATGCTGATCTTGGTACTCTTAGTAATTCGAGTACAACACTTGCCAAGATTAAGCATCTAGATCTTGGCTACAATAATTTCAAAGGTCAATTTCCAGGCTTTTTTCAGAACATGACATCCCTAGAATTCCTGGACCTTTCATACTTCAATTTTAGTCTTTCATGGAATTCTACAAACTTTCTAAACACGATCCATTATTTTCCAAAGATGCGTTTGTCAGATTGTGGGCTCCAAAACACACATCTATCTCCCAATCCTCTTAATTCCACCACAATTTCTATCATCCAACACCTGGATCTTAGCTCGAACCTAATTGAAGGCGGATTTCCATCTGCTTTAACAAACATGAGTTCTCTATTATCCCTTGACCTTTCATCAAACATGTTGAATTCATCGGCTCCTATCATGCCTAACCTTTTATGGCTTGATCTATCGTGGAACAACTTTGAGCATATTGAGGCTCTTGGAGTCTGGAGACAGTGTCACTTGAAAGAACTGATTGTATGGGCTGATCAATTTAGTATTGAATTGACTGACTCACCAAAAAATGTATCAGAATGCTCCCAATACGCTTTCGAGAGGCTGAGCTTAGATAACTTAAAAGGTGCATTTCCTGCATACTCCTTGGGAAGAATGGTCAATTTAATAGGCTTACGTTTATACGGAAACGAATTAACAGGCCAAATCCCAGAATCTCTGGGAAGATTAAGATTATTGGAAGAGTTGGATCTTTCTTTTAACCAGCTAACGGGTCCTCCGACATTCAAGGAGAAACATATTGGAAGAGTGGTCAATTTTGGTAATCAATTGAACGGTTCAATCCCAGAATCCTTCGGAAGTTTAACTGCTTTAAGATATTTGGATCTTTCTGATAACCAGCTAACAGGTTCAATCCCTGAATCTCTGGGAAGATTAAGATTATTGGAAGAGTTATATCTTTCTAGTAATCTCTTGAATGGTTCAATCCCAGAATCCTTTGGAAGTTTAACTGCTTTAAGATATTTGGATCTTAGTGTCAATCAGTTAACTGGTCACGTCCCAACATCTCTAGGAAGACTTGTTTCATTGAGGTACATTTCAGTGTCTTCAAACTCGTTAAATGGAGTAATTACAGAAGCCCTCTTTGCAAAGCTTTCGATGTTGGAGCACCTGGATGTCGCTTTTAACAGTAAGTTGACATTCAATGTTTCACGTGAGTGGAAACCTCCATTTCAATTGGAAACTGCTGATCTCAGTTCCATCAAGATTATAAATGGATTTCCACAGTGGCTCCGATCACAAAAAAAACTAAGAATTTTAAGGTTGTCTAATGCTAGCATTACAGGACCTTTGCCGACATGGTTGCGGAAGATGCCTGTTATTGCTGTCTTAGATCTCTCTCGCAATAAACTCAGCGGACCTTTAACAAACCTTCCTAATGAACGAACTGTTGATCTTTCAGAAGCTTATCCTAACGCACTATTACTGCATGATAACCGTTTCACTGAGTCGATTCCTATTTCATTGTGTAGATGGATTGATATGGAAAGTCTTGATCTTTCCAGAAATAGGTTAACTGGGAGAATTCCTGAATGTCTTGGGAATATGCGAAACTTGTATGCCATGCAATTTAGCTCAAATCAATTATCTGGTGTCATTCCAAGTTCTATATTACCACAATCATCAAAGTTAGAGTGGCTAAACTTGAACGACAATCATTTCACGGGTGAGCTTCCTCGAGAATTGGGGAATTTACAAGAATTGAGTATCTTAAATTTGGGTGATAATGGGTTTTCTGGGAACATACCCGAATGGATTGGAGAAAACTTAACAAGTTTGATAGTTTTCAGGCTACACAACAATAACTTCACTGGAAGTATTCCTCGATCTTTGTGCAATAATTCAGATCTTCAAGTTTTGGATGTGGCACACAACAACTTAATGGGTCTCATCCCTCATTGTCTAGGAAAGTTGAATGGTATGAAGACCGGTGGCTCTTTTGGAAGCTATTCTGGAAGTTACGAGTATGAAGAAAATCTGATTCAGGTGATGAAAGGCGTCTCTCTTGAATATACAACAACATTCATATATGTCATAAACATGGACCTTTCAAGCAATAACCTTTCCGGAGAAATACCTTCCGAGCTTATGTCACTTTCCGCATTAGTGGGTCTCAATTTGTCTAATAATCATCTCAACGGCAGCATTCCAGACAGCATTGGAAACATGAAGGCGTTAAACTCTCTTGATTTCTCGGGAAACCAGTTTACCGGTCCGATCCCTCCAAGTATTGCAGCTTTGAATTTTTTGAGCTATTTGAATTTGTCACACAACAACTTGTCCGGACGAATTCCAACAGGAAATCAATTGCAGACCTTTATGGATCCATCAATATATGTCGGGAACAGAGACCTATGTGGTGCTCCGTTACAAAAGAATTGCTCCAATAATGAAGACCAAACAACAACTCACAAAAACAGTAAAGCGGCCAATCATAAATCAAACAAGGTATGGTTCTATATGGACATAATGTGCGGTTTTGCAACAGGGTTTTGGGGTGTTATTGGACTTTTGTTGTTCAAAAAAGATTGGAGACACAAGCTTTTTAGGTTTGCTGAGGAAACCGTCGACAAGATATACGTCGCAGTGGTGCTAAGAGTTGACAAGATGAAGAGAGGAAGAGAATCCGCATAGGTCATCTGGAATGCAAGTCATACCGGGTCATATATATATTATTACATGTTATTTTGTCTTTTAATTATATTGTCCTTATTAATATTGTGTTCATGATTTACTTTATATTTTGTAAGGCATTTTTCATATGGTGCTTTTGATAGACATATTCAAATGTATTAGATCAGGTGCTCAAGACCCACACCTGATCGGTTCTCAAACAGTAAGTATGCACAGTAACTAAACAAACAATAAACACCGAATGTTACTTGGAATAAGCTCTCCAATTAATCAGAAAAGACTTGCTTACAAAAACTGATATAGAATGCATACATACAAACCACAGCTCGGTTTGTTTATATAGGTGTTAGAATTTGCTTTCTAATCCTACTACAATTCTAATAAAGCTAGATAGTCCTTAACAAATAAGGAATCCTAATTAGACTAGAATTGTAAACTTCCATATGCTTGGAAACTGTTTTGTCTTCCATCTGCTCGGATCTTTGGACTGCACATTAAGCTCGTGACTTTTGAACTACTCATTAGCTCGAGTAGAACATTAGACCAACATTCACCCCCCTAATTTCTGACTCGAGATAGGTAGGTCTTCAACTCCGAGTAACTCTTGCATCTCCTTGAACTTAATCCTTGCGAGAGCTTTCGTCAGAATATCAGCACGTTGTAACTCACCTCTTACAAATTCAATTTGTACTTGGCCTCTTTCAACACACTCTCGGATAAAATGATAACGTGTGTTTATATGCTTGCTTCTCCCGTGAAAGACTGGATTTTTCATAAGTGCAATAGCCGATTTGTTATCAACAAATAAGACCACCACTCTTTCTTCCATTCCGGTTATTTCACTCAACAATCCACGTAACCATATCCCTTGACACGCGGTGAAGTTGCGACCATGAACTCGGCTTCACAAGGCGATAGAGCCACCGTGTTTTGCTTTTGTGAGCACCAAGTGATAGGTGATTTACCTAGATAAAATACGTGCCCGGTTGTGCTTCGACCATCATCTTGGTCCATAGCAAAACTACTATCACTAAACCCACTAACTCCTTGGTTTTCTCATGGTTGTATCGTATTCCAAAATTCAAACTACCTTGGATATACCTTAGTATTTGTTTCACAAGCGCCATATGTGATTCTTTTGGTTCTTGCATGTAACGACTAACCAAACCAACCGAATAAGATAAATCGGTCGAGTGTGTAGTAAATACCTTAAACAACCAACTCGTCGTCTATACAAAGTTGCATCAACTGGCTTTCCTTCCTTGTCCATGCTTAACTTCATTCCAGGTTCTAATGGACATTGAGTAGGATTCGCTTCATGCATCCCAGCATCTTTCAAGATCTTCTTTGCATAGCTTTCTTGACTTATTGAGATACTCGAATCCTCTTGCTTTACTTCACTGTTTCGTGCTATGGATGGTGGAGAAATTGGTCCACATAGGTCGGCATCAGCTTTAGGAAACGCCTTCTTGGTTTGTTTTCCTACCAAACAAGATTCACACAACTTGTTCTCTTGATGAATTATTGGCAACTTTTCAACCATGCCCTTCCTTGCCATTAATTCCATCGTCTCGAAATTAATGTGACCCATCCTAGCATGCCATAACCAAGCATCATCTTCCATCTTTGCTTTGAGACACACCGGACTTCCAACTTGGAGCTTAATCTTGTAAAGTCTATTACTTGTTCTAGGAACCTTCATCAAAAGCTTGCCATCCGAGTCGCGCATAGTAAGAAGGTTACCTTTCATCTGAATGTCACATCCGCCCGGTAGCTTGCCCAAGACTAATTATGTTGCTTTTTAGCTCGGGTAGGTAATAGACTCCGATGATTAACCGTTGCTCTCCGTTTTCCTTCAATGATTATCGAACCCTTCCTTTTATCTCGATGTAGGAGTTATCACCAAACTTCACTCTGCGGAGATATTCTCATTCAACTCGAAAAGTATTCTCGGATCCCGTCATGTGATTACTTGCTCCATTATCCAAATACCAAGTGTCTTCCTCGTTTGGCTTAGTATTCAATTGGTTTGGGATAATCTTTTCTTCATTCAAGAAAACTACTTCTTGAGCGCTTTTCATCATAAAAGTGTCGGGTCATCATCATCCTCCGTTTGCAAAAGGTTTGATTCATGCTTTTGCTTACATTCACTTCGTTCGAGGCGGTTAGAAGCAAAGTGACCATATTCATCACATCGAAGCATTGAATCTTTGAAAGATCTCGACTTTTGTTCTTCTTTTGCTCCGTATTGCTCCGGAGTTATTACGGTTGTGGTTATTAGCTTGACCACTATCATGAGATTTGTTTTGAGAAGAAAAGTTTTGACCTTTACCGTTGCCACGGAGAATTCCTTCCTCGACCTTTCTTATCATATCTTTCACCCTTAGAACATCAACATGCCTTGATCTTGAAGTGCCTTGATCTTCGATGGTGTCAACACCCTTCATTCTTCCTTCAAAAGCTTTCAACCTTCCAATTGCTTCTTGAAAAGACATAGTATTCAAGTCGACAAATTGTTCTATTGAGGCAACAATTGCAACATACCTATCCGGACGGATGCAAGTAACTTCTTAACAAGTTTCTTGTCTTCATAAATTGTTCCCAAGCTATTTACTTGATTACAATTTTGCCCAACCTAGCCATAAAGTCATCGATTGATTCGTCGACTTTCATCTTTAAAGATTAATTCCGTCTCCAAGGTTTGCAACCTTGCGTCTCGAACCCGTTCAACACCCACATACCGGTCTTCAAAGCTCCCAGTTTCTTTGGTGTGTTGAATTGTGAAACTTGAAAACAAGTTCTTCGGAATCGCACGGAAAAGTAATGCAAGCGCCATGTGATCTTGCTTAGCAACTACTTGTGTTCCTTCCCCGGTTCCGATGCATCGAGTATTCCATGGACTCGAATACCGCTTTAACTCTTATTGCCCATATGTTATAGTTCGTGCTTGTTAACATTGGACATTGAAGAGCCGTTTTAGTATGTTCAATAGGTGGTTGACTCGACTCGCCTTGCACCATCCTTCTTGAACGCCTTTTGTAAGTTACCGGTGTAGTTGGATTATCTTCCAGCCCTAGAACAAGCTTGTTTTACTTCTTGCCTAAGTAAACCAAGTGTAAAGTTTTAAACTTTATTGACTTCTTGCTTAAGTCGAAACCTTGTAAAAAACCTTGTGATCGACTGTTGAAACCCTTCTGTGATAATCGACTGCTTGGAAACCTCCTGTGATCGACACTTTGGAAACCCTTCTGTGATAGTCGACTGCTTGGAAACCTACGGTGATCGACCTTGGAACCCTTCTGTGATAGTCGACTGCTTGGATTAACCCTTTGTCGACTGCTTGCTACTGATCTTGTAACCCTTTGTCGATCGCACTCTCTTGTTCTTGTAACCACATCATTGCTTGCTCTCGATCTTGTAACCACAGCCATTGTTTGGACTACCCTTCAGTGATCGACTAAGTTTAAACCTGGTGATCAACTCTGCTGGAAACCTTGCTCTAGATACCAATTCAAGACCCTTTGATCGGTTCTCAAGCGGTAAGTATGCATGATAACTAAACAAACAATAAACACGAATGTTACTTGGAATAAGCTCTCCAATTAATCGAAAAGACTTTCTTACAAAAGCGATATAGAATGCATACATACAAACCACATTTCGGTTTGTTTATATAGGTGTTAGAATTTGCTTTCTAATCCTACTACAATTCTATTAAAGCTAGATAGTCCTTAACAAATAAGGAATCCTAATTAGACTAGAATTGTAAACTTCCATATGCTTGGAAACTGTTTTGTCTTCCATCTGCTCGGATCTTTGGACTGCACATTAAGCTCGTGACTTTTGAACTACTCATTAGCTCGAGTAGAACATTAGACCAACAGGTGCTATATGTTAGTTTTGTTTAGGACCAGTAGGGTGTAGATAATCAATGGTACCGGATATCACTTGAAATCGTGTAATCACTTTCTGATACAAACTATTCGACCCTAATATCTGGGTTTCACGAATCTCTATATGTGATAAGACCAAGTGTTATGCTCTTATTTTTGGCAAAAAGCAAGAAACATTTTCGCATTCAAGTGTTTAGTTTTATGTGTCCTTCCATGCAAAATATGATTGCTTTGCTAGTCTCACGTTCAAACCCATAAGAGCTGTTAAGGGGATACTACTAGTTTGGGGTTTAGACTTTAGTCGCGTTGGGACAAAACCCACTATGGTTCAAACCACACTGGTGACTCTTGATAAATTATGTCAAACAAAACTTGTGTTACTTTGTATGTTTGGTTGGTATGTGGTATGTTGGTTTGCGTTGCCAATTAAACATGGATAGTATCGTGAGTGAGTCGTGTGACTGCGGCATCGAACCCGACCAACAGTCCATATGCAAGTCCAACGTTCTAGTCATGTTGTGAGGTCGAGGTTGTCTACTCAAGCTCGAAATGTGAACACTTGATTTTACTCCTTTTGTATCAAAATCTCACCAACTGTTATAAATTTTTGGATATGAATTGGGTCGGTGTGTGTGGCTAGGTCGAGGCCCAAGAGCCCACTAAAAAGGGGTGTGTTTGTTTTATACCGAGCGACAGCCCATTAAGCCTAGGTGTGTTTGTTTGGTCCAAAGCCCACTAAGATACAGGGTACACTTAGTATATATATATATTCATCAATTTGGTCCGCGACTTGACTTCCGACTCATTTCACTTGACACAAGTTTCGCGACGTAAATTATAACGAGTTCCTAAAATCTACTATATAATCAAAACTATTACATACTCGACCCGTATAACTATAAGCTATAAAATACATTTAAGGCTTATAAAAACTTTAACTTATATATAACTTGATATAGTTTATAAAAAACTTACTTAACTTTGATAGATTATAAAACGATTTGGTATGGTTCATGGAAATAAATGAAAGCCTATCTCTTTTATAGTGATCAGACAATGATCCATAGCATTTGTTTGTATTCCAGAAATATTGTAACTGTATATTAGATGCTTCCTGAATATAACCACATAAACACTTAGCATGATTGCAATTACTCAGGTCCATAAAAACAACATAAACCCTTTGCATGCTCGCTAATTACTCAGGTGCAACTCTGCATACTCGCAATTACTCAAGCTATTAATCACTCAATCACACTCGCAATTACTCATGCTATTAATCACTCAATCACACGACTTTACTCTACAAATGTTGTCATGAATACTACACAATGATGTGAATGAATCTTATTGTATAATAGATGATAAAAAGAGGCCTTGTAAATTTTGTGGTGTTGTAAGAATGTGTTGGTTCACTAAGGAAACCAAGAAATGCTTTTGGTTGCTCTCTCATAATGTCATGATGCAACTCTCGTATATTGTTTAGAATGGAACAATGCGAATGTTTCTATAGACTGGTATAAAAGCATGTTCTCCTTTTAGAAGATGAACCCTCTTGTTCTCCCTTTGATGTTAAAAGCTAGAAAGCGTGTAAGTTACTCGCACATGTTAGGTTAGGAGCATTTTCATTTACTCGTCTTGGTTTGCCTGTTTGGTATTGATTGTCCTTAATATAGAGCGTAACAATCTAATAAACGTACATTTAGCCTATAAAAATAACTCTTGTCAAGCATTATTTGATGCTACTTGATAATTCGTTATCTTGGACATAACTTCAAAAGTGCATTCTTCACTTCCCTTACATATCAATGAGGTCGGTCTTCTTAGAGATATGATTGCTTAATACTGATCTACGCAAGCTAGATAACTAAAGAAGCCTCCTTCCGGCTCATTTCACGTGAACTCAGTCTGCTCTTGGCATCTCAACATCGTAACAAACACCCATTGACAGACAAATTTTTTGTTGCGAATATTTCAACATCAGCTAAGATATATACATTTTTCAAGTTTTAACTAGAAAAATGAAAACATAAATCTACCATTCTTCACTTCTTTCTCTTGGACCAAAAAAAAAAAAAAAAAAGAATTTCTTAATATACCATTCAAGTATCTAATTCAAACACTAATATCATTGGTAACATCTCACCTTCCATCCTAGCCGTCGCCGCCCACCGCCATAATCCGAAGTAATCTTTCTAAAAAGGGAAAACTTAACTCCATCTAAATGAGTTTTTAAAATTCTCAACTCTTCTCTACATAAGAAAAATCGGCCATTTCCTTCTCAAAAGATTTAGAAACAAAATAATAAGATTTTTTTTCTACAACTACGCACTAAATTGAGTCCATTTCCGATTCCCTTACCCAATCTCATAAGAAGCAAGCCCAGCAGGCCTTACCTTAAAATGTCCCAGGCAGCAAGCCTTCACCAGTAACATTGCTAAATGCTCCACCACGAAGCAAACTCTCCCAAATACTTAGATGTTATCTTACGAAAGTGAACCTCCTTTTTAATGGGAAACGCCACTTTCTTACATATGTGAACCTCCTTTAAAAGGGGAACACCACTTTGTTTGTGATACAAACAAAGAAAAACATAAGTCGAGATGCATACACAAATTCGATGTAATATTGATTCTTGCGTACCTTTGTTTCTCATGAAAAGGTTTGCCTTTCGACGAGTTGGACACATATGCTAATAGCTTTTGATGGTTTGAACCAACTCATTAATCCAATCACAATAGTAATACTGGGTGAAAAATGATACAAATGAACCTTTTTAGTAAAAATTAAATGAACTTTGTACCAAAAACTAGAATCTCAAAAAGAAAAAGAAAAAAAAAAGAGCAAAATTGTTGTTCCACATCGACCGGTGGAGTAAAAACTACCAAGGAGAAGATGCTATAACAACTTGGTATTTGTTCACATGAGACAATGTAAAACTATACCGAAATTGTTCTCATGTATAGTTTTGTCTTTAACTTTTTAAAGACGCATGAACCATCTTTGCGCGGTGCTTGGGTTGCTCTGTAAGTTAAAGTTTCTCATAGGGATGGTGCTTGCATTTTCGAAAGGTTGGAGACGAAACCTTCAAATTTAGTTTTAAATTTAAATGTTACAATTTGTTTTTGGTGAAAGAGTTGTAGCACTTTTTGTTAGGCTTTAAAATATCTTTAATAAAAAGTGAATTCTATATTTGTAAGCTATGAGTCAAGATCAAATAAGAAGAATAATTAAAATAAGAAAGATAAAAAAAATCACAACCAAACATTTTAGATGTACCTACAAAAATAGATGCATATCCATTCAAATTTCCCCTCATCATTTAAAATTTGTGGCTAGAATTACTTTATACCATTATCATTTTAATTAATCTTCTTATTAGATTATAATTAGTGGAAAAGATTGCCTATAAAGTTTTTCAGCTATAAGAGCGGTGGGTGTGGTGATATAGTCATACCTCTTCATCACCGCCACCGCAGCACCACATCAGCATAACAAACATCCACAACTAACCACAACACCCCCCACCCACCACTCATAACAAACCTCAACCTCTTTATTTGGGACCCACCACTACAACTTTATTTTGTTTTTTTTTCAAATTTTCAATAATAAGAAACCTAAACATTTTACTAGTCATTTTTTATAAAAGATATAAATAACTTTTTTATAAAAAAAATAAAAATAAAAAATAAAAATAAAAAATAACAATTAAAACATAACTAATAAATTATAAAAACATTACCAATACTAACCCACCAAATTCAACCCAATTCCAACCCATTTCATGCCCAATCCCAACCTGAAAATAAAAATAAAAATAAAAAATAAATACATCTTAGTATTACATCATGTTTTAACATATTGGTCATCGAGTTTACTAATGACTTATTTTTGCAAGCATTTATAGATACATTTCCTTACCAACTCGTGAATCAAGTATGAGTAAAACTGAATGAAAAACACTGCAAATGAACTTTCAGTAAACATGGAAGAGTAAATTGTTCATTTGTCCCACATCGAGTATGGGAGAGGAAGCTGCTTAGGAAAAGATGCTATAAATACACCATCTTGGCTACCTTTAAATGTAAATAGGAACTTTTTATAGTTCCAAATTAAGTGATCGGGTTTTTGAGGTTATGCCGCAAGTATTTATTTGCTATATCTTCAAATACATGATCACGTGATTTGTGAACTATAATAATAACAATTTAATATATAAACCTGGTTGTTCTTAACGCCAAAAGCTTTGCAAAAAGCTAAAAAGCAGTTTGATCAGATTACGAAAGGAGTCCCCTCTATTAATCTGTTAATATAATAAAAGGATAGATTATGACAATTATAAGATAGTACGTGTTTTTACTCTTCATCTCTTCGAACCAATTAAACACACGACAAGTCGACAACACATGTTAGCCGAAGAACCAGCGGCTAAGCTAAAAGAGTTGGAGCTCGAACATGCCTTGTACCCCTAGTTACTTAATTTAATAAGCATGAATATATAATTTTCCTAACTTATAACGCGTCAAATATAATTTAAATATATTCAATCTTAAACAACAATTTCATCCCGTCAAAAGAAGTAGTATTGAGTAAAAACATACTGAAAATAACTTTTGTAGAACTAGGCGAGTACCCGCGCCTAGCGGTAGACAATTAACGATATGGGATATTGTTGTAAGTGTTTCGTATAGCGTTCAAAATATAACGTGAAAAGATCAAATTGTAATTGCAAACGATTGTAACATGTGATAATTCAACTCTAGCAAAAACATTTAACATGTATCAAAGAATATATAATAAGTAACAATTCAAATTTTTGCAAACATTCATAAATCACTGTTTGATTTGCCATGTTTGCAACAAATAAATGCTTGTTGATATGTTTATTAGATACTTGTAATATTAAAACAATGATTAATAACCGTTGCTTCACAAATAGTCTAATGCCGCATTAATTGCAATCTTTATAGTACCAACCCCTATTCGCATCAAAGCTTGTAGGAGTTGCTTCACATATAACTTAAACATGTAACATGGATCATAAAAAGGCAATAAAATTTGAACCATGAAAATTTACAGATGAATAAACAAATATCGTATCTAGCAAATGACACTTAAAGTTGCAAAATCACTAAAGATAAATCCAACCTTGCAATTTGAGAAAGCAGTTCGAACAGTGTAAAAGGTGAATTAGTATACATGACATCCAAAATTGGAAATTGTTGAAATACGTTATAGTCATTTATGTTTTCAATATGCATAGCTTGGTGTACAAGTTTTTCAAATTAGTTTTAAGTTATAAAGTTTCCTTAATTAGTTTTTCATATTTCTCTCACATTTGACTATTTTCAACATTTCAACATTGACAATTTTCATTTTATAGACGAGTACCCGCGCCTAGCGGCAGCCAACTCACGATTTGCGATATTGTGGTAAGTGTTTCGTATAACGTGAAAAAATAAAACGTGAAAAAATAAAAATGTAATTGCAAATAGTTATTGTGATATTTTGGTTACACAAAACGTTACACAATACACTTAAGCAAAATATAATTATAACTAGATACCACTTTAAATTCTCGTTGTTATAAACATGTGCTCGTCTAGTATTAATAAACCGTGTTTCAGCTACTTAACTCTGAATTAGCCCCCCAAAAAAAAAAGGAATATTATTGTGTTTATATAGTAAAGATTAAGATTAATTTTTAAAAAGTTATTAAATATAAAATTCTTGTATTTTTTTTAAATTTAAAAGTTTAAAAAAAAACCCCAAAAAAATAAAAAAAATTTTTTTTTGGGGTTTAAAATTTTTGGGGGGGCCGGGAAAAAAAAAAAAATTAAGGGGAAAAAAATTTTTTTGGGGAAAAAAGGGGGGTTTTGGGGGAAAAAAAAGGTTTTTAATTTTTTTTTTTTTTGGGGGGGGGGGGGGAAAATAATTTTTTTTAAAAAAAAAAAATTTTTTTTAAAAAAAAGGGGGGGTTTTGTTTTTCCCTTTTAAATTTTAAAAAGGGGTTTTTTCCCCCAAAGGGTTTGGGAAAAAAAAAAAAAAATTTTTTAATAAATTTTTTTTGGGGAAATTTTTTTTTTAACCCCGAATTTCCCGGGGAAATCCCCCTTAAGTGGGGTTGTTTTGGGGTTTTAAAAAAAAAAAAAATTTTTTTAAAAAAAAAAAAACCCCCCCCCCTTTTTAAAAAAATTTTTTAAAAAAAAAAAAAGGGTTTTTTGGGGGGGGAAAAACCCCTTTTTTTTTTTTTTTAATTTTTTTTTTTAAAAGGGGGGTTTTTAAAAAAAATTTTTTTTTCCTTTTTTTTAAAATAAAAAATTTTTTAAACCAAAAAAAAAAAATTTTAAAAACAAAAATTTTTTTTTTAAAATTGGGTTTTTAAAAGGAAAGGTTTTTGAAAAAACCTTTTGTCCTTTTTAAAAAAAAAAATTTAAACTTTTGGTTTTAAAAAAATTTTTTTTTTTCCCCCAAAAAAATTTTAAAAAATTTTTAAAATTAAAAATTTTTAAAAAACCCAAAAAAGTTTTTTTTTAAAATTTTAAACCCCTTAATTTAAAAAAAAAAAAAAAAAAAGGAAAATTCAAATTTAAAGGGGGGGAAAAAAAAATTTTAAAAAATTTTTTTTGGGCCCCCGGGTTAATTTAAAAGATTTTTGGGCCCCAAGGGAATGGGAAAAATTTTAATCTTTTTTTTAAAATTTTTTTTCCCCAATTTTAAAAAAATTTTTGGAAAAAAAAAAAAAATTTTAAAAAATTTTTTTTAAACCCAAAATTTGGGAAAAAAAAATTTTTTTTTTTGGAAAAAAATTTTTCCCTTGTTAAAAAAAATTTTTTTTTAAATTAATTTTTTAAAATTTAAAAATTTTTTCCCAAAAAAAAGGGGGGGTTTTTGAAAAAAATTTTTTTTTTTTTTTTTTTTTTTTTTTAAAAAAATTTTTAAAAATTTTTTTTTTAAAAAAAAAATTTTTTTTTTTAAAAAATTAATTTTTTTAAAAAAAAAAAATTCCCTTTTTCCTTTTTTTAAAAAAAAAAATTTTTTTTTTTTTTTAAAAAATTTTTTTTTAAAATTCCATTTGGGGTTTTAAAAACCAAAAAATTTTAAAAAAAAATTTTTTTTTTTTTATTTTTCCCTTTTTTTCCAAGAAAAAGGGGAATTTTCCCATTTGGCCCCAAAAAAAAAGTTGGTTATTTTGGGTTTTTTTAAAAAAAAATTTTTTTAAAAAAAACCCCCCCCCCCCAACCCAAAAATTTTTTTTAACCCATTTTTTTTTTTCCAAAAATTTTGGCAAATTTTTTTTTTTTTTTTTTAAAAAAAAAAAAACCCCAAAAACCCTTTTAAAAGGGTTTTTTTAAAAAGGAATTTTTAAAATTTAAACCCCATGGGTTTAAAAACCCTTTTTTAAAATTTTCCCTTTCCAAATTTAAATTTTTTCCCAAAGGGGAAAAAAAAAGGGGGGGGAAAAAAAGGGGTTTTTTCCCCCAAAAAAATTTTTTTTTTGGGGTTTTGAAATTTTTTTTTTTTTTTTTTTTTTGGTTTTTTCCTTTTTAAAAATTTTTTTCCAAAAAAAAAAACCCCGGGGTTTAAAAAAAAATTGTTTTTTTAAAAAAAAAAATTTTTTTTAAAAAAAACCAAAAGGGTTTAAAGGGTTTTAAAAGGAAGGGGAAAACCCTTTTTTTTGGAAAAAAATTTTTAAGTTTTTTAAAAAAGGAAAAAAAACCCAAAATTTGGCCCAATTTAAAATTTTTTAAAAAAAATTTTTTTTTTTAAAAGGTTTTTAAAATTTGGGAAAAAAAAAAAAAAATTTTTAAAATTTTCCCCCTTTTAAAAATTTTAATTTTTTGGGAAAAAAAATTTTTTTAAAATTTTTTTTTTTGGGTTTTTTGGGAATTTTTTTTAAACCACCCAAAAAATTTTTGGGCCAAATTTTTTTTTAAAAATTTTTTTAAAAAACCCGGGGGGGAAAAAAAAATTTCCCTTTTTTTTAAAAAAATTTTTTTTGGTTTTATCCCCCCCAAAAAAAAAGAACCTTGGGTTTTAAAATTTTTTTTTTGGGGGGGAAAATTTTTTTTTTTTTTTTTGGGAACCCCCTTTAAAATTTTTTTTTTGGGGGGAAAGGTTTTTTTGGGGGGAAAAAAAATTTTGGAAATTTTTTTTTTTTTTAAAAGGTTCCCAAAAACCTTTTTTTTTTTAAAAACCGGGTTTTCATTTTCCCCCAAAAAAATTTTTCAATTTTTTTTTTTTTGGGGAAATTTTTTTTAATTTTTTTTTTTTAAATTCAATTTAAAAGGGGAAAAAAAGGGGTTTCCAAATTCCCAAAATTTTTTTCCAAAAAACCCCCAAAAAATTAAAATTTTAAAAACCCCCTTTTTTTTGGGGGGTTTTTTTTTTTTTTTGGGGGGACCTTTTTCCCCCAAAAAAAAAACCCTTCCCCTTTTAAATTTTTTTTTGGCCCTTTTGGGGGTTTTTTAAATTTTTTCCCCCAAAAAATTTGGGTTTTTTTAAAATTCAAAAAATTTTAAACCAAACCCAATTATTTTTTGGGGTTTTTTTTAAAAAAAAAAATTTTAAATTTTAAAACCCCCCCCCCTTTTTTTTACAAAAAAAATTTTTTTGGGGGGTTTTTTGGGGGGAAAAAAAACAATTTGGTTTTTTTTTTTTTCCCAAATTTTTGGAATTTTTGGTTTTTTGGGCCCCAAAATTTTTTTTTTCTAAAGGGGAAAATTTAAAGCCCTTTTTTTTTTTGGGAAAAAAACCCAAAAATTTAAATTTTTAATTTAAAATTTTTTAAAAAACCCCCCCAAAATTTGGTTCCCCCCTTTTTTTAATTTCTTAAAATTTAAAGGGTTTTAAAATTTTTTTTAAAATTTAAAATTTTTTCCCCCCCAAAAATTCGGAAAAAATTTTTTTTCCCCGGGGAAAAAAAATTTAAAAATTTTTTAAAATTTTTTTTGGGGGGCTAAAAACCCCCAAAATTAAGGGAAAAAAAAAAAAAAAAAAAAAAATTTTTTCCAAAAAGGGGGAAATTTTTTTTTTTTTTTTGGGTTTTTTAAAAACCCGGGTTTTTTAAAATTTAAAAAAGAAAAAAAGGTTATTTTTCCCTTAACCCAATTTAAAATTTAAAATTTTTTTTTTTAATTTTTTAAATTTTTTATTTTTTTAAATTTTTTTTTTCCCCAAAAAAATTTTTTGGGGAAAAATTTTATTTTAAAAAAAAACCCAAAAAAAAAAGGGTTTTTAAAAACCCTCCCAAAAAAAAAAAAAAAAACCCCCCCCCCTTTTTTTTAAAAAGGTTTTTCCCTTTTAAAATTTTTTTTAAAAAAAAAAAAAAAAAATTTTCCCATTTTAAAAAATTTTTTTTTTTCCCCCCCAAACCAAAAAAAATTTTTTCTTGGGTTTCCCCCCCCCCGGGGGAAATTTTTTGGCCTTTTCTCCTTTTTTCCCCCTTTCCCAAAATTCCAAAAAACTTTCCCCTTTTTAAAAAATTTTACTTTTTCCCCCCCCTTTAAATTTAATTTTTTTTTTTTGGGAAAAATTTTTTGGGGAAAAAAAAAAAAAACCCCCTTTTTTTTTTTAAAAACCATTTTTAAAAAAAATTTTCCCGGGAAACCCCTTTTTTTTTAAAACCAAAATTTTTTTAAAAAAAAACCCCTTTCCCCCCCCCAAAAAAAAACCAAATTTAAAAATTTTTTGGGTTTCCGGGCCCGGGTTTTTAAAAATTTTTTTTTTTTTTTTTTTCCCCAAAAAAAACCCAAAAAAAACCCGGGTTTTTTAAAAAAAAATTCCCTTAAAATTTTTTTTTGGGGTTTTTTTTTTTAAAATTGTTAAAATTTTAAATTTTTAAACCTTTCCTTTTTTTTTTCCCTTTTTAAAACCCTTTGGGGGGAAAAAAGGCCCCCTTTTTAAAATTTTTTTTTTCCCCAAATTAAACCCTTGGCCTTTAAAATTTTTTAAACCCCCCCTTTTTGCCAAATTTTCCCCCTTTTTTTTTTTAAAAAAACCCCCCAAAATTTTCCAAAGGTTTGGAAAAGAAAAACCCTTTTTTTTTTTTTTTTAAAAATCCCCTTAAAAATTTTTTAAAAAATTTTTTGGTTTAAAAAAAAATTTTTTTTAAAAAATTTTTAAAGGACCTTTAATTAAAAAAATTTTTTTTTAAAAAATTTTGGGCCCAAAAATTTAAAAAAAAAAAACCCAAAAAGGGGCCCCTTTCCCAAAAAAAATTTTTTTAATTTCTTTTTGGGGAAATTTTTTTCAACCGCTTTTGCAAAACTAATGAAGAAAAATTTTGAAATGTCCATGATGGGTGAACTCACGCTCTTTCTAGGACTACAAGTTCATCAATCACCCGTGGTATTTTCTTGAGTCACCAAATATGCCCTTGAATTGTTAAACAAATTTGGAATGAAAACCGTGATACTTATGCCACACCAATGACTCATACCAAGAAGCTAGATGTCGATTTACATGGGAAATTAGTTGACCCTACCAAACACCGGGTATTATTGGGTCCTCATGTATCTAACAAACTAGCGACTGACATTGTCTTTGCCGCTTATCTATGCTCCCGCTATCGTCGCGACCAATCGAAACCCACCTCTGAGGCTAAAAGAATCCTCCGATACATCAATGGAACCATTAACTTGGGGATCCGTATCCGAAGGACTCGGTTTGAACTAAGCGCCAGACGCCGACCACGCAGGATGCTTAGACTCAAGGAAAAGTACCTCATGAGCTCTACAATTTCTTGATAAACCGTGTCTTGGCAATCAAAGAAGCAGGATTGTACATCGTCGTCATCAACCGGGGTAATATGTAGCCATGTCCGCATGTTGTGCTCAAGTCATCCGGATGAGAACACAACTCAAAGACTATGGTTACGTATTCGATGTAATCCCGATGTATCGCGACAATCGAGTGCCATTGCGATCTCGCAACCCGTTCGCACTCAAATCAAAGCACATCGATCTTCGCTATCATTTCATCAAGGACCACGTGGAATGTGGCACCGTTGAATTATACTGGGGCAGAATACCAATTCATGCATCTTCTCACCAAAGCCTTGCCTCCCGCTAGGTTTAATGAGTTGGTCCACCGGATTGGTATGAGGTGTTTGACTCTAGAGGAATTGGATGACCTCCTAAAACAATTTTAAAAACTCACAAACACCAAAACATCTTTTGTAAATAAATTTTTCAAAAACAAAATACAAAAATATAAAATCCGATAAAACAACAAAAATATTCTCCTAATCTATCTTTCTTTCAACATGGCAAGTACATTTCTTCCGTCAACACTTTAATCTTTCAAAATTCAGTATTTTTACGATCAAGTGTTGAGGGGGAGAAAATAATCTCTTAACCATTTCATAACATCTGTGTACTTGCATGTTATCATATCCCGGTTGTTTCTTTTACAATGGTGGTGCATTTTCTGGTTAAATGACACTCCTCGGACTAAATTTATAACCTTTCATTATTTCTTAAGTCGAGGGGGAGTGTCGTCAAGTCTCTTTCCTAAAAATATTTGTTTGGTAACTTAAATGGAAGTTTAATGGCTTTGTTTGAAAAAGGAAAAGGTGGAGGGACCAAAACTGTCAAAAGGTTATACTCACTTTTAATAAAACACCCTCCCACCTACTTTTCTTCTTCACATTTAATACACAAAACCTAACACATCCTACGCCTTACAATCGTTCAAGATATCTGTTGATTTGATCATCGTTGTGTAAGTGTTTTTATGATCTAAACATGTTTTTAAGATAAGGTCTTGAATTTTATTCAAACCAACGGTTAAAATTATGTTACGAGTGATTATGTGTTCTACGATAAGCGATAAATACACAATCATTGTGTGGACGTGTGGTTAAAAAGTATGTGTCAAAACGTCTTAAATACATCAAGGATATCCTTTTAACCATCAAAACCCACCCAGAAATACTTATCAATGAGTTTTGAAAATTAGGGTTTATGTGTCGATTTGGGTGTTTTCAAATGTGAAGTGTTTTGTTCAAAAAGGTTGTTGTGTAATGTGTATATGATGATTAATTGATGATTTCCATGCTCTATAACCACCCAGATACACTAATTGTGACAGAATTAGAAATTAGGGTTTAAGGTTCTTGAGTTTGGGTACTTTTGATTCACTGCAAACTAAGTGTTAAAACTTGGTCAATATACTCTCACAACATCTATGACATACCGTAAAAACTTTGGTGCAAATTTATGGC
Organism: Chrysanthemum lavandulifolium; assembly: GCA_022545495.1. Lineage (NCBI taxonomy): Eukaryota > Viridiplantae > Streptophyta > Magnoliopsida > Asterales > Asteraceae > Chrysanthemum > Chrysanthemum lavandulifolium. Next base: position 281,691,468 of record CM040238.1, read on the forward strand.
TAAAATTCATACGCCAGAGATTTAGGGTTTTAAACTACGCTTAAGGATTTCTACGCATAACCTGCTTGACATGTGTTCTTGCCATAAATTGTTGTTAAAATGATATTCGTGATAATGTTAATGATTTGATGAACTTATTTCGTGATTTGTTACGCTTAAAATTCGTAACAAAGGTCATTTGCATTTCTACGCATAAGGATTACCCTACGCTGTAGTCGGCTATGCCTACGCCGTAAGGTTCTACATGGGACCACGCGTATCCCGTGAAGGATATGCATAAACAGCATCTACGCATAAGGTCTACTTCACGAGTAAACCTTACGCTGTAAGGTTTTATACGCCCACGCCGTAAGATCTACGCGTAAGGTCCCTTTCCACGCTGTAACTTTTCTACGCCAGAAGATAGGATCCTACGCGAAGCTTATAACCACGCCAGATAAAACACTTGCTTACGCATAACTTTGTCATTGCTACGCATAAGCCCGGATGGACCTTCATTATGAATTGTTACGTACAAACTTGTTAATAAACTTATCATATCATCACGAATCCAATAATGTCACTAATAAACTTAATCGCTTGATATGTGGTGAACAATAAGTGATAACATAAACTTTAAAACTTAAAGTTAACTAACTCACGAAACATTTCACGACATCATTAGACTATTGTACAAACAAGTGACTTAGGACCCGAATAATCATTATCACCGTACATTCAATAACTAGACAATAAGACCTTCGTTGACTAACATTATGTCTTTCGATATGTTGGTTCTTTGGCTAATGTTATTTCGCATCACGACATGGTTGAACAAATGAATGTGGATGCATCAAGTTCTCCATTGTCGATATCTATCCTTATGGCTATCCAATGAAGATAGGAAAGAATAATCTCCGTGTTGACTTTGACACCTCACGTGCTCGAATCTTCGTGTTTAATTGCTATTGATATTCGAGGACTCATCCGTATCGGGATATGCTCACTCACTCGCAACTGCTCTCGAGATCTATATCCAGCAGTTACGGAACACTATGGAAAGGGTCAAAGGATTGATCGCCGTGACGGTGACTCGAATCACAAACAAGTCACCATTACACTGCAGACTTAAGGGTCATTCTCCTAATTCTCAAGTCAATCCAACCAAACTATATGCCACACCAACAAGAGCTCACTCTAATTCTTAATCGATATCGGTTATGACTAGGCTACAGGAGTAATCACCAAGCATTCTCACGTAGAGCTTAAGAGTATTCCTCAACCATGGAGAACTCTCTACATGATCATCACCAAGTCTGCTTTCGGTCGTGACGGTGGCTATGAGCATCCTAAGCTCATGGAACCGCAAATATTTTGGGCATTGGTCAACATGAAACACATCGCTATCGAAGCTCGATTTGGGATGACATGATGTCATTCTCAACAAGCTTGGCTCAAAGATTCCTACATCGGATATACTAAACTGTTGATCCAGAGCACTTGACTTCATCCCGATATTCCCAAGAGGCTCAATGACCCCGACAATCACGATATGTTGTGAAACCTATTCTATCCGCCGTAATCAAGGAATCGCTCTACAAAGAAACAAGGTGTCAGGTTGCCGATTTCCTAACTCAAGATGTCGAAGCTCAAACATTATAAAAGGTATCCGAAGCGCTTAGACAAGGCAAAGTTGGTCATCTCGACGAAAAATCTTCCGAACACCTGTAAGGAGAACCGAAGAGGAAGTGCAGGAAGCGCAACAAGCATCGTGAGTCAAAAGAAGTTTCCTAAAAGGAATCCTCCTTCTAAAAGGATTGTTCCGTGAAGGAAGCCGAACCTATTCCCACACTTGAACCACAAAGAAAGCTTGTGGACGAGAGCTCAAGATATCGATACTGTATGAAGAGGTTCATTACTCAGAATCGCAAATCAAGCACCTGCCTCAAGAGCAAACCTCCAAGTCCTCCAAATTGCCCAAGGAAAGGAAGACTCAAGAATTGTACCCTATGATGAGAGCTCAAGAAGAAGAAGAGCAACTAGATAAATCATACAGAAGAAGTTTAAAATCGCCGACATCTTCAAAAGGCTAAAGAATTTGCTAAAGACCAAATGGGTGGCCCCGTGGGTCAAGTGGTGCAGCTCAATCTTCACCAACTCCCGATGCGGTTAATCAACCCGATAAGGGAGCCGGTGACACCACTCTTATGCAACAACAAAAGCCCGTAGAGGATACTATTGTATATGATTTTGAGAAACCGGAACCGAGAAAGATAAAGATGCCGCACGACGATGTGCTTCGGATAGTCCTACGCTCACGTAAGGAAACTTCAACCACCAAAGGACCCGGAATCTCCTCACATCTCATCATCATCGGATTCTTCGCCTCATTCATCACAACCACCATCTAAGAAGTCAACCAAATCATCATCCAAACCGTGAAGAAACCACCTAAATCTTGGATTTCTCGGACTCATGAAAGAATTGTGAAAGTCACCAACAAGTCGAAAGAAGGACATATTTTACGTAAAACTGAATTGGTTTGTCGACCAAATACAAGACTTAAATGATGAGAAAGACAAGATGCGTAAAGAAATGGAATTTATTCGTAAGTTCATGAAGAGTCATCGAAAGAGGAACCGAACGAAATGATCAAGGTTACACTCAAAAGTACCTTCGTGATATCGCTCCTAAAGTCCAAAAGGAACTGGAAAAGTCGAAGAGATCATACTCACAAGTTTCTTCTCGATAATCGCCCCCGTGTGACTAGAGAAGTATTTTCGCACAACTCACCCCTAACATCGCCGCATTGGTTAAACATACAATGGCCAAAGAAGTCGATCTCTCGAACTGAAAGTTAATCGCTAAACTAGTGATGCAAATGTCAAAGCGATCCGAACGCTTACTCGGATGAAGCTAAATTTTTCAAGAACTACTTGCTTTTCAACTCGGATCATCATGCAAGGAGTCACCGATCAACCCAAACGCCAAGAGATGACGATGATAAGGACAAGGACTCGCATCTAAACGTCGGCTAACCGGTGAATCTTCTTCGATGCCACCTCCTCTACAACGGACTTCCTCTAAACAAGTCTCCTTCACCTCGGTCTTCATCGATAAACCCGGGACGATTCCGAGTTACCACCCCGACTCAAAAAACGGTGATTACTTTGAGTATACGGGTGGTGACGATGAAGAGGTCCTGAGCCCCAACATCAACCCACCTCTCCCAAACAAGGACAAAACCAAGATCATCATCTAAACCTTCAAAAGAAGAAGAAGACGCTCATACCGACGTCAGATCATGGCTAGATGACGATAAAACTCAAGAATTTGAATGGTTTGCTACACTTGTCAATAACACTCCCACCTCAAGAAGGTCAAGAATTGGTAGACGGTAGTACTTGGAGCATGCAAAGATTTTGCAAGAAAGGTTTCGGTGAAGAAGATGACGAAATCAATTGAAGCGCATCAAGAATGAAGCATTCCTACTTTTGAAAGACAACTGAAAGTGCAATCGAGGTTGAATATCACCTTGAAAACATTGCTCGAGCCATGTCTAATAACATGGATTGGCTCAACCCGTAAGCAAACATCGACTTCACCAAACGGGACAATCCTCCATATTACAACCGATCGGTCTCGACCTCTACCTACCATTGGCCAACCCGATCGACCTAGGATTCCTTTCGACATTTCTTCAACAAAGACTTAGATTTTCTTCAACACGGTGGCGATGGTTCAAGGAAATACGCTACATCTCTCGACACTTCCATTCCTCACGCCATATACTCGATTGTATAGCCATCGAGGAACGTGCTACCCACATGTTCTCCGACAAAGTGGTAGCGTATGACCAAGATGCAATGTATGGATTCACCATTGGCCGGAACGTCAAGAATCTACTATGTGTGCTTGGTCCGTAAGTCTCAACATGCGTGTTCAAGACTAAAAGTATCGTGGCCATCCAACATGTTGGTCTATCGCCTAAATGGGACTACACTTTTTCAAGAAGATTGTGGTCAAAAGACAAGACGAAGGGACTATGCATTCTCCGAAGTCGACTTTGAGAATTTGAACATCAACGATATTGAAGACATGTACCTTGCCAAAGTTCAAGGTCGCATGAGACAATTTCAATCAAGTACAACGTGAATTCATCAAGTCACCGCTCATCTTCATCGACGACGATAGTCATCAAAGAACGTGTTGAAGATCTTCACTTGCCGCTGAATCATATCGTAAACGTGTCAACCTCACTCCTCCAACGCTTGATCTTCCCGACCTCAATCGCCTAACTCAATATACGCTCATCAAGAAACCATTCGAGTTGTTTACCGCATGAACTTCAAAGAAACCGCTTAATGGCGTGTAGTGAACTTGTAAATTCGGGATCATACTTTGAAGTCGGTTAGGGATGGATTGGCGCATGTGTTGAAGGATATACCTGAAAATTGGGTCTCCTAAGCGTTACATTCATATATACTTGAGGGGAGATTGTTGGAATCACTCCTAAACCTGTATTTCAAGTATTTATATTTCATATGTAATAGGTAGCTTATTATGGCCTTTATGTTTGTTTAAGGTCTAGCTTATGTGAAGGCCCATAAGCTTAGGCCCAAGCCCATATAAGAAAGGATGGGAACCAGGAGTGTTGCCCTAGCTTCCTCCTATAACATTTTGTAAACCCTCATTTGAGGGTTGGTTGTTCGTTATTTTCTCTTTCACTCTATATGCTTTAACCGTATTATTACTAGTATGTGTGTGCGATAACTTGTTCATCCGCCTTCATCTCTTCTCTTATAACTTGTGTGTGATGCTATGATCAATGAAATACGCTCAGTGGGTCATGAGTTAACTGATGACTACGTTGTGGATTTGAACTTCTTTAGCGATGACGATTGAAATATCATCAACCCTGATGAATACCATTCAGTGTGTTACTCACTAAAGTGTCAACACGCTAAACTTCATCAACCATGTTTCACCCCTAAATTGTCGCAGCGGAATGGTAATCGGGGCGTGACGTTCACAACACAAAGTCAAGAGTCTAAAGAACGACCACTACATGAGTCGTTTTGAAAAGATACATTCGATTAAGAAAATAAGTTTCAACAAAACCAATCGTTAAAGTTACACATCCCAAAATGGAATAGTTTAACGTTCACATCGAATGTAATGACAATGTTTGTAAATCTTCATGATGACATGCCCGCATGATGAGACTCAATGAATGCTACTTCAATGCATACCGAGCTAGGTAAGTCAACAACCTGAGAAATACATGCTAAAATGTCCATATAATGTTGGTGACTTCATAGGTTTATGTAAATGTACACGTCGAGTGCGAACCATAATATTTCAGTGTGTTTGACCATTATAACAAATACAATGTCATAAGAAAAGTAATACTATTGCCCTAAGTTCATGACCCCGAATCTTAAAGTAATGTGTATGCAATTTGCACATAAATGAATACCCCTGTAGGTGTTCGCCAAGCACCCAAAGTATCTCAAATGATATGCATCTGTTTTACTAGTTGGTGCGACAAACCCGAACGGGGGTGCAACCAATAGATCTATTCACAACATTCGCATTTACGAATAATTAACGGTTCATGATGTGTGGGGACTTAATGGCTATTGTGGTAACTTTTTTTTGGTATACCTGGGTTCCCGACTAGACATTGCGAGCCGACTAATCCCAGGGCGACTACCCTTTTGGATAGCCCGGAGTCGGCGCAAGTGACCGTCTGTAGCCAATTGAGGATTAATTTTCTTCCCAGGTTTCGAACCCAAGACCAAGGACGGAATCAGAGGGTTCCCCCGGGTGCCCGGGACCCTTATGAATTTTTTTGTGTAGTGTTAATTTTAGGAAAAAACATCAATTTTTCCCAAATGCATCTTAAATGCACCCGGTCTATCGAAATGTGTTTTTATATTACCGTTCCAAAATATTTACACACCTGGTTATATTTAGTACTGGTTCCGTCCCTAACACTCCTTACTAACTATTCAACATAAAAGTTACCGAAATCACAAAACAAATATTAAAAATAAAATAAAATAAAAATACTCATTCCACCTCAATATTATTGTCTACATCACTACTTTTGTTTGCATCAAAATAATTTCTCCCCCTACATAGTAGTCATTAATTACTACTTTTCCCATTTTCACCCTAATTATTCTTATAACGAGCCATTTTGATCCGTGCGATGCATCGGTTTTATTTTTCGATAAACTATTAAACTTTTGCTTATGTCTAAAACTTAACTTTTTTATTTGTTATTATAACTTACAAATGGATTCGAGCCAAAATTATGTATTTTTTCCTTTCTATTATTCATTATTCAAGGTTATAATTTTAATAGCAAATTTCACAAATGCCCCGAAGGTACAAGTGAGGTTAATTTCACAAATGCCCCAAAGGTACAAATGCCACATCAGCTTCCGACGACCTGACGACGACCTAGTTGCCACAGTAGTGATCTGGGAATTTTTTTTTCAAAATATTTTTAACAACAAATTTAAAATTCATTAAAAATAAAAACGTTACAATACTAAATAAAAACATTAATATATTAAAAATAAAAACGATACGAAATACATAAATCATAAATCCTAATTGAATACTCCCCATGCGAGTAATCATACGGGATTCCGATAACAGGAAAATTCCTCGATGCGAGCCAAATGTTCCTCGCCCAGCGAGGTTGCCCAACAACCGCGATTTAACTTGATGCACCTACACCATCGGGTTTGTTCTCCGATAGCTCTAATTGATTTTGGTGCCGATGTTGTTCGACATCGTTGAACACACTCCATAACTTGTCGACATTGTCGCCGCTTTGCGGGCTTCATCCATCAAAAATTTGTCGATAACAGCTTTTCGTTCAGGCGTAATGTCGTTGCAAATCGTGTAGTCTTCTCTCATACGTTGCTTCTCTGCCCTTTCCTACTCGAACAAATTGATAACGTGTATAATAGCGTTTTTCAAGCCACATCATCTTCTTCGCATTATTTTTTAACGTACATTTGCATATCTTCAACGGAATGAGGGAGACGGCAAGCCATAATAAATCTTGTGTTGAGAAGTAGTTTGAGGTTGAATTATTTGTTTGAGTTAGTATAGGATGTAAAAGTGGTAAAGTATTAAAAAAAAAAAAAAGGTTTTTTTTTTTTTAATATGATAGGGTAACAAAAATTGGATTTTTGTGTGCATGCAAGTCGGTCGTGAGCACGAACTAGTTTGTCCAAATGCCTAAAACCAACCGATCATCACCTTCTAGCCACAATGGCCACAACCGAGCATTTGGTCGGTCGACCCTCCATGCCCAACCGACCATTGTGACTAGCCTTATGTTCATTGCATGCTGTCTTATAATATTAGACATCTTTCCTTACTAGTAATACTGTTTTGAAATTTATTTCTGGTAGATATAAACGCGGTATGTACGTTACTACTAGTACTTTTTGAAATTTATTTCTAGTAGATATTATTAAACGCCTTATGTACTATTGTTCACCGTAGTTGAATGGTAGTTGCTTTGTAATTTAATAAAAGGGACGTGTCCCCCACACTTTCATTACTATCTCATTACTACTAGTGCTCTTTTGAAATTTATTTCTGGTTAATGTATCATTACTACAATACTACTAGTACTCTTTTGAAATTTATCTCGGTAAATATTATTAAACGTTATGTATTGTTCAGTGAAGTTGAATGGTAATTGTTGAGAGAGTTGCGATCCTCTACAAAGGAATAAAATAAAAGTTTGAAAGCCATTCACTTCGCACACGTGTCCTCCACCCACTCCCTCATTTTTCTTATTAAATTTGGTTAGAGGGGTATTTTTGTCATTTAACCCGCTTTTCATATTCCACCCCAAATTTCAAACGCAAATAACTTTCAAACGACAAACTTTACGAAAAACCGATTTCACCATATTTTTAAAATTCGATTCTCTTTAATTTGGTATAAATCTTGATAAATATTTCGAACTTTTTTTTTTACATATCAAATGGTTCTTGATTTTCTTGATTTTTTTTTTGGCATTTTCGGCCCTATTTTTTACGCTCATAAATGTCGAATCTTGAAAAACTTAGGGCTCGTTTGGTTTGTTGCCAGGAATGACAATGGGTATCGGATTTGGAATGAGGTGGAATGATAATGGGTATGAAAAAGTGTATCATTACGATTGTTTATTTTTGGTTGATAAAATATGGTATGAAAAAGTGTATAGATATTTTAATTTTGTAGTGGAAAAAAGAGGGGTCCACGGGAATGGATTTCATAGACACCAAATTGGTGTGTAATGAATCTATAACTATGATATACCCATTTCATTACCGGGCCCACAAAACAAAACAAAACAAACACCGACTATGACTTTGAAAGTCATAGTCCCATTCCTATTACTGCAAACCAAACGGGCCCTTAAAGCATGAAAGTTATAGATTTTTGTTCACTCTTTACCCAGAAATTCAAATCACTCAAATTCGATGTCATATGGGTAAGATATAACACGTTAAAGATGGTGTTTTACTCATATTTGTTGCATACAAGGTGTTTGATGAAATGTCTAGCTTAGATTTTTAGTGTTAAAGTTGAGCTAAATGCACTAATTTTTGTCCCACAACGCATCATTAATCATTTATTAATGTAAGATTCAAAAGTGATGTGTTTAATAGTTAATGTTTTAACTATTAAACCGATGAACCGATGAACCAAATCAAACCGTAAAAAAAAAGCATAAAAGCAAAACCGATGAACCTAACTAAAGCGATGAACCAAACCAACCGATGAACCAAACCAAAACTGAAACTATGATTGATGAACTAAACCAAACCGATGAACCAAACCAATAACCGATGAACCAAACCAAAACCGAAACTATGATTGATGAACTAAACCAAAAACTGATGAACCAAACCAAACTGATGAACCAAACCAAAAGCGATGAACCAAACTAAAATCGAAACGTGATTGATGAACCAAAATAAACCGATGAACAAAACAAAAAAACACCAACATGTTAAGTCGAATTATGATTGATGAACCAAAATAAACCGATGAACTATGTTTGATTTGGTTCATCGCTTTGGTTTGTTCATTAGTTTGGTTTGGTTCATCGCTTTGATTGATTCATCGCTTCATCGATTGATGAACCAAGATTAATCGATGAACAAAACGTGCATTTTTATTTTAAATTAAGTACTAAAAAAATCACTTTTTGAATCTTACATTAATAAAATGATTAATGATGCGTTGTGGTACAAAATTTAGAGCATTTAACGTAATTTTAACACTAAAAATCTAAGCTAGACATTTTATCAAACACATTGTGTGCAACAAATATGACTAAAACGCAATTTTTAACGTGCGATATCTCACTTATTTCATATCGGATTTGAGTGATTCAAAAACTTGTGTAAAGAGTTAACTAAAATCTACAACTTTCGTGTTTTAAATTTTGCGTAAATCAACCTTTAAATTAGATAAAAGTATGGTCGAATATGCCGAAAATTTCAAGAAAATCATAAACCACTTGAAATATTAAAAAAAAATCCGATTTATATATCAAAATGTATATCAAATTAAAGAGGATTAAATTTTAAAAGTTATGGTGAAATCGGTTTTTCGTAAAAGTTTGTCGTTTGAAAGTTATTTGCGTTTGAAGTTCGGGGTGGAATTAAAAACATGTTAAAGACAAAAATGCCCCTAGACGAAATTAGTAAAATAAAAAGGACAGAGGTAGAATATTTGTTGGTGGACACGTGTCAAGTTATAAGAGGCTTTTTAGACTTTGCAAACTTTCCACTCTTTTTAATAGATCCGCTGTCATTGTTGAGAAGGTGTAAATGTCCAGAAAGTCAAAAAGTCTATTGTTTACGTCACAATAACGCAAAAACCGGATATCCATCCATTAAAGATAACAAGGACCCACACACTCATCCACATCTTCAATATATACAAACACAAACCGAACACATTTTTGATTGATTCACTTCTTCCTGTAACAACCCACAAACCCTTTTTTTGTTCAGATAAACAAACATGATGTCTTCAGTCAATCGTGACGACCTTGCTCACTTAAAAATCCCCCTTGCAGATGTAATATCCGCCACCAACAATCGGAGAAGATGCTTTTGGAAATGCTTACTGGGGACAGCTCTTGTGGTCCGGTGAGCTGATTCAAATTCAAGCTCATAGGTTTAATAAAGAATGGTATGATGAAAATGAACAACTGTTTTGGATGGAGATTTCCATGCTTTCTACTCTCAAGCATAAAAATCTTGTTTCTCTTGTTGGGTTTTGTGATGAGAATGATGAGAAAATCATCATTTACAAGCATGAGACCAGGGGAAGTCTCGACAACTATCTAAGTGACCTGATGATGTTGACATGGGTGCGAAGATTGGAGATATCTGTCGGTATTGCGCAAGCGTTGAGTTATATTCATTATGACGAGTCACGCGATTTTAGCGTAATACATCGCGGCATCAAAAGAAACCCATAACATTTATAACTTACAATAGGGTGTGTTTGTTTTATACCGTGCCACACCCATTAAGTCTAGGGTGTGTTTGTTTGGGCCAAAGCCCACTAGATGTTGGAAAATTTAGTGCACTTGACTCATTTCACTTGACACAAGGGATGGTTCACACCTTGTAATGGGTTAGAGGTAACGGAGGTACACCCATAAGGTCCATGAACACCTTTTATAGTGATCGACTCTAATAGTGGTATGTATTGGTAGTGCTTGGTATAAAGTATCATGATTGTGGTTAACATGCTCGATTATCATGCGTTTCCACCAATTGTTGGAAAATTTAGTGCAAGATTTCACCTTGTAATGGGTTAGATCGTACACCCATAAGGTTTCCACCTTGGTAAAAGTAAGTGGTATCTCACCAAGTTGTGTTTACATCAAGTGGCAAAGTTGTGTTTACATCAAGCGGTGGTAACCACCGAAAGCACTATGTAACCACCGAAAGCACTATGAATGATAAATGACAATTATAATCGCATCATTATGACCACGCTTAATTGGTCATGTAACCACTAACGGCTATAATGGGGATGATTATGAGGCTATTAATGGGCCGATTAATACTCATAATTCCATTGAACGGTCAAGAGTAACCTCCTATAAATAGGAGATCCGAACATGCATGAAGAATACACGTAAAACACATAACACTTATAAGCGCAAGGGTTAAAGAATTGTGCCTAATTCTCTAACCGCATTTGGTCTTATCCCAAGTAGATATTCGTGATACCCGTGCATTAGGGTCAAATAGTTTACTTTGGAAAGTGATTACACGATTCCAAGTGATATCCGTAACCACCAAGTGGTATCTCATATCACGACCTTAGTTTTGTTTCTCACGAACAGTTGAGCATTTCACCGAAGTTGATTATCTCACACCGCTTTGGGACGAATAACAACCAACAATCAAAGTAAACTATTTTGTGATAATCAATGGCAACCGCCGCAATGAACACATGGCTTCAAACTTTGCTGTCGGACAAGTTTGAAGGGTGGACTTTAGGAGGTGGCGTAAGAAGATGCACTTTTGTCGCAAGCATGAGTGTGGTCTATGTGCCGACTACTCCAATTCTCGATGATGGTGATGATGCTACCGTGGAGCGGATCGAGGAGGAGCAAGTGGGAGAATGATGACTACATATGCAGAGGTCTTATTCTCAATGGTATGTCGATTCTTTGTTTGATATTTATCGAACTTTGAATCTTCCAAAGAAATGTGGATTCCTTGGATGCCAAATATATGGTCGAGGATGCATCAAGTAAGAAGTTCCTTGTTAGTAATTTCACAAATTACAAAATGACCGATTCAAGACCGTTATGGAACAATACAATGAACTTTGGAATACTTGGAAGGTTTACACAACACCAAATGAACATGGATGAGGCTATCAAAGTCTCTTGTGTCATTGATAAACTCCTCCTTCATGGAAAGATTTCAAGCATACCTTGAAACATATGAAGGAGGAGTTAACTCTTGTTGAGTTGGGTATCATCCGCACATTGAGGAATCTCTCAAGGTGCGTGATAATGACAAGCCAAAGAGTAGCAATGTCTTTGGACCATCTGTTGTCAATATGGTGGAGCATAACAACTCCACCGTGTACAATGACAACAAAGGCAAACGAAATTTCATGATAACACAAGGCGATCCTAACAAGAAGGCAACACCTACTTGTTGGAAATGTGGCAAGACCGGTCACATTAAAAGGGACCGCAAGGGTGTTAAAGTTGGTGGTAAAGCCAATGGATCGTGCACTAATGGTTCAGGAGTGGTGGTTCACCAACTCACCGAAAGGTCGAATATGTTTAATAAGTCTTTTCGATTTATTATGTTACATATGTATCTCGAATCTTTTATGTGCAGGATGATGATGTTGCGTGGTGGGTTGACTCGTGCAACAGTTCATGTGTAAAGATAGAAGTCGGTTCAAGACTTATGAGTCACCGAATGATGGTTCTATTCTTCACATGGGAAATGAGTCAATGACCTTGGTGCATGGTCGTGGTTGTGTAGATCTTAGGTTTAGTTCGAAAGATTGTAACTTTGTTTAATGTTATTCATGTTCCCGATATCGTGAAGAACTTGGTTTCGAGTAGTGTTTTGAATAATCATGGATATAAACAAGTTATTGAATCGATAAATTTGTTCTTTCTAAATGTGGTGTTTTTATTGGTTTTGGTTATTTATGTAATCAAATGTTCAGCTTAATATTACCACGACAAGTGTTATTTCAACTTTGTGACCACATATGATCGAGTGATTCTAACCTTTGGCATGCTAGACTTGGTCATGTTCACTATAAAAGAATGCAAGATATGTCTAGGGATGGTTTAATCCTCGCTTTGACATGGACACCGAAAAGTGTAAAACTTGCATGTTGACCAAGATAACCAAGAAACCCTTTCGTGGTGTTAGTCGTGAGACTAAGATCTTGAGCTTATTCACAATGACTGTGTGATTTGCATGCCACTCCTTCTTTGGGGAATAAGAAGTACTTTGTGACATTTATTGATGATGCTTCTAGATTTTGTTATGTCTATTTATTACATACCAAGGATGAAGCATTAGATAAATTCAAAGTGTTTAAAACCAAGTTGAATTACAACTGGGTCTTCAATCAAAAGATTAAGGATCGATAGGGAGGTGAGTACATGGATACTCAAGATTTTCATCTGTTGGAATAATCCATGAAACGATCGCTTCTTTATACTCCTCAAAGAAATGGTATTTCGAAAGGAAAACAGGTGTCAAGGAGATGGTTAATTCCATGTTGTCCTATTCAGATCGAGTCAAGGGTTCTGGGTGAAGCTATGTTAACAACTTGTTATTTGCTAAATAGAGTTCCCAACAAAAGGAACAAGGTTACCCTTATGAACTCGACTAAAAGAAACCCAACCCGAATTATCTCAAGGTTTGGGGTTGTAGGGTTGTTGTAAGACTTCGATCCAAAGCAAAGACTTTGGGTGAAAGAGGCATTGATCGCATCTTTGTTGGATATGCCGAGCATTCCAAGGCTTTTAGGTTCTATGTTATTGAACCTAATGAACATGTTTCGCTTAACACAATAATTGAATCAAGGGATGCGATTTTGATGAGAATAGATTCTCATCGCCCCTAGACCAAGTCGAGGATTCCTAATGGAACTCATGACACCGGTGTATCGAGGTCCTCGATGATGAACCATCGTGGTCCCCGATGAGGTTGTGGTTCAACAACTCGAACTCGTGCTCGTGAAGAGCAAAAGGGTCGACTCCAAAGTCATTTGGACCGAGTTTCAACTATACTTAGTTGAAGGTACTGTGGATGAGGTCTCGCATCAATACTCCTATTGCTTCATTGTTGAGGATGATCCCAAGACATTTGAAGAAGCAATGAAGTCCCGTGATATTGCTTTTTGGAAAGAAGCAATCAATGATGAGATGGATTCCATCATGGGCAACAACACTGGTGTTGGTTGATCTACTCCCGTTGCAAACCTTTGGGTTGCAAATGGATTTTCAAAAGGAAAATGAAGGTAGATGGAACTATTGAAAAGTTCAAGGCTAGACTAGTCATTCGTGGCTTTAAACAAAAGTCGAATAGACTATTTTGATACTTATGCCCCGTGGCTCAGACGTTACCATAAGATCGCCGATTGCTATGGCATCTATTCACAACCGTTATTCATCGATGGATGTGAAAACAACTTTCTTGAATGGTGAATTGGAAGAGGAAGTTTATATGAACCAACCTCGTGGCTTCATCATGCCCGGCAATGAAAACAAGGTGTAAACCGATTAAGTCTCTTTATGGACTTAAGCAGCACCTAAGCAATGGCATCAAAAGTTTGATGAAGTGGTTTTGTCTAGTGGTTATGTTCTTAACCAAGTCGACAAATGTGTATATAGCAAATTTGATGAATCTGTAAAGGAGTCATCATTTGTCTATATGTTGATGACATGTTGATCTTTGCACCGACTAAAATCAGTTGACCGACAAAGGAATTTTTGTCATCAAGGTTCTCCATGAAAGACATGGGGAGGCCGATGTTATCCTTGGTATAAGGATTAAACATGAAAGTAATAGAATTTCTATCTCTCGCCTCATTATATTGAGAAGGTAATCGAGGAAATTCAATTACTTTGATTGTACTCGATGAGTACACCTATGGATACTGTGAGAAGTCGATGCCTAATCATGGCAAGGTCAGATCTCAACTTGAGTATTCTAGGTAATTGGTCACCGATGTATGCCATGACTTGTACAAGACCCGATATTGGTTTTGCAGTGGGAAAATTGAGCGGTATACTAGTAATCCTAGTGCTCATCATCGCAAGCGCTCAAAGGGTATCAAGTATTCAAGAGAACTATGGATTATAGTCTCTCATATATCGTTACCCATCGTTGTTGGAAGGTTACACCGATGCAAGTTGATCAAGAACATCAAGACAATTCGCTCTACCAGTGGTCGGGTATTCCTACTTGGTGGAGGTGCAATTTCTTGGGCATCCAAGAAACAAACTTGCATCACCGCTCAACAATGGAATCAATTTGTGGCTCTAGCAATACCGGTAAAGAAGTCGAATGGTTGAAAACTTGCTTCGAGATTCCATTATGGCCTAAACCTATAGCACCTATTTCTATCCGTGTGATAGTGCGGCTACATTGGCTAAGGCTTATAGCCGATGTACAATGGTAAGTCTAGACACTTAGGTGTCGTGCATAGCATGATTCGTGAGCTTATCATGAATGGGGTGGTATCTATAGAGTTTGTGAGATCTCAACGTAACTTAGCCGATCACTTGACGAAGGGTCCGCTAGAGACTTGGTTATAAAGTCCGCTAAAGGGATGGGTTTAAGTCCAACTTAGTCATCGAATGCTAGGACACCCAACTCCTCCCGAGGAAACTTAGGAGCCGAGTTCAATGTGGAAAGTCGAACATTCAATGGACTGGAGCACATGTTTTATTTACATCCCAAGGTTGTGCTCGTAACTCGCCGAAAGGAGGATGAAGTCTTTACTTTAATGGTTATATTTTCTTTGAAAAGTGCTTGGTGAGCATGACTAAAGAGGAACCACCTATGTAAATGTTGAAGTTTTGCCGCTCAGAAGCTTTTGGACTTTTAGCTTTTACAACATTTATGAATTTGGATATGGACACATGGCTTGTATAGTGTCGAGCTTTTAAGTGTTTGAAAACTTGTGTGTAGTTATCTTCGTGTATTCAAATGGGTTGAAGGGTTCAATTCTTAGAACACCCCGATTCTCGAATATTTGAACGTAATTACTAAGATGGAAATTCAACTCGTGACATTTTCGCTTATGCACATGTTTTGCTTGATGTTTATTTTACATGCAAAGGGAGTGAACTAAATTGGGAGGATTGTTGGAAAATTTAGTGCACTTGTGGGATGGTTCACACCTTGTAATGGGTTAGAGGTACGGAGTGTACACCCATAAGGTCCATGAACACCCCGACTCTAATAGTGGTATGTATTGGTAGTGCTTGGTAAAAGTATCGTTGTGGTTAACATCGATTATTATGTTTCCACCAAGCAAGATTTCAAACAGATCGATGTTTCCACCGGTGGTATCTCATCAAGTTGTGTTTACATCAAGCAGCATGGCATTTTTCAAGCAAAGGTAACCACCGAAAGCACTATGAATGATAAATGACAGCATAATCGCATCATTATGACCACGCTTAATTGGTCATGTAACCACTAACGGCTATAATGGGGATGATTATGAGGCTATTAATGGGCCGATTAATACTCATAATTCCATTGAACGGTCAAGAGTAACCTCCTATAAATAGGAGATCCGAACATGCATGAAGAATACACGAAAACACATAACACTTATAAGCGCAAGGGTTAAAGAATTGTGCCTAATTTCTAATCGCATTTGGTCTTATCCCAAGTAGATATTCGTGATACCCGTGCATTAGGGTCGAATAGTTTACTTTGGAAAGTGATTACACGATTCCAAGTGATATCCGTAACCACCAAGTGGTATCTCATATCACGACCTTAGTTTTGTTTCTATCGAGCAGTTGAGCATTTTTCAAGTTGATTATCTCACCGCTACAAATGTTGTCATGAATACTACACAATGAATGATGTAAATGAATCTTATTGTATAATAGATGATAAAAAGAGGCCTTGTAAATTTTGTGGTGTTGTAAGCATGTGTTGGTTCACCAAGGAAACCAATAAATGCTTTTGGTTGCTCTCTCATAATGTCATGATGCAACTCTCGTATATTGTTTAGAATGGAACAATGTGAATGTTTCTATAGACTGGTATAAAAACATGTTCTCCTTTTAGAAGTAACAACAAGAGATGATAAAGTGTTATAGCACATAAAATGCTTGCACCTTATCTTCTTAAAATGCATCATGACACTTAGAACTTTAAAATGTTCCACTTAAAAAATGAAATCAGCTAAGAAGGTGATTTTATAGCATCTCTTCCTTAGCAGTTTTCTCTCCACCAGTCTATGTGGGACAAACAAACATATTCAAGTTTTCTTGCTTACTTTTACTTCATATTGAATGAATTAAGGTAAATTTGATGTAAGATGTGGATGTTTGTTGTGGTGTTGAGATGGCAAGAGCATACTGTTATAGCGGTTACAACGATTATATAGCTTGCGTAGATCAGTATACAACGATTATATATCTAAGAAGACCAAACTCATTGATATGTAAGGGATGTGTATAATGCACTTTTGAAGTTATTGATGAATTTTAAAGTAGCATCAAATAATGTTGGACAAGAGTTATTTTTGCTAAAAGTACGTTTATAAGATTGTTACGCTTATATTAAGGACAATCAATACCATATAGGCGAACCAAAAATATTAAATGAAAATGCTCGTTCGCCAAGACGAGTAAATGAAAATGCTCATAACCTAATTTCAGAGGCGTGATGTTGAGTAACTTACACTGCATTCTAGCTTTTTACACTAATTATCAAATATGGCTTAGAAATATTAGAATTCACTTTTGATGTACAGATATTTTAACGCCTAATAAAAAAGGCTTAACACTCTTTCAATAAAAACAATTTGTAACATTTAAATTTAAAACTACATTTTAAGGTTTTGTCTCAACCTTTCGAAAATGAAAGCACCTTCCCAACGAGAAACTTTAAGTTACAGTGCAACCCAAGCACCGCTTAGAGATGGAGCATGCATTTTCAAAAAGTTAAAAGACAAAACTATTCATTAGAACAATTTAAGTATAGTTTTACATTTTCTCATACGAACAAATACCAAGCTGTTATAGCATCTTCTCCTCGACAGTTTTTACTCCACCAGTCGATATGGTACAACAATTTTGTCCTTTTTTTTATTTTTTTTTTATTTTATTTTTATTTTATTTTTGAGATACTAGTATTTTGTACAAAGTTCATTTCTTTTTACTAAAAGGTTCATTTGTATCATTTCTCACCCAGTATTCCTACTGCGATTGAATTAAGGAGTTGGTTCAAACCATCAAAAGCTATTAGCATATGTGTCCAACTCGTCGAAAGGCGAAACTTTTACATTAGCTTGCAGATATTAGTCATTCATCTTGGCAAAAAAAGGTATGCAAGAATCAAGATTACATCTTATTCGTGTATGCATCTCGACTCATATGTAAGAATGCATCCAAAGTATAATCTTCAAGTAACAAAAGAGTCTTCATTCGGCAAGATCCATCTATATAAAGATGCCAATGTATTATGAGACTTGTAAAATATACCACACGACTCTTTACCTACTGTAAGTAACACGTATTTTATATGTGCACCACACGACACTACCAACTATAAATATCACCATCCTGAAATGGCCTATTTTTTTATTTTTTTTCTTTTCCAGGTCAGTGTTTTTGAGGCATTGGCGTTATGCCTTAGTGACATATCTGAAAACTCGAAACTTGGGCCTAATATTCCCCGGCAACTTCTTGTATCCATGGTCATAGTTTCCATCTCGTGAACACATTCTGCGGAGTTTCTCATACTATCCCGCTATTTCTATCATGACCGCCTTGTACAATCATTAGACTTGGGTTCGTTCAACATCGTGGATGCTTACATTTGATGTTCAAATGGTCATATGTTGTGGACTGATATATTTTAATGTGATATCATATTACTAGCATTAGGTCATGTGTTTCTACTGTAGAGTGCCTTACAAGCCAGAATTCCTAGCTCATCAACCATGTAAGTTAGGAGCATCAAATGGATTGACCATAAGCTATGTTTGAGATAATGGATTATAAATAAAGTAGCATCTAAAGGCTAAGGGCATGTTTGGCGCAATGGGTTGGGTCTTGGGCTGGGGCTAGTGCTTTTATTATAAGCCGAAGTTGAAATTTGTATTTTTGTAGATTTGTTTGGCAAATGCTCGGGCTGGGGCTTATCATTGTAAAATTACTAAAACGGACACAATTAAATGAGTTTTTATGGTATATGTTAGATATTTTTGTAGGTAAATATGTAATTTATGGTTCATAAGCCCCGGGCTAAAGTTTTTAGCCCATTTATGGGGTTGCGGCTTATAGAGGCTTATGACTTCATAAACCCGCGTGACAAACGGGGCTTATTTATTTTAAAAACCCAAGACCCAATAAACCCCTCCCCCAAACACACCCTAATAGTACATCCGTAAGATTCTAACGTAGACGAGTGTAATTAACATACACTGCTTCACCAGGACAAAAGGTTCACAAATAAACTATGAAAGTTTATAAACATCTTAAAATTTATAAACAATAATTATATAGTTTACAAATATTATGGGTTTTAAAACAAGACTGGAGATATATTAACGCCCATATAAAAAGCATACCTTTCCAGTTTATGTTTAAACCCATAAGATTTATAACTATAAAGTCTTCGACTCTATTGATAATATAATGCAAATAATTGCTAATGAGCGCCCCTTTACTTATAGCATCTCCTCCTTAGGATTTTCTTCTCCTCAGTCATGTGGGACAAACAAACATTGTACTCCTTTTCTTCTTAATATAGTGTTATTTGTTAAAGTTCATTTGATATGAATAACATTTTGAAAAGTTAAGGGCATGTTTGGCAGGAGCTTTTTGGAGGAGATGTTAATTTTTTGTTACAAAATAATCTCTTATAAATCAAGTAGCTTCGTTTGGATGCATTAACTACAAACTTATATTTTAAACAAACAGCTCCAAAATGAAAAGCTGATTCATGAAGCTTTTTAAAAGTTTTGGAGCTGTTAAAACTTTAAATTACTGATATACCCTCTAAACATTTATTTACAATTATAGATTTGTCCTTTATGTCATTTTACATCTTATAATTATATTTAACAGCTAATTTACCAAACAGTTTTAGCACCGGATATTGTTTTTGTGTTATTGAGGATTATTGTTTTTAGATCTATAATTTTTGCTATAAGGTGAACTATTGAAATGAAAGAAAAATTTCTTGGATTGATGATTAGTTGGTGTTGACTAAAGAGGAGTTTTTGGATTAAGTAATGGGTGATGTGGGCGAAGCCAGAGCTTTATTGTCGATGAGGCAAAATATGATAATCCTTAAAAACTACACTAAAAATTGATCATTTGGAGGGGCAAATTACAAAAATAGCCAAAAAAATTCAAACATTTACACTACAATTTTTTTCGCCGGGGTCCCTTTGATGTTTATATTGAAAGAGAACGATGATGATAAGTTGTTAGTTGCATGATTGATAGAAAAACGAAGTGGTGGATTGTATTCTTAGATTTAGGATTTAAGTAAATCAGAAAGTTTTTTTATTGGGTTCTAAGTTTATAAAATGGATCGAATTTTAAGTCATTATATTTGTGCGGAAGATGATGAAATGGGTGTCGAGGAGGTATGATGACATTGGTGTTCTTGGAGATTTTGCTTTTAGTGAGGATTTTTGCATCTTTTTGTGTAGACAAAGAAACAAATTATTGAATGAGTGTTACAATTTTGTTGTAAGGTATTATATATTTGACTGATTAATGGTATTTGTAATTTAGAAATTAGGATATGTAATTTACTTTGTTCTTGAAATTGGATGAATGAATATTTGGGTAATTTGCAAAATTGAATATATTTTTTTTTTAATAAACAGTGATATTGAGTTGTATTTTTTATTAAACAGTGATATTAAAAAGTGATGTTGAGTTGTATATTAAACAGAAAAAAAATTTCAATAAATGAAATAAAATAAAATATTTAAAAGAAAATCGATAATTATTTTCTAAAAAATTAAAATTTTAATAAATACAAAATAGAGTTTAAATTCGTTAACAGTCAAACTAACGGAAAATGTGATAGACCAAACTCGTTACGGGTCAAAACTACAATGAGAGGATCAGTTAAAAAAAATACAAAGACAATTTTCATTATACCCAGTAAACCACAAGGACGATTTTCACAATTAACTCAAAACAAATTATAAAATCTAAATTTAAAACTAAATTGAAAGGTTTTATCTCCAACCTTTTGAAAACGCAAGCAGTATCTCCATGAAGGACTTAAGTTACAGTGCAACGCCAGCACCGCCCAGGTGATGGTGCTTGCGCTTTCAAAAAGTTAAAAGACAAAACTATACATGAGAACAATTTCGGTATAGTTTTACATTGTCTCATTGGAACAAATACCAAGGCTTTATAGCATCTTCTCCTTGGCAATATGTACTCCACCTGTCGATGTGGGACAACAATTTTGCTCTTTGTTTTTTTACTTATTTGATTTTTCTTTTCTTTTCCTTATGAGATAATAGTATGTCACTATTTTGTACAAAGTTCATTTGCTTTTTACTAAAAAGGTTCGTTGGTATTATTTTTTACCCAGTATTACTACTGTGATTGAATTAATGAGTTGGTTCAAACCGTCAAAAGCTATCAGCATACGTTTCCAACTTGTCGAAAGGCGAAACTTTTACATGAGCTAGCTTGCAAATATTAGTCATTAATCAAGATGCTTCTTTGTAAGCCCAAAGAAAGGTATGCAAGAATCAAGATTACATTGTATTTGTTTATGCATATGGACTCATATTTTTCTTGGTTTGTATCACAAACAAAATGATGTTCCCCTTTTAAAGGAGGTTCACATATGTAAGAAAGCATCTGAAGTATAATCTTCAAGAAAAGAAAAGTGCCATGTTTTTTTAACACTTTCCTTGTACATATTGCAAACCAGAGTCTCCATTGGCAAGATTCATCCATATAAAGATGCATATGTATTACTCTGTATGAAACTTCTCAGATATACCACAAGACTCTTTACCAACTATAAGTAACACGTACTTTATATGAGCACCACACGACACTACCTTCTATAAATATCACCATCCTAAAATGGGGCTATCCGTTCCTTGGCAGCTTTTTGTAAGCCATGGTCATAGGTTCCAACTACTGATCATTTTTTTCTGTATTTCACGTACTTGGGAGTTGGGGTCATTCCACATGTTTGTTATGTTCGGATGGTCATATGTTATGTCGGGGATAACCGATTATAAAGTTGCATCTCATGATGTTTGACAAGAGATGCTTTCAAAGGCTAAAAGTACATCCATAAGACTGTAACGTTGTATACTAAAACTAGACAATCAAATACCTATCCATCAAAATAAACCCATAACATTTAAAAGTGTAAAGTCTTCAACTTTTTTGATAGAAAGAACTCAAGAAACTAGTTATTGTAACTGAAAACAAGCGCCCCCTTTCTTACAACATCTCCTCCTTAGTATATTCTTCTCCACCTCTCAAACAAACATTGTAGAAGTAATAACAAAGTATAAAGTGACCATCAATCTATTTACACTTCTCCTAGTGGATATGGTTATGTTTGAATCATGTCCGATCAACTCACTCCTCATGCGCACCCCGAAATAATTCTCTCTGACCGGTGGAAAGTGCCCAAGGGCTTTGCCATGTGTTTGTGTGACGTGAGGTGGTCATGCGGCACAAAGTTATGGTGCTATTTTGAACACACATCTGACGTTCATTATCAAGTTGTCTTACTTACATTGTTAGTATGCACTTAGCACCTGCCATATAAATTGCATGAAAAGTCATCATACTTGACACTCTTCGTCATTGTGTGTAGCGAACTATTTTTTTTCTTATTGTGGCAAAAACCTTTTTAGATCGTGCTATTGTGTGTATCGGTGACTTGTTTACCTGTTGGAGCCGTTCATGTTAACGACCGTTAACTTTTGTGTTGCACCGTTAGTCCTTTTCGTCTGTTTTTAACGACCGTTATTATATTATTGCACCGTTAGTCATTTTCGCCCGTTTTTACATCGCCATCCGTTTTGCACTTTTTCGTCCGCTTTTGCACGGTTTCGTCCGCTTTTAAACGTTTTCGTCCGCTTTTACACGCCGCCGTTTCGACGTTTTACACATTTCGCACGTTTTACGTCGCCGCTTCGTTCTTTACACGTTTTCGTCCGCTTTACATGTTTTTTCGTTTTACATGTTTTGCACGTTTTGTCTGCTTTTAACGACCGTTATTATATTATTGCACCGTTAGTCATTTTCGTCCGTTTTACACATTTTCGTCCGCTTTACACGTTTTTCGTTTTACGTTTCGCCGCTTTTGTCCGCTTTACACGCCGTCCTTTTACACATTTTGCGTTTCGTCGTTTTGCACGTTTTCGTCCGCTTTGGCGTTCGCTCGTTTTCGTGCGTTTTACGTTTTCGTCCGTTTTACGCCGTCCGTTTTACGTTTTCGCCGTTTTGAGTCGTTTTACACGCCGTCCGTTTTACGTTTTCGCCGTTGTTCGTTTTACGTTTCGCTTCGTTTTGTTCGTTTTACGTTTCGTCCGTTTGACGTTTTTTCGTTTTGCACGGTTTCGTCGTTTTACACTAACAAAAACGTGTAGAAATGAACAAAAATGAGCGAAAACGAGCAAAAACGTGTAAAAACGAACAAAAACGAGCGAAAATGTGTAAAAACGAACAAAAACGAGCGAAAACGTGTAAAAACGGACGAAAACGTAAAACGACTCAAAACGAGCGTTAACGTAAAACGAAAAAACGTGTAAAACGGATTTAAAACGTAAAACGGACAAAACGTAAAAACGAACAAAAGGTGTAAAACGGACGAAAACGTAAAACGGACGAAACCGCAAAACATGTAAAACGAAAAATGTGTAAAACAAAACAAAACGTAAAAACGAACAAATATGTGTAAAACGGACGAAAACGTAAAACGGACGAAACCGTGCAAAACGGACGAAACGTGCAAAACGGACGAAAACGTAAAAACGGCGAAAATGACTAACGTGCAATAATATAATAACGGTCATTAAAAATGATTTAAAAGGACTAACGGTGCAACAAAAAAGTTAACGGTCGTTAACATGACCAGCTCCAACAGGTAAAACAAGTCACCGATACACACAATAGCACGATCTAAAAAGGTTTTTGTCACAATAAGAAGAAAAAAAATAGTTCGCTACACACAATGACAAAAAGTGTCAAGTATGATGACTTTTCATGCAATTTTCCCTACATAATATAAAAACATAATAAAAACATAATGTTCTCTCGTAACTATTGTTTTGATTAAATAATAAAAACATAATATAAATACCTAATTAGCTTTTAGTAGACAAGGTTTTGTCAGTAACAAGAAGAAGTTTTTATACTAACTTATTAGTATAGTTTACAAATCTCAAGATACACTTTTACAATGTGCATAAAAACTATAAAATGTTTCACTTTTACAAATGAAAGCAGCTAGGAAGGTGATTTTATAGCATCTCCTCCTTATCAATTTCTTCTCCACCAGTCGATGTGGGACAAACAAACAATTTACTCCTTTTTTGCTTTTATAGAGATATTAATGCTATTTGTTAAAGTTCATTTGATAAGAATAACATTTTGAAAAGTTGAGAAAAGTATATATCTATGCTTTCAAAAACAAGTCACTAATAAATATTCCTATGTCACAACAATTATGTAGATAGATAGTGTTATTCCACTTTAAGTATCCTTCTGATTGCTGAAAATATTATATTATAAATGTAATAGCAAAGTATAAAATGACCATCGATCCATTTATGTATTCGATGAATTCACTCAGGGCCGGCTTTTAACCTGTGCGGGCTGCCCAACCGCACAGGGCCCAGAATTTGTAGAGGGCCTCAAACTTTGATTTAAGCCCAACATATATATGAATAAGAGTAGTAATTAAGTTTTAAAAGGCCCAAGGAGAACTGGGCAGACGACTATTCCAGCATTTATAGGTACAAAGAATCATTAACTATCTATTTGTCCACCGATGTGGGATGATTGATTTTTCATTTGCTTTCATTTCTTTGATCTACACTATGTTGAGAATCAGTCCCTTCCCCACCCCGAACTCACACCCGCGAACACCAATCAAAACGGCAAGATTGGCTTTCAATGCTTTGTATATTAATAAGGAAGGAAACTGAATACATAACTTACTAGAAAACAAGGCATATATATAGCCTTTACAAAGATACGTGGGTTCTATAACTCCTAAAGAACATGCACTACTACTAACTACTCTCCATAACATTCGGTCAATCCTATAGACCCATGATCTTTTACCATTTCAAACTACTTTATTTAATTCAAATACTAAATACTAAAATACTGAAATACTAACATACTTATTCAAGATTAAACCCAACACACTATACTTGGATGAAAAGAGTGTTAATGTTTAGTATTATATTTTCAAACACATGTACATGTAAACATGAAAGAAATAAAGTAGTTGGAACAATCCTCACTGCTTGCTTTCTTGTGATCACCACACGTGATCATCTTTGTCCGGTCTTACTGTGAATCTTCGGTCTAGAAAACCCGCCGGTCACGGTTATCTCTTTCGGTCTCGGTCTAAACTTTCTTGGTCTAGGTGTCACCCGGTCTTTTGCGGCTCCTCGGTCTCACGGTCTTCTCGGTCTTACGTCGGAACTCACTTTCCTGCCGCGATCATTCTTTCTACTCTTGCTGCTACTTTCTTGCTTGTGATTCTTGCAAATTGCGTTTTGTTTCTTGCTTGCTAAGTTGCTGTGATTTCTTGCTTGATAACTTGCAATAACTTGCTGCCGCTTTCTTTCTTTTGATCACCACGTGATCAACCTTGCTACTTGCTTTGTTTCTTGCTTGCTACTTGCTACAAACCCGAAACATTCTACTTGCTATGGTTGTCTTGCCTGCCACTTGCTACAAACTATACGACAACCTTCTTGCTTGCTTGCTCATTTTCTGCTTTAAAACAGTCCTTGCTGCTGCATTCTTGTGGTCACCCGCTGTGACCAAAAAAACTTTGCTGCTTGCTTTCTACCATTCGACAAACTGTTGCTTCTTCTTTCTTCTACTCTACCTGATTCCATAGGGTTGCAATCGGCCCTCTCTTTCTTGATCCGAACCAGGTATGAACCCCTTGGCTCTTCCCTTGCTGCTCGCTTTCGTCTTTCGCTGCCTGATTACATAAAATGCAACCAACCCTTTCTTTCTTGCTACACACCAGGTACGAGACCCTGTGGCTCTCAAACCCGCCCTTTAATCGAACTTAGCTCTTGATACCATGTTGAGAATCAGTCCCTTCCCCACCTCGAACTCACACCCGCGAACACCAATCAAAACGGCAAGATTGGCTTTCAATGCTTTGTATATTAATAAGGAAGGAAACTGAATACATAACTTACTAGAAAACAAGGCATATATATAGCCTTTACAAAGAAGTAACGTGGGTTCTATAACTCCTAAAGAACATGCACTACTACTAACTACTCTCCATAACATTCGGTCAATCCTATAGACCCATGATCTTTTACCATTTCAAACTACTTTATTTAATTCAAATACTAAATACTAAAATACTGAAATACTAACATACTTATTCAAGATTAAACCCAACACACTATACTTGGATGAAAAGAGTGTTAATGTTTAGTATTATATTTTCAAACACATGTACATGTAAACATGAAATTGGTTCCCAAGACACAAACACCCATATAGATGACTGGTTAAGACAAGTTGCAAATAGAAAAAGAATTGAATAACTTGTTTAAATTAACGTCATCAAAGGCCTCATTTGTGATCATGGCACAGGGCCCCCGAAATCCACGGGACGGCCCTGAATTCACTCCTCATGCACACTATGAAAGAATTCTCCCCGACTGGTATAAAGTGCCCGAGAGTCTTCTCGTGTGTTTGCGTATCGCGAGGTGGTCACACTTTCCCTCCCCATGGTCGATACTCGATCATAACTTCATTTCATGTTGTATAGATCATGAACATTCTTAAGAAGTTTAAAAGAAAGCATTTCGACTAGAGGTTATTGTGATATGTTGGAGCGTAACATCTGATGTTGGTAAGATTTAGTTGGATCAAGTCGTCTTCCTTACATAGTGTTCTAAAAATGCGTTTAGAGCACTTTGCCCTATTACTTTTCAGGTTTTTGATTTTTTTTCTTTAACATTTTTTTTATAATTAGCCTGTGACTTTACTCCATGTTAGTTGATAAATGTGACTTGTCAATGGAAAGAGCAGTCCGTTAGAACGTACGTTTCACATGAAATAAGACGGAAGGAGCTAAGGCTTCTTCACTGATCTAGTTTGTGTATAAATCGATGATATCTCTAAGAAGACATATCATCATTGTCGATAATATTATGCACATGATATGAGTGAATGATCTGTAAAATGATTACTTTCAGGTTGAGACTTAGACTACGCACATTGGTTACCGATGACTCGGTGAGCACCGGTGAGGGACGAAGCTCACGCGCCATTCCACTTGTGGTAGGGCTTGCTCACGCGCGAGAGGGCAAAACAGGGTCACAATGTATATATCTCAGTTGATGTTGAAAGTCTGAAACATTCGCAACAACAAATTTGACTGCCAATGGATGTTTGTTGCAATGCTGAGATGGCAAGAGCAGAATGTTAGAGCAATTCACGTGAGACGAGCCGGAGGGAGGCTTTTTAAATTATCTAGTTAGCGTAGATCAATATAAAACGATTATATCTCTAAGAAGACCGACCTCGTTGATATGTAAGAGAGGTGAAGAATCAAAAGTTATGCTCGAGATAACGAATTACTATAAAGTAGCATCAAATAATGTTTGACAAGAGTTATTTTTAAAGGTTAATGACATGTAATAGCAACGTACTTTTTCATTTGTGCCATTATCATATACGAACCCAAAAAAATACAACAATACCCATCCAACTTTCAAATTTTGTTTCATTATCAACGTTTAAGACTAATCTATTTGCGTATGATAATGAAATTTTTTTTGAAAGTTGGATGGGTATTGTGGTATTTTTTAAAAGTTTGTATATGATATTTGAACAAATGAGAAAGTACGTATCTGATAATGAAACAAAATTTGAAAGTTGGATGGGTATTTTGGTATTTTTTTGGGTTCGTAACTGATAATGGCACAAATGGGAAAGTACGTTACTATTACATGTCATTAACCCTATTTTTAAAGGGTAAAAGTACGTTTATAAGATTGTACGCTAATCAATACCAAACAGGCGAACCAACACGAGTAAATGAAAAGGCTCCTAAGCTAATTTCAGAGTCGCGATGTGCCAGTAACTTACACGCTTTCTAGCTTTCGACACCAAAGAGAGAACAAGAGGTTCATCATCAAAGTATTATAGCTGAAAAACATTATAGACAATCTTTTCCACTAACTAGTACAAATATTAGAATTCACTTTTGATGTAAAGATATTTTGGTCATGTTTGGCAACACCTTTTTGGAAGCTTTTAAGAGCGTTAAGCGACAAGCGTTCCAGTCTTAATGCTTGTTTGGCAACGCTGTTGCTAGCATTTAACAACACCTCAACTGCTTCTAATCTTAATGCTTCCTAAAGAAGCATTCCAATATACTGCTAGCATTTTATTTTTAATATTACCAATTTACCCTCGAAAATAACATTCATAAGTATATAACAGATTTATATATGCCCTTTTTCGTAATTTTACATTTTATAATTACAGCTACACTACGTAACCAAACACGTTTTTTAAACAAATAATGCTACTGCTTACTGCTACGTGTCGCCAAATATAGCCTTTATGCCCTTTTTCGTAATTTTACATTTTATAATTACAGCTACAGCTACGTAACCAAACACGTTTTTTAAACAAATAATGCTACTGCTTACTGCTTCGTGTCGCCAAATATAGCCTTTAACGCCTAATAAAAAAGGCTTTGCACTCTTTCATTAGAAACAAATTGTAACATTTAAATTTAAAACTAAATTTAAAGGCTTCATCTCCAACCTTTCAAAAACGCAAGCACCGTCTCTATGAGGGACTTTAAGTTACAGTGCAACGCAAGCACCGCACAGGAGACAGTAACTGCGCTTTCAAAAAGTTAAAGACAAAACTATACATGAGAACAATTTCTATACTGTTTTACATTGTCTCACATGAACAAATACATATAGCATCTTCTCCTTGGCAGTTTTTACTCCACCAGTCGATGTGGGACAACAATTTTGCTCTATGTTTTTTTTACTTCTTTGATTTTTTTCTTTTCCTTATGAGATACTAGTATGTCACTATTTTGTACAAAGTTCATTTACTTTTTACTAAAAAGGTTCATTTGTATTATTTTTCACCCAGTATTACTACTGTGTTGAATTAATAAGTTGGTTCAAACTATCAAAAGCTATTAGCATATGTCCAACTCGTCGAAAGACGAAACGTTTACATGAGTTAGCTTGCAGATATTAGTCATTCATCTTGGCAAAGAAAGGTATGCAAGAATCAAGATTACATCTTATTCGTGTATGCATCTCGACTCATATGTAAGAATGCATCCTAAGTATAATCTTCAAGTAACAAAAGAGTATTCATTTGGCAAGTTCCATCTATATAAAGATGAATGTATTACATGAGACTTGTAAAATATACCACACGACTCTTTACCTACTATAAGTAACACGTATTTTTTATGAGCACCACACAACACTACCAACTATAAATATCGCCATCCTGAAATGGCCTATTTTTTTTTATTTTTTTTTCCAGGTCAGTGTTTTCGTGGCATTGGCGTTATGCCATAGTGACATATCTGAACACTCGAAACTTGGGCCTATTATTCCCCGGCAACTTCTTGTAATCCATGGTCTTAGTTTCCATCTCGTGAACATATTTTGCTAAATTTACTATCGACTACTTCTATCATGACCGCTTTGTACAATCATTAGACTTGGGGCCATTCCAAATGTTTGTCATCAATCAAAACTTTTGCCTAACTAGACAAATCAAAAAATTTCTAATGGGTGAAACATAATGTCGGTAAACCGGGCATGTTTTGCAATGGTAGTAGAAAACTAGAAGTCGTGGATGCATACATTTGATGTTCAAATGGTCATATGTTGTGGACTGTTATATAGTACATTCGTAAGATTGTAACGTAGACGAGTAAAGGACGTGCTGCTAATTTCAGAGTCACAATCTGCACTCGATAAGTAATTAACATTCACTGCTTTCTAGCTTTTGGCACCAAATCAAGACAAAAGGTTGACAAACAAACTATCAAAGTTTATAAACATCTTAAAATTTTTGACTATTAATTATATAGTTTATAAATATCAAAGGCTTACCTTGAGAGAGAGATATATTAACGCTTATATAAAAAGCTTACCTCTCCAACAAAATAAACCCATAACATTAAAATCTTCCATTTCTTTGGTAGTAGAAACAATGTATTGTTACAGAAAATAAGCGCCCACTTACTTATAGCATCTCCTCGTTAGTATTTTCTTCTCCTTAGTCGATGTGGGACAAACAAATATTGTAGGAGTAATAACAAAGTGACGACCATCAATCCGTTTACATTTCACTTGGGGGAGATGGTTATGTTTGAATCATGTCCGATCAACGTAACTCACTCCTCATGCACACCCCGAAAGAATTTCCCCGACTGGTGGAAAGTGCCTAAGAGCCTTCCCGTGTGTTTGTGTGTTATGAGGTAGTCGTGGGGGAAAGAGTGACCACTCGGCCACTCCACATGGTCGATACTCATAACTTCAGTTCATGTTGCATAGAATGTCATGAACATTCTTAACAGGTTTAGGAGGAAAGATTTCACCCAAGTTATTGTGCTAGTTGGAGCGTACATCCGACGCTCATAATTCAAATCGCCTTCCTTACGCGTTGTATATCAAAACTAGAGAATCAATACCAAGCACAATTTCAAGATGTGTAACCTTTGCTCGATACATCTGCTAGAGTAACTAACACTGCTTCTTAGATCTTGCTCTTTAGTGACAACACAATGTTTACTATTAACTATACTTGATAAACACTTTTTGATAATATTATATAGTTTACAAGTATCATGCTTCATATCCGTCAAAGGAGTATTGTAACAGCTAAAACAAAAGGCTTATACTCCTTTACTGAATATGAAACACGATATTTAAAACTATAGAAAGTTCCACTTTAAAAGCTTAGCACAAGAAAACTAAGAAGGTAGATGGTATGCTTTTGAGTTCCCTGTACTTTATACCATCTCATTCTTATCATTTTGCTTTACATCACTCGATGTGGGACAAACATATATATATATATATATATATACAGTAAAACCTTGTAAATTAATAGTGTTGGGACCGGGATATTTTATTAATTTAGCGAGATATTATTATATCGATAAATTAATAATTTATTAATTTAAAGAAGTTTTACGTATGACCATTAAATTTTCAAGTCTAATATACTAGTTAGTTATAATGTATACTCATTAGAGACGAAATAAATTTGAAAAACAAGTTACAATTAACATTTTATAAATTAACGTTCACACTTTATGAAAATAAAATTAACACTTTTTGTTGCAATGCGAGAAGACAACGCACCAACTCTTTAGTGCAATAAGGAGATTTAAAGATAAACTAAATATAGATTTGAAGTTCAACAAAAACCAAGTGACTATGGATCATTTTTTACTAAATAATCTTAGGATTTTGACGTGTATCTCTCACACATACACACACACATATATACATATATATGAAATTTTTAGTAATTATTAATTTATAGTTTCGTTGGGACTAATATATATACACTAGGGTTTCAAAAAAATTATTATCTTATTATTTTATCGATTGGGGTTCAATTTATCGGTCCCAAGTTGGGACCGGACAAATTATTAATTTTATCGAGGTTATTAATTTATCAGTATTAATTTATAGAGGTTTTCTTGTATATATTTTTACTTCTAATTTGTTCTTTTGAGAGATATTAGTACTGTACCACTATGTTACTCTGATGGGATTAATGAGTTGTTAAGAAGTTACGATTGAAGATATCCAAATCAACATATTTTTTACACATAAAAAAATAAGGAGTATGTATCAATGCTATTGAGAATTATTAGTAACATCGATGACATATGATAAACAAATGTTGTACAGCTAAAGATCAAACAACATCGATTTGATGTTTGAGAAAAAATCATTTGATTTTTAACACTACAACATTCACTGGCTACCCCAGCGACATATGGGGACTTTCCCACCGACATGTCATTGGGAATCTCAGGGAAGTCTCGTAGGATTGTATCCCGGCTGACAATCCCCGCGACGACATGGGTCCCACTCAATTTTCAATCAAAGAAGCAAGTGCCACGGTGGCACATTATCCCCAATGACATGTCATTGGGAAGAGTCGAATTAAGCAAAATGATTAAGACGCTTAATTATCGAGATTAACTATCCCCGGCGACATGTCGTGGGGATACTATGGTTACTTGTTGACAAGTCAACGAGTTAGCCTAATATCCCGGCGACATGTCATGTGGGAAACTGCTTTCTCGTTGACTTGTCAACGTTTAGTATAGTGTTATCCCTACGACTGTCACCGAAAGGTCTGCATTTTTTAATGCACTGCTAGTCGATTTTTTCCGAATTTTTCCGAAAAATCTACCAAATAAACCTATACCAAAACCCGTATAGACTCGCCACAACTTGTACCAAAACACAAATACCATATAACGGATCAACGCAATACAAATAGATCACAACTTTTACATAAACACGACTCAAAAGTCAATATGTGCATTGATAGATAGAAACAAGTGTTTAAATGGCGCCAAGATGAACCTAATAATATATAACACAACTACCTAAAGTACCAATGTAGCATACTAATAATATATAACACAACTACCTAAAGCTAGTACCAATGTAACATACTAATAATATATAACACAACTACCTCTACGCGTTGTTATCCTCATCACCGCCATTCTCCTCGTCATCACCACACCCACCACTCCCGCTAGCACCACCCGACTCATACTCCCTAAACATATCCGCGATCATAGGCCGCTCGAGGAGACTCATGATAAAGCCTACATCTTTGGTGACCGACTCGCCGGGCGGGCATACTTGGCTGGATGTGGCCCGTGATGGCAATACGCGACCCACACCGGAATATGCCCACAAGCTTACCCTCTTGCTAACGCATTGATTTGATCCTCCGTGTATTGACCCGTAGCCTCAAGCTTTTCATCTCGTCCTATGTAGTGACAAAACACAAGATAGTAAATATATTAGTCGGGTTGCTACATTATTTCGATAATTCATTAAAGTGTGTTTTGAAACAAAACTTACATATATCCGCGGTCCTCATCGTTGGGAATACCCATCAACAGTATGTGTTCGCCAAAAGTGTCGATGAGTGACGGGTATTCTGAGTCTCGATGCCTCGCATCTCGTACATACACACGCATATAAGATGAATAATTTTAAAACGACAAATCACAACACACCAAAGCGTATAATCATATATATATATATATATATATATATATATATATATATATATATATATATATATATATATATATATATATATATATATATATATATATATATATATATATATATATATATATATATATATATATATATATATATATATATATATATATATATATATATATATATATATATATATATATATATATATATATATATATATATATATATATATATATATATATGCATGTAAAATAATTATAATGTTTATTACCATATCATCTCGAAGGCGAGATAGCGACCAGGATCCCCGTCGAGATATGACCTTGCTCTTTTGCCGCTTAAGTCGATTTGTAGCGGCTCGTCGAATGTTCTTGGGATCATTCCAAAACTTAATGTACTCATCCCACTCACCCATTGTAATTTCCTGGACGTGCCCGCCTAATCGCCTCCACATCGTAATCCCGGTGGTGGGGTCTACCTTCAATGTTTGGCCTTGAAAGAAGCCTTGTTAGTATTGTAGGCTTTTGCAAAAGTGCGAGTTTATGCCTTCAGTAGATCCGGGGCCGGGGAGGAGTCCATGTCGCCCGAGGTCAAACAAGGTCTCGCAATCATATACAACAAAACGAAAACAAAGTTAGAGATATAATTTATATATTTATTTAAATTTGTTTATTTATTTATATGATATAAATAAATGTTTAATTTAGATAAATATACACAATTAAATAAATGAACACGATAATGAAATAAACATAAAAGGATAATCGACCCCAATATTCGAAATGATTCCGCGTTCTTCTCCTGGGACCTTTTCCCAAGAAGGGTAGTAAACGGCACCTTCCTAACGACCTCCCGATGAAGTTAGACCCGGTGAGCCGCATGGGGCCGAGAGGGTTTAGGGTTTGTTTGTCACCCACCTCAAAAGTGATCGACACGGACCTTTTTCGTCTGCGATTGCCTTGACGAAGGTTCCGTGTCTTGTCGCTGGTATTCACCGCTCACGCCCGCCGCCCAAATTGGGCTTTGCTTACTTTTGCTCGCAAAATCAAGTTAGTGATAAAAGTCATAAATATGTATCAAATTTATGCTTGTATTACAATAATCCGGAAATTCTTACCTTTGTTAATGAAGCTTGCCCAAGAACCGTGGGTACGCGATTCGGAGGGGACGATCCTCCCGCCACCGTCACCGTCGTGGGACCGTGCAACATCTGTCGACATCTGACAAGTACAATTAGCATAAGATATAGAAATTCATGAACAAAATAATATAAGCATGCACACATCCAAATACATACACATCCAAATAAATATACACATTTAAACAATCCACAACAATTTTATTCATTCATTCAAATATATAAGTGTATTTTGCAAGTTACAACTCAAGATCAATCTTCTTCTTCACTAGAATAAACTTTCTCAACACCATCATCATCAACATTGATGAGGGCTTCAACATCAGAATCTGCTAAATCATGAGGAATGGCGTCTTCATCAGCAATAATATCATCGTCTTCATCAGGAACATCAATGATATTTGGCGGTGCGTCAACCACCGTTGATTGACCATCTATATGCAAGGTCGCATTATCCAAGTCATTCAAACTAGTAGCAAGTAGGAGATCAGATGAGTTATCGAAATGTATAATATCAGGATCGTCCTCTACCACGATGACACCCCCGTCGGAAAACTTTTTATGATTAACATGTTCGATGACCTTCCGGTGGGGTTTGGTCTTATCTTCAAGGTAGAAGACTTGTTTGACTTGTGTTACGAGAATGTATTGGTCATCTTTAAATGCCTCAAGCCTACAGTCGACGATTTGTGTCATGTTGTTTCTAAAGACAAGTTTTTTGACTTTACGTCCTTTGTTGCTAGTGTCGAACCACTTAACTCGGAACAACGCAACTTTGAACAACAAATACTTAAACTCGAGGATTTCTTGAAGCTAACCATAATACATTTCTCCGTCACGGCTAGGCGAACAAATGCCGCTGTTTTGAGTTGTGCGACGTTCATCACGGTTGTGCACGACATACCTCACACCGTTGACTATGCAAGAGTTTACTGAGATTGGAGTCCATGATGGTCCATTAGCCAAAGCGAATAACTCGTTGGTTGTGCTAACCTCTGAGTCTTGGTCATTGTCTATGTGACGTTGACGGATCTACGAAGAAGACAGGATTAGCTAGATAGAGAACACAAAATATGATATTGTTATTTTTACAGTTAAGTAGACCAAATAAGTCTTAAGTTTACCTGCGACCCAAACCAGTCGGGGAATTCTTCTTGCATGTCTTTGTTAGGAAATAATCTGAAAAACGTTCATGGTATTAGAATAAGTCGTCGAAATGATAAGTTAAGAAAGAAGTTTCAAAATAAAAACGCTGCACTCTTGAACTGGGTCCGATGCGTGTCGATCTCGTGGATCATGTGAAGTACATACCATTTCACTTTTTTCAACTCTTGGGCATCAAACCCAATAAATGACCGTAAACCAATCGGTTTACATACCGATCGAAACACCTGAAACTGACACGTCGGGGGAGGGGGTCCACATTACGGTCGGGACGATTAAATTTCGTGGTAACATCTCGAAAATAATGAGAACTGAATGCCAATGCTTCTTCAGCAACATAACCCTCCGCAATCGAACCTTCCGACTTAGCTTTATTGCGAACATAACCTTTTAGCTTCTTCATGTATCTTTCAAATGGATACATCCACCGGGGGCGAATAGGCCCGCTTCAAGAGTCTCTATAGGTAAATGGATAACCAAGTGAACCATAATGTCAAAGAAAGCGGGAGGATATATGAGCTCAAGCTCGCATGAATATCGACCACCTTGATCTCGAAGCTTTCAACATGTCATCCTCCATCAAAGTTGCGAGCATATTTGCTTAAAAGGAACACAACTCAATTAATGGTTTTGCAATCTTATCGGGCAAGTAATTTTGAAGTCCGTAAGAAGTAAACGTTGCATCATTATATGACAGTCATGAGACTTCGAGCCCGTTATATTGGTATCATTATCGGTCACTCGTGTTTGAAGCATGATCCGAACCCATCCGGTAGTTTAGATCCTTTGATGTCTTGACAAAACTTTTTCGGTTCTCTGGTGTGAAAGAATACGCAGCCTGAGGCTTCAAGCACTTCCCGTTTTTGGTTTGGCCGAGCCACAAGCCACTTCGAATGCCTAACATTTGCAAGTCTTGTCTTGCCTTGAAGGTGTCTTTAGGTTTATCATTCATTAACAAAGTGTTCAAGATGGCCTCCAACACATTTTTTTCGATATGCATGATGTCTAAATTGTGTCTCAATGAAAGAAAAGACCAATACTCAAGCTCGTAAAAAATAGACCGTTTAGTCCAGTTATGCTCGACAAGAAGATTGCGTTTTATCTTCACACCTCCATAACTCGGATGTTTATCCTTCACACGCGTTGGCAATCTATCAAGTTGAGCCAGGATTACATCCCGGCCAAATTCTTCAGGAGGATCTGCGTTATCGTTTTGGCCATTGAATTCAAGTGAGCGTCTCCATTTATGGGGCTTCGTTAAGAATCTTCTGTGGCCAAAATAAGCTGTTTTGCTTAACACACGAACAGATGGAGTGTCTTTATTACATGTAGGGCATGCCTTGTAACCTTGCCCACTCCACCCAGACAAACTACTTCGAGCAGGAAAATCATTGATGGTCCATAAAACCATCGCTTTCATATTGAACTTCTGGCCTGAGGCAACGTCTATAGTCTCGATACCTTTCTTGTCCCATAAATCCTTGAGGTCCTCAATCAAAGGCCTCAAGTAAACATCAATGTCCTTGCCCGGGGATTTGGGACCAGGAATTAACAACGTTAGCATAAAAGAACTCTTTTTCATACATAACCACGGAGGCAGATTGTATGTTGTCAATATCACCGCCACATCTTGTAGCTCGACTAAGGTTCCCAAACAGATTGAAACCATCAAGAACCAACCCTAGTCGAACATTTCTTGGTTCTTTTGGAAAATCTGGATACTTTGTGTCAAATTTCTTCCATGCTCCACCATCAACCGGGTGTTGCATCTTACCGGCTCCGTACACTTTCCAAAGAGCATGCCATATCATATCCTTTGCAATGCGACTAGACTTGTACAAACGTTGTAGTTCAGGAATGATCGGAAAGTAACGCAACACCTTCTTAGGAACTTTCTTCCCGACGTATTCTTGTCTTTCCATCTACTCGTAGACATGCATCGGACAAAAATCCAAATCTTTGTTCTTGTCTCCCGAAATAAGCGAGAATCGTGTTCACAAGCATGTATCGACTGCACCCTAACCCAATCGTTTTAAATGTCTTCTTTATTGGATAGTATGATGGTGGGAGCTTGAATCTTTCTCGATGGGAAATACATTTTGTAAAAACTCTAACATTTCATTAAATATAGAATCGGTCAATCTACCTTTAGCCTTAAAATAGGTAAACTTTGCCATAAATTCTAATCGAGTCACATAGTCACAACCGGTCTACTCCTCGCTGGCATCGGCATATAACTCTTCAAACTCGTTACGTGTAGCTTGAGTCGGCTCGTTACTTGTCTCACCAATATCTCCTTGAGTTGGTTCATTGTGTTCATTATTCGGAGGAATATAGCTAAGATCATTAATTAACGTCATGTCACTCATCAGAGGTTGTCTTGTGTTATCTATTACTGGCGGTGGCATAGGTGGATCCGGTTCACCGTGTTCCACCCATATTTTATAATGTGGGTCCCACCCTTCTCTCATAATGTGGTTTGAAAGGTTTTTGATGTGTACCCATAATATATTTCGACAAGACTTGCATGGACATCTTATTCTCCCGGCACTAGTCACTAACGACTTGCAATGATTGACGAATTTTTCAAGTCGGTATGTTATGGTTACACATTAGACGTTCAACGGATGAGTCGATATGTTATGGTTACAACGAACAACAACAACAACAACAACAACAACATCAACAACAACAACAACAACAACAACAAAACTATTGTCCACGTCACGTTAAGATATATTAACACTAATTACGAATTTTTTAAGAAAAATATTGGCAGAGTAATTTTGGCGTAGCTTACTATCTTTATTTTATTATCCCCTCCTAAAAGCTCTCAAAAATACGATTTTTTCTTTTTTTTATTATTATAATCCTAAATATTTCCCTTTCTTTTAATATAAACTCGGGAACAAAAAGTTACCATTCGGCATCTTTATATTCGTATATGAGAGTTAGATTTACAATCTAGTAACGGGCTAGAGGAACAAGAACATATTACATCAAAATTTTGCATGCCATATTTAATTGGATCAAGAAGCCAAACGATGCATAGTTGAATGTGTTTTATAAATCTATGATTCACCGAAGAATAATTATGGTTACACATTAGACGTTCAACGAATGAGTCGGTATGTTATGGTTACACATTAGACGTTCAACGAATGAGTCAGTATGTTATGGTTACACATTAGACGTTCAACGGATGAGTCGATATGTTATGGTTACACATTAGACATTCAACGGATGAGTCGGTATGTTATGGTTACACATTAGATGTTCAACGGATGAGTCCGTATGTTAGGGTTACACTAGACGTTCAACGGATGAGTCCGTATGTTAGGGTTACACATTAGACGTTCAACGGATGAGTCGGTATGTTATGGTTACACATTAGATGTTCAACGGATGAGTCGGTATGTTATGCTTACACATTAGACGTTCAACGGATGAGTCAGTATGTTAGGGTTACACATTAGACGTTCAACGGATAAGTCGGAATGTTATGGTTACACATTAGATGTTCAACGGATGAGTCGGTATGTTATGCTTACACATTAGACGTTCAACGAATGAGTCGGTATGTTATGGTTACACATTAGACGTTCAATGGATGAGTCGATATGTTATGGTTACACATTAGACGTTCAACGAATGAGTCGGTATGTTATGGTTACACATTAGACGTTCAACGGATGAGTCGATATGTTATGGTTACACATTGGACGTTCAACGAATGAGTCGGTATGTTATGGTTACACATTAGACGTTCAACGGATGAGTCGGTATGTTATGGTTACACATTAGACGTTCAACGGATGAGTCGGTATGTTATGGTTACACATTAGACGTTCAACGGATGAGTCCGTATGTTAGGGTTACACATTAGACGTTCAACGGATGAGTCGGTATGTTATGGTTACACATTAGATGTTCAACGGATGAGTCGGTATGTTATGCTTACACATTAGACGTTCAACTAATGAGTCGATATGTTATGGTTACACATTAGACGTTCAACGGATGAGTCGATATGTTATGGTTACACATTAGACGTTCAACGAATGAGTCGGTATGTTATTGTTACACATTAGACGTTCAACGGATGAGTCGATATGTTATGGTTACACATTGGACGTTCAACGAATGAGTCGGTATGTTATGGTTACACATTAGACGTTCAACGGATGAGTCGTTATGTTATGGTTACACATTATACGTTCAACGGATGAGTCGGTATGTTATGGTTACACATTAGACGTTCAACGGATAAGTCCGTATGTTAGGGTTACACATTAGACGTTCAACGGATGAGTCCGTATGTTAGGGTTACACATTACACGTTCAACGGATGAGTCGGTATGTTATGGTTACACATTAGACGTTCAACGGATGAGTCGGTATGTTATGCTTACATATTAGACGTTCAACGGATGAGTCAGTATGTTAGAGTTACACATTAAGCGTTCAACGGATGAGTCGGTATGTTATGGTTACACATTAGACGTTCAACGGATGAGTCGATATGTTATGGTTACAACGAACAACAACAACAACAACAACAACAACAACAACATCAGCAACAACAACAACAACAAAACTATTGTCCACGTTACGTTAAGATAGATTAACACTAATTACGAATTTTTTTAATAAAAAAGAGAATCCCCGGCGACATGTCGCCGGGGAAACTATTGTCCACGTCACGTTAAAATAGATTAACACTAATTATGAATTTTTTAATAAACAAAAGAATCATGTCGCCGGGGAAAAGTAAGCGGGAAAATTTCCCGCCACGTTTTACCATGAAATATTCGGTCAAAATATTATCGTTGAATCCCCGGCGACATGTCGCCGGGGAAAAGTGAGCGATAATTTTGCTGACTTTTCTACGAGACTTCGTGCCACGTAGGATATATTTTTGTCGTTTAGTGAGGATTCCCCAGCGACAGTTGTCGCCGGGGAAAACAGCGATGGGGAAAGTGGTAAATGTGGTAGTGTAAGTCCATCCTTGTGATCACAAGTCAGGTAGTTGGGACGAAAAGTTATTTGCATACGTGT
This sequence comes from Chrysanthemum lavandulifolium, assembly GCA_022545495.1. Lineage (NCBI taxonomy): Eukaryota > Viridiplantae > Streptophyta > Magnoliopsida > Asterales > Asteraceae > Chrysanthemum > Chrysanthemum lavandulifolium. Next base: position 281,732,116 of record CM040238.1, read on the forward strand.
TCAACTTGTCGAAAGCCGAAACCTTTCCGTGGGCTGTCTTGCAAATATCAGTCAATGATCTTAGCAAAATGATTACTTTGGGTTTGAGTCTTAATGGTGAGGTGCTTCTTTATAAGCTTTAATGAAAAATATGTATAAAACTTTTAACACTAAAATGTGTGTGATCTCTGTGTGTAATCTCGAGTTCAATTCCTTATCGTTAAACCACCTCAACTTCAGTGGTCATGTTTATTGTGTGTTGCCAACATGCACAATAAAACAGCTAAAGATCACTCGATGTGGGACAAACATTTTACTCCTTTTTTTTTTTTTTTTTTTTTTTTTTTTTTAACTAATTTGTTCTTTTGAGAGATATTAGTACCACTATGTTAGTCTGATGGGATTAATGAGTTGTAAGAAGATTGAAGATATCCAAATCAACATATTTTTTACACATAAAAAAATAAGGAGAATGTATCAATGCTATCGAGAATTATTAGTAACATCAATGACATATGATATGATGTTTGAGAACAAATCATTTGATTTTGAAGTCTATCCTTGTGATCGCAAGTCAGGTAATTGGGACGAAAAGTTATTTGCATACGTGTTCAACTTGTCGAAAGCTGAAACCTTTCCGTGGGCTGTCTTGCAAATATCAGTCAACGATATTTTGGCAAAATGAAATATATGTATACAACTTTTAACACTAAAATGTGTGTGATCTTTGTGTGTAATCTCGAGTTCAATTCCTAATCGTTAAACCATCTCAACTTCAGTCATCTTTTAATTGCCAACATGCAACATAAAACAGCTAGATCAATATCAAATTGAAGCTACTTCTACATGACAGTCGTCCGCGTTAAGTTCTTGATGTATCCAGCATTATCTCAGGTGATCTTTCACGTACTTGCATACGTGTCCGCGACCCGCAGCTGTCAGTGCATACTCTACGGGTTAAAACTGAACTTAGATTAAAGGGCACACACCAACTTAGAATAAACAATACACACAGTAACATTACAAACAAGAAACCAACTATTACTTTGTACAAGACTAATCATCGCATCTGCCAACTGAGAACAAAACAAGGGTATCAAACATAGTTTAGCCGAAATCTTACATTAAAATACTAATGAGACCATAGATTAACAGCATCACCAAAACCATAGGGAATAGCAGGCAAGTTCAAGTTTCTGAGTTAGACCAGTCGAAATTCACTTCAGCGATGGTTGAGGCTCGAGGTAGCTCTAACAACTTGGAAGCAAACATCAACTTCCCTTTTTCGCCACCAGACGCTTGGAATGAGCCAGGAAGGATAGTAATCCTCTTTAGCGAAGGGGAGCAAGCAAGTATACACTTTATCAAGCATACTTCAGTCTTTGAACCTCTAAAGGATAACAACGTAACAGACTGTAGCTGCAGCTTCCTCATTTTGGTATAGTGTACCTCCAAACATTTACGTGAAGATACAGGTGAAGGTGGTGGAACCACATCTTTGTATGTAGCCTACAAGAAAAAATATATAATGTTCATATGAACAACAATGCGATTTTGAGTAGCACAGTAATATAAAATGCATTTACTCACTATTACTTTAAGGCGCTGCAAATTTGGCGATCCCCAAATCATACCAAAAGCACATGATAGCATTGCAGAACTTCCAAAATCTATTGCATATAATGTAAGAGTTTTGAGACAAGGAAATACAGTATGGACCAGCTTGCTACCACCAGCTAACTGCAGTAAGTACAAAGCCACTTCATATATTTAAGCATTCATAAAGCTCTAGTTTGTAAACTGAATTTCAAAGAAGCTAGTTAGTCTTACCTTGCAGTTATGAAAATTCAGATAAAGCTCTTGAAGTTTCGGAAGGAAACCAACAAGCTCAAAGATATCTAAAACTTCGATGGCTATATTTTCAAGGTCTTGTAATCGCAACGATAACACTTTAATATTCTCAAGTTTATTAATCTCAACGAGTTTCACTTTGCCTAAACGACAGTTATAACCAATTTTCAGAATCTCAAGTAAGGGGCACTGACTTATGAATTCCCCAATATTTCGACTTTTAATTTCTACAAGAGTAAAGTCCAAGTTCAATAGATTTGGAAAACCACAAAAGCCCGGTGACACTTGGAAACAGCAGTTATCAAGCTTCAAAAGTTTGAGCTCTAGGCAAGCGAAAAGATGAGTGGGCAACTTTAGTACTTTTGGGTGCGTATTTATGACTGTGAACTCCCTAATTCCTTTTCGGGACAAGAACAAAACCCAATTATAAACTTCCTCAACATCTAATATCTTGTGATCTGGTATAACGAGGACAAACTTTGTTACGACTCCATTAAGATGGAGGAGAAGTCTACTTATAGTCCTCTCACTGCAGTTATTTCCGCCATCTAGACCTGGTTTAAAGAACTTCTCATCAAATACGAGTTGGCTGATATTAGTCCAGTTATACCTCCAGTTTCTCGACAAGATACCCGTCCTAACAGTGTCTTTTATAGGCAAGCACTCCAAAATATGACTGATCACATTCTCTGGCATGTTGCTAATACCATCTTGTGGTGAAACTTCAGATGCTTTATGTGTCCCATAAGCCCGTTGCATTATGCTAGAAAGAGGAAATGTGTAAGCAATAAGTAGAGTAGTATAATGGAATAAGAAATAAGCAAATTAGCCATCAAACGCAAATATCATCTTCTAAACACATAATCGAATCCGCCACATTTTCCTAAATTTCATTTGATGCTAGAAAGAGGAAATGCTTTATGTGTTCCATGAGACAATTTCCATTATACAGGAAAAAAAAAGTACAAGTCCATGTGTGTCAAGGTTCGAAATCTTTTCACTATTATGAGAGGGTGAGAATTTGTAACAGTCTAGGGTTGATTAATGAAATTGTATATGCTTATTGAAATATAAAAAAATGCATTGTAGAATATAGTGTTTGAATAAACAACTCCCAAAGTTCTTATTCCACCCTCAAACAAACAGATTCTACATCCAACACTCGAAAACGACAAATACACAACTTTTTATCAAGCTATCGTAAACACATGTCCTCTAAACACTCCTCTTGTCCGTGTGTTTATCTGATTATTGCCTTTTTCTAAAGCAGATAATAAGTATTAGAACATGCTTTTTTTTGTTGGAAGTTTGGAACATACCTTTCTTACTATACAACAACAACAACAGACCCAATCCCGCCTATGCAGGGTATGGGGGAGGTAAAATGTAGACAGATCCTACCCATACCTCAGGGTAAACCCATGTGTAGAGAGACTGCTTCCAACGAGACCTCCAGCAAGTGCATGTGTGCTAGTGTGAAAGGATTTAGATAGCATACAACAAAACAATATGCAAAAAGCGTAGTAAAAGGGAAAGCAAACAAACAAGCAAACAAGCAAACATGGCATATAGAAAAAGAACCACGCACAAGCAAACCGAAAAAAAGCCAAAAGCAAAGCGCAACAGAAATAAAACCAAAAGTCCAGGCACACCAAAAAACGACCAACAAGAGGGGGCACCACATAGCAAAGCAGAGAAGCACACGAGGCATAGAGCTAAAAAAAAAAAAAAAAAAAAAAAACGTAGGAGCAAGACAAAGCGGGAAAACCTAAGGGAACAACAACAGAGCAACGCAAACCACGACGGGCCTAAGACTACGGCAAAGCAAAGAAAGCAAAAAGAGGCCACAAAACAAAACACGCAAGGAGGCAAAAGGGGACCCCTAAAAGCCAAGCACCTAGCACTACTACCCGCAAATCCTAATTCTATCCCTCCACCCCTTCCTATCTGAGATCATGTCCTCGGTCAAACTCAGCTCCATCATGTCAAGCTTAAGTCTATCCTCCCACCTGATATTGGGTCTGCCTCTCCTTCTCACGCCCTCAACATCTAGAGCTTCAACCCTTCTAACTGGTGCAGACTTTAAAGTGATTTTTCAAGAACATAAACACTTTAAAGTAGCTGCTCAAAACACTCGCTAAAGCGAAAGTAGAAACTTAATTAAGGAGGGTGTCAGCATAAGCTTGTTTTAAGCTCTTTTATAAGACCCTAATGATTGTGTAAACTTCCTTCTTTGTAATTCTCTCATTCCAGTTCTCGTAACAACCCACCATTGATTGTCCAACAGTTTGTAATCCATTAACGAGTTTTAAATAACTCCTTTTGGTGCGTATCAAAAAGTCAATAAGGCCTTCTAACCTTCTTTTATAGCATCTTGTTATCTAGTAACATATATAAATAAGGGGGTGTCTCGATTTGCTTATTTGGAAGGGCTTGAGCAATTTCAAACGGTTCCAAAAAGTTTCTACAAAAATAAGCTGAAAAGCCATCAAATAGTTACAAGTCATCTCCATGTAATAAAGAATAGTTTCCAGCAAACCAAACATTAAATTCTAATCAGTTTTCAAAGAACTATGTTCTTTACAATCTAAAGTAACACATAGCAAAGATAAATAAAGGTTATACCGACCTAAAATGAAGCTAAATGTGAAGGTGAATTTGTGGGTGTAATTTGTAAACGGTAGCATAAACGATGAATGGTTCCACTAATTAATAATAAAAATTAGGGTTAAAGTCATCTAATAGCTATTAGGATGGAACTTTCTCAATGTTCGCTAAGGAGGCAATTCGGGTTGGGTTATCAGGTTGGCGGGTCACCCGAACCCAACACGTTTAAATATTCAGGTCAATTATGTCAATCCTAACTTGTTTACACATAACCCGAACATGACCTATTTAACCCGTATACATATATGGTTAGCGGGTTAAATAGGTTAGACAGGTTCGTAAGCCGACCAATCTATCCCATTTAACCCGTATAATAAAGTGATTTTTCAAGAACATGAACACTTTAAAGTAAGTGCTCAAAACAGTCACTAAAACGAAAATAGAACTTAGTTAAGGAGGGTGTTAGCATAAGCTTGTTGTAAGCTCTTTCAAAAGACCCTAATATAGCTTAATCTTCTTTTATAATTTTGCTATAAATAAAAGTCAATAAGGCCTTCCATGCTAACACCTTCTTTTATAGCTTCTTATGATCTAGCAACATATATAAGGGGGTTGTCTGGATTAGCATATTTGGAAGGGCTTGAGCAATTTCAAACGGTTCCAAAAGTTTCTACAAAGATAAGCTGATAAGCCATCAAATACAAGTCTTCTACATGTAATTAGCATAACAATCTAATTTTTCAACTTACATAGTGATAATTAATAAAGTATAGTTTCTCACAAACCAGACATTAAATTCTAGTCAATTCTCTAAGAACTATCTTACAAGCTAATGACATGCATGCTAAATATGCTTAATCAAAACCTTATTCTTTACAATCTAAAGTAACACATATTCATGAATTTATAGCAAGATAATAAAAGGTTATACCTACCTCAGATGAAGCTAGACGTGAAGGAAAATTAGTACGTGTAATTTGAAACCGGTAGCAAAAACGATTGATGGTTCCACTAATTAATAATAAAATTAGGGTTAAAGTCATCTACGGGCCGGGAACTTTCTCAATATGTTCATTTAGGGAGGCGATTCGGGACAGGTTCGGGTTTACAGGTTGGCAGGTCAAATGACCTTAACCCGAACCCAGCCCATTTAAATAATCAAATTAACTATATCAACCCTAACCTGTTTATAAACATACCCGAACATTACCTATTTAACCCGTATACATATATGAGTTAACGGGTTAAATAAATAGGTTCGCGGGTCGACCAATTTTAACCCGTATAATACAGTTTATATAATTTTTAGAGTTAATTACATAAATCGTCCTTGTGGTTTGGTCAAATTTACGGATCTTGTCCCTATACTTTTTTTAGCGCGTTTCGTCCCTGTGGTTTACAAATCTTACGGATCTTGTCCCTGATCTGTCTCGGTCCCAAAAAAGGACATCCTTGCAAATCTCTCGAACGTGATGGCTAACTATCGTTATACAAACCACAGGGACGATTTATGTAATTTACTCTTTAAAAAAAAAGTTTTTTTCTTTTTAGTTTTATTATTCAAAATTTTTTTAATTTTATTACGACTAAATTTTTAATAATTTTTTAATTTAATTTTAATTTTATTATAATAAATTAAAAAAAATAATTTTATTATAATAAATTAAAAACTATTTTTCTTTAAAAAACTATTTTTCTTTAAAAAACTGCTTTTTTCTTTAAAAAATTAATTTTATTAAAAAATTAAAGTAAAATTAAAAAAACTTTTGAAGACTTTTTGATTCTCGCTCGGTTCTCTCATGGTTTGGCGGCTTGGAATGATGGATTTGAAGGCTTTTGATGTTCTACCTCTTGGTTGATTTATTTTGTTTTGTGTTTCTTGCAACTCCTGGTTTTGTTTTGGAACTTTTGTTAATAAAATCTTAGCCTTCGAAAAAATAATAATAACATTACCAAAGTACTTGTAAAATTTACGAGAACATTTGTTTCATGGAAAACTTAAAAAAACCTTGATTAAAGTCCAAACCGAAAACATTCTCACCACTAAAGGGAAAGCGAGCTTATTTCTTCAGCCAAGATGCCATTATCGCCTTAAGATATGTACAATATCAAAAGAGAAATAAAATAAAATGAGAATGTCGAAAAATACCACGCTTTTAATAAAATTAATTTTTTAAAAGAAAAACAGCTTTTTAAAAAATAAAGAATAAAATTAAATTTTGTTTTTTTTTTAATTTATTATAATAAAATTAAAATTAAATTTTTTTAAAAAAAAGTTTTTTTTATTAAAAATTTAATCGTAATAAAATTAAAAAAATTTTGAATAATAAAACTAAAAAAGAAAAAACTTTTTTTTAAAGAGTAAATTACATGAATCGTCCATGTGGTTTGTATAACGATCGTTAGCCCTCACGTTAGAGAGATTTGCAAGGGAGGTCCTTTTTTGGGACCGAGTCAGGGACAAGATCCGTAAGATTTGTAAACCACAGGGACGAAACGCGCTAAAAAAAGCATATGGACAAGATCCGTAACTTTGACCAAACCACAAGGACGATTTATGTAATTAACTCTAATTTTTAAGTTTTGAAAAAAAAAATCTTAAACGGGTTAACGAGTCAGTCGTTTAACCTATACCTAACCCGAACTCGAGTTGTTCCGAGCACGCCCGAAACTTATTTATAATCAACCCGAACCTATTAATTCTCTTGTCGATTTTTTCTGGTCGGGTTTCGTATCAAGTGAGAAATTGAAACCACTATATTATCGGTTCTAACCAATAAAATACCGTAATACCAATCAAACTTGGTTGGTTTTCGGTTAATATCAATAAAAACCCCTTTTTTTATCTCCAAAATCCACGTAATATATCAGATGTAAATGTCACATTATAAATTTTACCGTTATTATCTACGTCAGATTTTCATATTATATATTTGTTCTTTCTTAAATTGAAAGATATTTTACCAAAAACCTTAATAGTTTAAACTCTCAAATTGCACAAGGTAAAACCCAAATTTCACAAAGTAAAAAAACAAAGCTTGATAGGTATTGTGATATTTTTTTGGTTTCACTAACAAGTGAACATTTTTAGTGAACATTTGAGGAAAGATATTTGCTATTAGATGGTTTTAACCTACACTTAATTAACTAATAAAAAAAGTCCTAATAATCAATCTAACCGGTGTAGCCGGTTGCCAGTCACGACACGTAAATGAAAATATGATTTTTTATCAGGGCACTGCGTGATAAATGGACATTCAAGAAATTTCTCAACTATTAGATACTATTTAAGAAAGTTTTCTGCTATTAGATGGTTTAAACTTTAGAAATTAATAACAGCTAGTGATTTATCTAAGCCTTATGCTTAGTTATAGACTTGCCACACTCACTATTTGATGACCAACTCGGACACCATGTAGCTAGCTATAATTATGTTGCAACTTGAGATAAATATATAGTGAACGATACTCATTCTAGTAGATGCTTTAGTGCATTATGCAGTTATACCACGTGTGTTAATACAGAGTATGTAAATTTTCGGTTTTTGACATCTTTCTTTTGCATGCAATTTAATCATGTCACGTCGATGGTCCAAAAGAGAGAAAGAGTCGAGTTTTTACGACATTAAGAACTATAGAATGTTTTAGTTTTTATATAGGATGCACATCAAGATGATTAGGCATTGTGGCACACATGGTCATCTTTAAAGGTGTGTAAAGTGAGTGACTCCTGAAGGTCTTAAAATTTTTAGGGGCCTCAAAATTTGTTCTGTTAATAATTATATGCATATGTACAGATATTTTTCACGAAGAAAAAAATATTTAGATGAGAAAATATCATAAATGAGTTATATGTTAGAACGATTAGATAACTAATTGCATTATATATTAAAAACAGTGACACTTTATATATAACATTTCTTCTCGAAAGACCTCATTATGTGATTTCGTCCGTAGCTTTCAAAAATTTCATAAATTCATGAGACGACCCAAGTGTCATATAAAGATGTCAAAAACCAAAATCTTCTGAATGTGCATCACCAGAACTATAATATGTTCCAATTTTACAATGAAAGGAGCTAGGAAGGTAATTTTATACCATCTCTTCCTTATCAATGTTCACTCTATTTGGGGCTAAGGTGTCATAACACCATAACACTAAAATAGTGCAGCCTTCTCAGCGTCACTTCACCTTTAACATTTTTATACCAACACACCAAAAATACTCCTTATCATAACACCATTTTTTTAACTCATTTCTATTTATCTTCCGATTATTTAAACAAAATATATTTTCATTTATTAAATAAAAATACAGATTATATAAAACAAAAAATATAATTAAATAATCATAAAAAAAAATCATATATTATTCGAACCTATCTTTTATTCGGACCAAACCAAACCACACATAAAATTTGTTTCTTCCTCAAACAACCACACACTGTTAAATGTTAACACACACACAAAACCCATTTAATAATAATAATAATAATAATAATAATAATAATAATAATAATAATAATAATAATAATAATAATAATAATAATAATAAAGTTGTAACTTACGTTGCTGCGATAACTTGGCGCCCAACGCCATTGGCTTTTTCTCCTTAACGGTATCTAAGGGTGAGCAAACGGACCGGATGGACCGGACCGACCGACAAAACCGACCGGACCGAACCGAAACCGACCGGACCGATGGACCGGCGGTCCGGTCTCGGTCTAGGGTTTTTGCCGGATTCGGTCTCGGTCCGGTCCGGTCCGGACCACAAACCCTAACAAATCCGAAATTTAGCCTTGTTGGACCGGACCGACCGACGGACCGACCGAGACCGGACCGGACCGGACCGGACCGACCACATTCGGACTCGGTCTCGGTCTAGAGTTTTAGCCGGATTCGGTCTCGGTCCGGTCCGGTTTTTCTCGGTCCGGTCCGGTTTTCGACCGATGAGCACCCCTAACGGTATCATAACGTCGTAAAAAGTAGCGTCATGTTAGCATAACACCAAAGCCTGTGTTATCATATTGTGCGCTCTCAATGCGGGACAAACAAACAATTTACTCTTCCTTGAATTATTATTTTTTAAGAGTAAATTAATTTTTGGTCCTTATGGTTTAGGCAATTTGTAGGTTTGGACCCTATCTTTTTAAAAGTGCAGCAATAGTCCCCATTTTGAAGTTTGATTACAAATACAATCCTTCGATCGATGTGAAATGACCGAATTACCCGTGTCTTCTTCATAAATAAAGGGTTTTTAGTCATTTAACTTTGGTCAAGGTGCAAACATGCAATCCATACCTCAAAATAGAGACTATCACTACACTTTCAAAAGAATAAAGACCAAACCTGCTATTTGGTCAAACTACAAGGACCAAAAGAGCAATTTACTCATTTTTTAAAGTATGGCTAACAAATGTTATTACTGTTATGAATAATTAATATTGTGGCTATCCATATACCTTAACCTCTCAAACCTTTCATCTTTTGTATTCCCACAATTATGATTGTACTAAATACTTTGATTATGAGAGTCCTATAAATTGAGGTTCATTTGTAGTTTGTGAGATCAATCTGAATGAAAATATTAGTCTCGATTCTCTCTATCTTCTTCTTCCATATATTGGTTATGTGTTATTGCTATTAGGCCGTTGTTTCACAACACGTTATCAGCACGAATGACTTTAAAAGAGAGATCGATATAGACCAAGAAAATAAAAGACAAATTCAAGCCTTTCCATGAAGGACACCAATCTTTACTACGATAAGTTTTTTCTACCTTTTAATTGATAATTAGAATTGCACTATGAATCTATGATAGATTAATTTACTTGATAATGTAAATAATTTAATAATATGATATATAGTTGTTAGATAACATCATATATAATTTAACTGAATCAGTATCATAGTCGATCACTTATATGCATGATAGTTAACAAATTAAGAAGGAGAGTATATGTAATATGATGATGATGGCACACTATAACTTTGCTAGTGTTGCCCTATAATATTCCATGTGATATCTGTTATAGTTTTGATTGCTTATCGATTGATTGCAAAAGTTTTTTATTGTTAAAGAATATTTGATAATGAAAATAGGCTAAATATATTATGTACAAAAACATTGTAAGGTGAAAATTTAAGTTAATTTAATTGTATTATGTTTTTCTTTAATGATTTTATAAAAGAACAATACCACTTGTCTAATTTTATTGCAAATATATTTTATGTGATTATGTGATGAAGCATTGGTTTAGGTAATATATATTGAATTCAGTATATATTTAAGGAACATGAAAATATGGATTCTCATATAGCTACATGTCATATATTCTTTAGATGTGTTAATGTGGGCTTTACTTGCTAGTCTTTCTTTTGTTACGCTTTACTTTTTCTTAATGCAAAGGCGTTTGATCCATGTGTTACTTGTAGCTAATTGGATTGTATCTTGGTCAAAAACCAACTTCACTGGTGTTATTAGTATGCATTGCATAGGCAATTTTTGTTGTTTACGGGTGTTAATACACGGCGAGTGAAATTTATTACTAAATGTGAATTGATGCTATATATCTTGTCATCATTATTAATTCTAATAATGGTTACTACATTATAAGGAGTACATGTTTAATCTTGACAGTTGATTAGTTAAACAAATTATCTCATGGTACTCCTAGAATTACTTAATCAAAATAAAGAAATATGTTAACAAGACGTAATTTAGGCAAAGCACATATATATGGATTCTTGCACTTGACTATAAAACAATGATTATCACTTCCTTATGCAATATGAAATATAAAATATTATTGCTTGTATGGAATAATGTGTAAATCTTGTACAATAAGAGTAATTGCGCATGAATGGTTTCTTGAAACGAGTTGGTTGAAAATATATGTCTTACAAAATTTTTATGAAAAGTTACTGAGTTGTTCATATGTATCAATCATGTGCTTTGAGCTTTGCGTATATGCATGTAATTCCAACGTTTCTTGAGAAGGCTTTGTATAGTTTTGCCTTTTATATGCCAAACTTATTTGTACGAGAGTAGTCTTTAGAACATGATGACATATATACAAATATGAGTTATTTACTTGGGATATTTGAAGGGTGACACAATTTATGGTCGTTGGGCCATTAGTAGTATTAAGATATGGAAAGACTAAACAAAATATGACAATATAGAAATATTCTGATTATAGTAAGAACTTGAGTTGAGTTATTGATGTGGTTGAAGTAAATGTACTGATATACCTTATAAGATATATGGATGATGACTTCTAAAAAAAAAAAAAAAAAAAAAAATGTTGAATACCATGAATAATAGACATCATTAGCTAGTAGGTTGTAGTGTATACGTGTTTCGGTAATAGTGCAACTCGATTATCCTTACGGATTGACTAATTAGTTCATACTCATTATGTGATGTTTACTAAGTGGTTATTATTGCTTACAAGAAACTATGATAATTGATTAATGAGATGTGTTTAACAAATAGTACAACTTCACTTTTATATAGAGCAAGTTTATTTTTAATAATTCTATGGGTTAACATGAATACTGATTTGAACTATATAGAAGTCATAAAGAGCTTTTATAGATTTGATCGAAGATTGTGATGTTGTAATAAACTCTTTAAATCATCTATTTTTAGCAAAAGTCGAATGCAATTGAGGCACATGTGGTCGTAAATCAAAGTTTATGAGCCAAACTATTTCAATAAGTGGCATGACCGGTTGGACCATCCCGAGTCAATAATGATGCGAAATGTATAAAAGAACCATGGGTTCTTCAAGGTTAATTTGTTTGATCTTATTGTTCTTAATGGAAGTTAATGTTCATCCATCACCACCAAATTAAAGTAAGGATTTAGTCCTATAAAGTTTTGGAAATAACATAAAGGGAATATATGTAGGCCTATACATCCGTCATGTGGATCATTTTGAGTTTTAAAATCGATGCATCGTCAAATGATCATTAAAGACGCAACTCAAGGTTAGCGTGATGAATGGCTCATCTTATAAAATGCAAGCATGGTTTTCCAAATTGTATCTTTGGAAATAATGGTGAATACTTCCATATGTTGGGAAATTATTGGAATAAGTGTCGAACTTAAAAGTAGCCCATGTTCGTACGCGAATTGCTTTTGTTGAAACGTTCATAAAACGACTTCAGTTGATTGCAAAGCCAATAATTGTGAGAACAAATCTCTTAGTTTATGGGGGCATGTTAAAATTATGAATTCGCATCTTGCCAACAATATATAATGAATTCTCCCCATTATAATGGTTTTGGTCACGAACCATATGTTTCCCATTAAAGTTTTGTGCAAATTTGTGAAACCTATATTGATAATCCATCACAATGCACAATAATGGGATGTTGTAATTGATAATTCATTCGGGGAGAATGAGCAAGAAGAGATATGGAATGAATTATGATATAAATATTGATCCTCGTACCAATGAATATGAACTTGAAGGACAATTTACATTCCGGATCTAGTAATTGCGGACATGTTTAGTGGCCTAAAGAAAGTGACTAGATCATATATCGCTGCTAGTGCTCCGCTTATATGTGTGTCCCACCAAGAAACCAATGATTGTTAGTAAGTCTATGGCACGTCTGCGTGATAGACTAATCGATTCCAAATGAAAGTCCTCGAATGAATAGATAAAATGGAGCAATAAAATGAAGATGGTCAAATCGAGGTAACAAAGACCCCATAATAATTCTCCTAAAGAGACACTAGACATGAGGTAATTGAAAACCCCGGTACTTGAAAACTATGAGATCTCAATAAATGATATATTTCAATGTCTAGTAAAGTGTGGAATCGAAAATATAAGTGAATCGACGTCGATGGAGATATTGTATACAATAATGCGCATGATAATGATTATGTAAATAAATAAGATATCGCGATAATCATAGTGAGGATCATGGAAGCATAAATGCAAGAAGTGCAGATGTATGATTGAGTGGCCAAAAGAAGTAAAGACGCAAATAACTAATGAAATATTAAAGTTTCTTGTGACGAGATATGGTTACTGGGACTTGAAGTCCGTACATATAAATGTGTAAAATAATTGGATATGCATTGGTCATTATGAGAGAGCGAAATTAAAGTATTGAAACTATTATAACTAAGGCATAATTGATGGCACACAAATATTTTCGCAAAAACTTAGCAAATAGAGACATGGTCTCATGTGGTGGATCCAATAATCTATTTAATATTTATAAGTCTGGCGATTTGATAACTAATCGATATGCGTCTAAAAGATAAAAGAAAAGAGCTCATGTAATGTTGAAATTTTATTATAAGATATAAAATGCAAGAAGCATGCTAGTGATTTTTAATGCTTAGAGCATAAAAGAAAAGTTCTTGAGAACATTATTTAATTATATTGAATCAATCATATTATTAGGCATATATGTTATAATCGCCTTAGAATATACTAACTGAAAATTGTACCATAAAATAACTATGTTTGCTCATGTTACTTTATTAGAACACCGGTCTTCAATATGATGTAAGTTTCATATAGTTTGATGATTTGAATATTAATGGAACTCCGATGAGCTTCAAAGGTGATTGAATGCTTAGAATTGAACCTTGAAAGAAAAGATAGTTTATCTGATTTTACGAATTGAATATCTTGAGGATAAAATCCTTTAACATAATGAAAGCTAGAGAAAGATGCTAAATTACTATATATGGTTAAATGACTCTCATGTTTATGAGGTCACGTGATGCTGAAAAGACCCCCTTGATTTATAAAGATGATGATCACAATATAGATTTAAAAGTGTGATACTAAAATGCGATGAAACGATTGAAGTTCTCGCTTGTGGTCATACATGATATAATATATCATTCACTTTGAGTTTGTTGGCAATGAGTAACATATTAAGTATGATGATATATTTGCAAGAGATGTATGACATATGGTAATATGAATATGCGAGCAACATGTAGAGAATATTTATTCATGTGATTCTATCAATGACACTTTAACGTGCATTTCATGAATTAATGAGCTTAAGTGATGTGATCATTGAGGAGATAAAATACATGTTACATTCTTTTTCGCTATCTTCAAGGTACAAAAGATATGGGTTTCTATTATACTAACTCATCCGAAAGAAATCTAGTTGGTTTTGCGGATGCGGGATATATGTCTAATCCCCATACCGATCGGTCCCCAAACGGATACGTTTCACAAGTTCTAGTATCGCCATTCCAAGGCATTTTATAAAGCAGAAAATGAGTGTAACTTCATCAAATCACACAGAGATCTTGCCATCCATAAAGCAAGTCGGGAATGCGTATGGTTGAGAAGTGTGATAGAATATATTTGAGAATCATGTAGGGTTTTCTTCATGCCAGAGGCTCCAACAATTGTACATGAAGATAATCAAGAGTAGCAAAACCAAGCATATTCTACCGAAGTTCCTTTTCACCCATGACGTGTAGAAGAGTGGTGATATTATTCATTCAAGCAAAAACCTAGCAGATTTATTTACCAAGGCATTTCCTACTGCAACATTCAAGAAGTTGGTTCAGGGCATTGGAATGCAAAGACTCAGTAAACTTAAGTGATCTAATCATCGGAGGAGAATATCGCGATGCACTCTTTTTCCTTAGCTATGGTTTTGTCCCACAAGGTTTTCCAAGCAAGGTTTTAATGAGGCATCATATCTAAGCGTATGAGAATTAATGATGGATAGCCAAGAGGGAGTGTTATGAATAATTAATATTGTGGCTATCCATATACCTTAACCTCTCAAACCTTTCATCTTTTGTATTCCCACAATTATGATTGTACTAAATACTTTGATTATGAGAGTCCTATAAATTGAGGTTCATTTGTAGTTTGTGAGATCAATCTGAATGAAAATATTAGTCTCGATTCTCTCTATCTTCTTCTTCCATATATTGGTTATGTGTTATTGCTATTAGGCCGTTGTTTCACAACAATTACACAGAATTTTAAAATAATTATATAGTTTATGAAATATCATAGTCAGCTCCATCTGCAACGTAAGTTTTGTAGAGCCTAAAAAAAGTTACATATTAAGTGTCGTTTCAGGGAGTTGGCCACGAGATTCATATCTATGAATGTTTCTCTATGGATTGCAAAAGATTTTGTGCGCATGTCTCCTTCATACGGAAGTTATCTAAAAGTCAGTATTTTGTTTTGTTTTCAATGATCTAGTGCTTGGTCCTTCACCTTTATAAGTACTAGATCTACTTATTAGCGGTTATCTCTTCACCTACCGATGTAGGACAAGCATATTGGTTTTCTCAACCATATTAATGAGATGGTTAATTCCCATTATATATGTTGCCTTTTTAAAAAATGAGATGGTTAAGAATGAGTATATAATACATTTTTGACACCTTAAAAGTTAGGAAAAGTGTAGACCAATGCTTTAAAAAACAAGTCATTAGTAACCTCAATGACAAAAATAAAAGAATTGTTGTAAAACTAAGAACAAATAGAACCAATGTTTGAAAGCAAATGATTTGATTTTGAAGTTCATCGTTATTCCTTAAGATCTCAATTCTGGCAGCTGGGTCGACCATCAAAGTAATTTGCATATGTGTCCAACTCATTGAAAGTCAAAACCTTTCCATGGGTTATATTGTCAAATATTAGTCAATCATCTTGGCCATATGGTTACTTCGGCTTTACTCTATAAAGTATTTTATGTTAGAGATAACGTATAATTAAGTAGCATAAAATAATAATGCTTGACAAAAGTTGCTTTTAGACGTTAAAGCCTAAAAGTACATCATAAAACAAGGTGTTTCTTAAATTAAGTGGTGTGAAGAGAGATATTTATATTAGGGCATCCAATATGCTAGTTTATGAAAATGTCTAAAAAATTGTAAATCATAATGAACATCTATCAAACTTATGTGGCATGAAGAGGTCTAAGCATATTGAACCTTTTTATAATTTAATGCATTTGAATTATATGAAATGTGTATAAAACTTGAAAAGGTTTATACATAGTGAGGATAGGTTTATAAAACAAAAAGCTTATAACTTAATGTCAAAACACAATTATAAACCTCTTTAAAAGGTTTACCATAGTGGATACCCTAAGTCACTTATTCAAAAAGAGAGATTTTAATGGGTCTTCTCATTAAGGCCAGGCGGAGTGGTCTTAAGGACCCCCTCTGCGAAAACCCTGTCACGCAGCACACCCAAAACAACAAACATAGGTCATGACAATTTTGAACACTTATGGTGATTGGCTCACCATGATGACTTGCAAAAGTTGTGGGCCCGTTTTCAAAACATAATATATATAAAACAATTATATCTCTAAGAAGACCGACCTCATTGATATGTAAGGGAGGTGAAGAATGCACTTTATAAGGCTGAAGATTATGCTCAAGATAATGAATTTTAAAGTAGCATCAAATAATGTTGGACAAGAGTTATTTTTGCTAAAAGTATGTTGGCTGAACACAGTCATGACCGAACATGACCGTCCCACATCGCCTTTCCTTCTCCGATGACTAGACACGACCAAATTGCCACATTCGGTGACCAAATTACATATTTATTACTAAAACTATAAAGATAGTGTGTATACATTCTGTCGAAATTGAGACAGATTTTTTTTTTTTTTTTTTTTTGTGAGCTCGACCGATATTTGACCAAAGTGTCACATAGGGCTCGACCGACTAAAATATCGGTCACCCTAATGTTGTGACCGATGAAATCCAACCCACTGTGTGCAACCTAAGATTGTTACGTTGTATATCAAGGACAATCAATACCATACAGGCGAACCAAAAAGATTAAATGAAAATGCTCCTAACCTAATTTCAGAGTGTGATGTGGAGTAACTTAGACTGCATTCTAGCTTTTTACACTAATTATCATATATAGCTTACAAATATTTGAATTCACTTTTGATGTACAGATATTTTAACGCCTAATAAAAAGGCTACAACTCTTTCAGCAAAAACAACTTGTAACATTTATATTTAAAACTAAATTTGAAGGTTTCGACTCCAACCATTCGAAAATGCAAGCCCCGTCCCTATGAGAAACTTTAGGTTACACTGCAACCCAAGCACCGCTTAGAGACGGAGCATGTGTTTTCAAAAAGTTAAAAGACAAAACCATACATGAGAACAATTTCAGTATAGTAATACATTTTCTCATATGAACAAATACCAAGCTGTTATAGCATCTTCTCCTTGGCAGTTTTTACTCCAATAGTCGATGTGGGACAGCAATTTTTCTATTTGTTTTTTACTTCGTTAATTTTTCTTTTCTTTTTGAGATACTAGTATTAGAATTTTGTTGGGATTTTAGAACAAGTTAATTCCCGGCAACTTCTTGTAATCCGGTAACCTCATACGAGTACGCATCGGATATAGGATCTAGTAATTGCAATTATGTTAAGCACGTAATTAATAAACAAATAATTAATACAACATTAATTAATTAAAAGGATATAGAAAAGCTAACCTTGCTTGGCAATTGATCTCTAGTAATGAACAAGAAACCAATACGAAACTAAGCACCTAAAATAGATGCCTCAAGAGTATCACACACAAACCGGTTAACATATCGTTCGATTAAAACGCTAGTCGAGAACGTAATATATAAACCAACAACCCTTGTCACTTGAATGTAAACCCACGATCAGAAGACTACCAAGGAACCAAGTCAGCTTCTGTCCGAGATCACCAATAAGCTGCTAAAACAGCTTGTACGTATTACCCGATATCGAACACATCTTGTCCGATATATTCAGCTTCCTATCCGAGATATATAACCACGAGCAGTAGCAGTTTCACTTCCTTATAGCTGCTGTTTTTGTGTCAACAAGGAGACAAGAAACAAGAGCTAACCAATTCAACTAAACACTTGTCTTGAATACAAGTTTAGAATTCAACAAACCTTTAAAACTCATAATTGTTTTTAGAGGCAAACGTCCAAGAGTAAAAGGAGCAGGAAACTATTGGTTTTGTGAGTTAGGAAGATTTATTGTTATACCTTTCATACATCAAATGATACATATATATATACCCTATCATTCCATTCAATGATTAGCTTTTAATGATTAGTTAGACAATATCATTACCAACTAATGATTAGCCTTTAATGATTAGTTAGACAATATCATTACCAACTAATGATTAGCCTTTAATGATTAGTTAGACAATATTATTACCATCTAATGATTAGCCTAATGATTAGCTAATGATTAGCCTTTAATGATTAGCTAATCAATATCATTACCAACTAATGACCCATGGATCTTAACTGTGATCGGGTCAAGCTTGCATGCATAACGGGTATGAGCTTGCATGCAAGCGGTATGAATATTCAAGTATATAACGTTCAACACGTATACTCGTGTTTATCGCGTGTGCCCCATCGGCTCACACACTTCTAGTCGTTTTGTCGTGTTTATAACTCCCACAAACCAACAGCTCCCACTTGGGAGTTGGTGTGTCGAATGGCACACAAAACTAACGACGAAACGCTTAGCAAACGCTCTCATTCGCTTTTAACTAAAAGTGTCCGAGAGAATAGTTTCGTAAAAGTTTCTCGATAGCATGGTCATTCAATGTCTTGCTCTAATCATCCTTTGTTATAGATACCGTTAAACCATGGATTATGGATCTCTAATCATTCCATATAGTTTAACCATTTAGAATCTCGTTATAGAATTTAATTAGATATACCAAATGTAATCAAGTATCATCTTGCATTACCCTTTGGGTTCGGCCAAACAATTATCTTATTAATTCGGAGAGGCGCCATGGTATCTTTCGCACATATCAAGTGGAGTAACAAATCCTTTATTGACTACAAGTGTTGTGGATCTTGCTCACATCACTCGAAATATAGCTTTTATAACTACCTTGTTCGAGATAGCGTTTTACTTACTTAAAAAACGATATCCACACATAATAGAACTTGCTTGTATCTCAAGTCTAAGGATGAAGATAACAAACCATTTTCAATATTTTACTTATGACAAGGATCCAAAAGATAAATGTTTGAAAGTTGGGGAATCAATATGCATCTCTAGTGAATACATATGAGTTTGGTGGGAACAATCCAAATTCTCGTTAGAATATAACCAACACTCACATTTGCCTTACATAACAATATTCCCATATTGTTAACCGACAATGGACATATTTAGAATAATAAAATTATTCAAGGATTAAACATGCAAATATAGGATAACAATTATTATATGAATGAATAACAAATACCAAGTATCTTTATTCATCATAAAGGTAAAATTGTCTTTCAATCCCAATTATCCAAATACTAAAAGCAGATATGCATGAAACTCATTTAGTAAGTGAAGCCTAATGTTTCCAACATTATCAACCTTTCTTTACAAGAAAAACTAAATAGTTATCTAAGTAAACTTTTCGAATACTTATTTCAAATATCACATATAGTGAGTGATTTGAAATATAAGATGAGTGTCTTATCTCATATGCTCATACTATTGCAAGAATTATAGTATGGAGATGTTGTCTTACCTTGCATGGAGGTAGTAAAAGTCAACAAAATCTTGTGATCATCTTTACAGGTTTCTAAAAGTGTAAAGTATTCTCATTTTTAATGTGTAATGCAACAATGCTCTATGTTGAGCATAACTAGTTAGTAGATTTATCATAAAAGATGAAATCCTACTACAACTAGTATTAATAATCCTCTAGCATCATTTGTACTTATACAACATTATGCTTTATAATTAGTAAACATTTATAAAAACAATAATCTAAACTCTCTCAATTAGATATTGTTGTTGTCACTCATTTGTTCTTATACAAAAGCAACAACTAGTCTTATACACAATATAATATATACATGATGAATCCTTAGTTTTAACAACACAAGGTTTCCATTCATGTAAATTATTCCAAGTGAAATATATCATTTAAGACTTGCTTGAATGATATATTGCATTTGTGTCGACTTAATTTTCCGCATTTGTTTATTCCAGATAAACATTTATTCCAAGGTTGTTTGTTTTACTCCCTAAATTCCAAATGAAGTTTCATTCCAAGCTTAAGGATCAATATCTAGCTTAAATAGAATGATATCTTCAACATGTAAATTTTAAGGAAAACACAATGCTCCCAATCAATGTCGATGTACTCAAGAGTTATCTTAATTCAATTAGAATCATATTGTAATTAAATTCAAGCTCTCGACTCTTAGATGCATGATCCAATCAAAACTTGGATTGTTCAAATTGTATATTACATAAAGATTATGTTGATTCATAACTCTTTTGATTACACACCGTCCTCGCAAAAGGTAATCATAAAGAAAGAGTTATAAAATTTAATTGTCATATTCAACATACAAATCACATGTATGACAATTAAATATCTTTATATAATTAATGCATGTATTATATAAGAAAATTTAATCACATTCAATTGCTTAAGTATGATTAAACACTTCTTATAAAATGCCAAACATTAATATGCATACAATTCTGTCCTTGTGAGTCTTTCTTCAAAAGAAACTCATTCCAACCTCATAGGTTAACTGTTAGGCGAAATAACAATCAAGCTTAAAACTCGATTTGCCTTTTAAGGACTGAATCTTATCATTCATAGTTCTAAAACATTTATTAGATTCAAGATGTGATAATATATTTTAGTAGTTAGCTGATTTACAATAATCTTCTAACTAATATCCCTCAGCATTGATATTAAAAGTATCACTTCAAGTGATGAGGCATCCTTGCGGATTTATGAATGAGAGTAATCATTATACTTCAGTTAACATTTTCATGTTTAACCTTAGTATGACATTAATAAGTGCATTTTAGAAGGTTAAGTATTTTGTTCTCAAAAACTTTGAGACATGTATATACTCCCACTTACTTTTGTAAGTAGAGACAATTCTCTAAATACTAAGTATTTAAGCAACAATAAATTGTTCTTTAATGGAGAATCACAAAATACATTTTAAGTTCTCATCTCAAGATTCGTTAATAAAATGCTTCATAAGATTTTAACAAATTCGAACTTAAATCAAGACATAATGGAATTTCTTCCAACAACTCAAATTAGGGTTTATAGAAAAATCTAATTTAGTATCACTCTTTAACCAAAAGCTCTAGCAATAGTTTTGTGTTTCGTCAAGCTAGGAAGAACACCAAAACTACAATCTTCAAGCTAGGAAGTGTAGAATAATCAAAAATCCAAAAGGATTTATGATTCAATTGAGGTTTGAGTGGTAAAACCTCAAATCCCTAATGAATTAGGGTTTTCGGTTATGGGTTGTCTTGAATACCTTCTAGGTTTGAACTCTATTGAGTGTATCCATGACACACGCAATTTCTAACCTTGATATGTTATGGAGGTAGAGCAATTAAAGCTATCATGAACCAAACAATATGAATAAGGTTTGATCCAACACATTAAGACATACCATAATGAGGTGGTATCCTATGAGTTATTAGAATTGTGAAACTATATCGAATTCTATAGATAACTTAATTCTCTTTGGACTAAATACTTGTCAATTGGGTCGAGCCAAATTGCATATAAAGTATTCTGAACCAAGTGCATGCAATAATGTATATTCATTGAACAATGTAAGAAACTTATGTTCACGTGTTCACAAGAAGACATAAGCTGTTCAAGGATTATATGTTCATGTGTTAACAAGAAAACATAACATTTCAATAATACATTATAAGTCTTTGAATAATTCAAAACCTTATGTTTATGTGTTAACTAGAAGACAGACACTTTTACTATATATACTTTATGTTATAAGTCATTGACTAATTCAAGGACTTTATAATTATGTCTTAACATGTAAGCATAATTATACTAACAAAAGTAATCATGAGCATAAACTATTGAGTTCTATAGTAATTTCAAGTTAATTTTATACTTAGAATTATGATCATTATCATATAACCATAATTATGTTGACTAAAACATGTAGTCAAATGTTGAAGTATCTATACTTAATATCATGACATTTGAATGTAGTAGGGCAACAAACATCTAGCTTGTTCAAGTCCTAGTAGAATCATTATTAGAATGTAGTAGGGCAATAAACATCTCATGTGTTTAAGTCCTAGTAGAATTCTTATTTACATGTAGTTGGGCATTAAACATCCAATGTGTTTAAGTCCTAGTAGAATTATTAGTTTCCTTTACCTTGCGGTCAAGAGATACCAATAATATTGTTGTTCCTTGCACACTCTTTGAGATTTCTCCCACTTGTGAAAGGTACAACATCATATTATGAAAACAAACAACACGTGATTGATTGTTCAAACAATATGATAATGTCATAGATATCATAAGTAGTTTTAGAACCATAACCTTTAATAAGGAATTGTGGATTATTATTCTATAGATAACACTTGAGGCGACAAGCAAGAAGGCAACGTGTTATCTTATAAAATAAAATGCAATTTTCCTTTAAGCAATGGTTGTTCATATTCGAAAGTAATGGATTATTTCAAAGCTAGTTTGAAATGATATGGGTGACTAACAAGAAATAAATCCAGCAACTCCCATCGAAATTGACAACATTACATGAATGATATTTCGGATATAAAATGCAACCTGCTCCCCCTGGATTTGTCAACATTGTAAGTGTTACATTTCCAATAGAAAACATATAGCAGCTTTTATATACTTTCCTATTCTCTTCAAATGCCTACGAGTAGCATGTACTTAGGTATTGAGCAGAGTATATGAAGTTCTACTTATGTAGACAATGAACTAGCCATTCTTTCATTCAATTAACTTGAATCTTTAGCATGCAATTCCTCCTTTATCGTCTACAAAGCCCCAAGGGTATTTAGCACTTTAGGAATAATAAGAGTCCAAGAAGATTACCTAGAAAATATGCCAGTAATTTCTTTACTCTTTGCGGTTTAAATTCATGCATCGTGACAAGTGCATGATGTTATTTATTTTGGTAGCTCTAAACACAATGTTTCCAGTTACACAAAATATTCTATCTTTCAATTAACTCTAGACCACGAAAGGGTAATGAAAGATCATAAACGAGTTTATCAATTTTGGAATCCTATCTTAGTTTGTCAACTAAGGAGAAAAGATAGGAATAAGTCTCACTCTTTTTACTAGGAAAAGAGACTAAGTTTGTCTTTCGAAGAAAAACAACTTTGTTTACGAATTATGTTGCAATAACACAATTAATCGAACATAAAAGTTCAATTCTAGTATTTTCGATAATTACATTCTTAAAAGAATTAACTACCCAATTAATTACTAATTAAGACTAAGATCCATCTTGCAACCCCACTTAATTACCATAGGTCCGACCGGTGTGTAAAAAATAGGACAAGAGGTAGCGACGGCGTTAATTGCAAAATGCAACTCTTAGATTTATGAGACTGTTTAAGGCATTAGTATCAAGTAATAATGTCAAAAGCATGTTTAGTTCTCATCTTATGCCTCGGGTCCGAGGTCGACCGAGTTAACTCGATATAAGTCGACCAAGTATGAGCGTGTAAAAATAACCGAGGTCGACCGGTGAGAAATAATTACCATGGGTTGGAAAGGCCCTTAGGTCCGACCGGAGAAGTCAATCCAAGTGCACGTGTTCATAGTTGGATGGCATAGACTTAATATTAAAAATAGGTATGCACATATAAATGTGATAAAAGTCGTGTACAAAGAAGCATGCAAAACAACTTTGTAACACTAATTTTAAAACTTTTGGTAATGACAACTGTAGTGATCATCATGGTTTACGGTAGCTCCAATCGAACGCATACGGGGAGGCAGAGGACCGGTAATCACGAAGCATAACCTTAGACATCCTTTCGGTGAGATTGTGCTCACTTCTTTAAACCCCTTTCTAGTTTGTTCTAGTGGGTGAGCCGTACATCCCAAGTGTCCATAGCGTCCAGTTTTTAAATTCTTGAAAACGTGTTTCATATATTAGGTCACTTTATTTTACAAAAACAATTTTCCACGAATCAAATAGCATATCACAATGAGCATGTTATTTAGGCATGTAAATAAAGACCAATATTAATGTTATGGTTACGATATGTATTATTTCATATTGCATACAATTAGGTGTCAAAGCAAGTAATAATGCACATATAGGAATCACAAACATACAAGCATAAACATTAATATAAACATATAAAGCATGGCAATCCCAATTAACAAGTAATTAAGCAATATATGTATTTAAATTAATATGTAATTTTAATTATCACAATAATTCTAATTAACAATTAATAAATACAAATTAACTTTTAATTCTAATTAGCAAGTAATTTAAATTTTACATGTAATTCTAAATTAATAATTTAATTTTAATACACAAGGTAATTATAATTAACATGTAAATTAAATTCTAATTAACAAGTAATTCCAATTAACAAATTAAATCTAAGTATCAATATAATTTTAATTTGTGTGTGACTAGTTATTATTTATTAAAAATTGACAAGTATTGCATATAGTTGTCAAAACAAAATAAAACGAATAACTAAATTAGATTTCATGCAGCCTTTTAAACATGTTTATTAATAAGAAACGTGTAACCCATAATCGCAAAAACGAGATGGCTCGTGATGCCACTGTTGGGATTTTAGAACCGGTTAACCATTAACCTCTACGAGTACGCAGTGGATATTGGATCTAGTTAATGCAATTATGTTAACACGTAATAATAAACAATAATTAATATAACAATTAATTAATAAAAGGGATAAAAGAAAACCTAACCTTTCGTGGCTATTTGAACGCAAGTATAACGGACAATAAAATTAACCAATACGAAACTGAGCACCTAAAATAGATGCCTCGAAGAGTATCACACACAAACCCGATTAACATATACGTTCGATTAAAACGCTGGTCGAGAACGTAATTAACAAACCAAGTCAACAAAGTGACCACTTGAATTCCCACGTACAGAATGCCCAAGAAACTCTTTTGCTTCTGTCCGAATTACCAAGAAGCTGTTAAAACAGCTTGTACACTTTACCCGATATCGGACACACCTTGTCCGATATATACCAACTACTGTACGAGATCAGGAACCACCAGCAGGAGCTGTTTTCACCTTCTTGTTGCTGTTGTTGTGTCGATAAGGAGACAAGAAACAAGAGCCAACCAATAAAACTAAACACTTGATACAAATGCAAGTTTAGTATTCAATAAACTATAAAACCTTTGTCAACTTGTGTGACCAAGTGACCAAAAGCAAAAGCAGAATATTGTGGATTGGTTTAGGGATAGGTGAAGTGATGTTATTCTCATCATAATTGGCTGAGATGAAGTGTGTATATATAATATATAGCAACACAAACAACCTCCAACTTGGGTCTCTTGCATACAAAGGATCCAACATAAATAAAGACTATCATTCCCTTTAATGATTAGCCTTTAATGATTACCCTTTAATGATTAGACTTTAATGATTAGCTAATGATTAGACTTTAATGATTAGCCTTTAATGATTAGTCATTTCCAACTAATGACCCATGGATCTTAAATGTGATCGGGTCAAGCTTGCATGCATAACGGGTATGAATAATTCAAGTTATATATATTACGTTCGTCACGTATATTCGTGTTTATCGTGTGTGCCCCCATCGGCTCACACACTTCTAGTTGTTTTGTCGTGTTTAAAACTCCCACAAACCAACAGTGGATGCATACATTTGATGTTCAAATGGTCATATGTTGTGTACTGTTATATAGTACATTCGTAAGATTGTAACGTAGACGAGTAAAGGACGTGCTGCTAATTTCAGTGTCACAATCTGCACTCGATAAGTAATTAACATTCACTGCTTTCTAGCTTTTGGCACCAAATCAAGACAAAAGGTTGACAAACAAACTATCAAAGTTTATAAACATCTTAAAATTTTGACTATTAATTATATAGTTTATAAATATCAAAGGCTTACCTTGAGAGAGATATATTAACGCTTATATAAAAGCTTACCTCTCCATCAAAATAAACCCATAACATTTATAACTATAAAATCTTCCATTTCTTTGGTAGTAGAAACAAGGTATTGTTACAGAAAATAAGCGCCCACTTACTTATAGCATCTCCTCGTTAGTATTTTCTTCTCCTCAGTCGACGTGGGACAAACAAAAATTGTAGGAGTAATAACAAAGTGACGACCATCAATCCGATTACATTTCACTTGGGGGAGATGGTTATGTTTGAATCATGTCCGATCAACGTAACTCACTCCTCATGCACACCCCGAAAGAATTTCCCCGACTGGTGGAAAGTGCCTAAGAGCCTTCCCGTGTGTTTGTGTGTCATGAGGTAGTCATGGGGGAAAGAGTGACCACTCGGCCACTCCACATGGTCGATACTCATAACTTCAGTTCATGTTGCATAGAATGTCATGAACATTCTTAACAGATGGTATGCTTTTGAGTTCCCTGTACTTTATACCATCTCATTCTTACCATTTTGCTTTACATCACTCGATGTGGGACAAACATTTTTACTCTTTTTTTTTTTTTTTTTTACTTCTAATTTGTTCTTTTGAGAGATATTAGTACTGTACCACTATGTTACTCTGATGGGATTAATGAGTTGTTAAGAAGTTAAGATTGAAGATATCCAAATCAACACATTTTTTACACATAAAAAAATAAGGAGTATGTATCAATGCTATTGAGAATTATTAGTAACATCGATGACATATGATAAACAAATGTTGTACAGCTAAAGATCAAATAGCATCGTTGTATGAGAACAAATCATTTGATTTTGAAGTCCATCCATGTGATCACAAGTCTGGTAGTTGGGTCGAACCAGCAAAGTTATTTGCATACGTGCTCAACTTGTCGAAAGTCAAAACCTATCCGTGGGCGGACTTGCAAAGATCAGTCAATGATCTTGGCAAAATGATTACTTTGGGTTTGAGTCTTAATGGTGAGGTGCTTCTTTATAAGCTTTAATGAAATATATGCATACAACTTTTAACACTAAAATGTTTGTGATCTCTGTGTGTAATCTCGAGTTCAATTCCTGATCGTTAAACCACCTCAACTTCAGTCGTCATGTTTATTGTGTGTTGCCAACATGCACAATAAAACAGCTAGATCAGTATCAAATTGAAGCTACTTCTACATGACAGTCATCAGCGTTAAGTTCTTGATGTATCCAGCAATATCTAGGGTGATCTTTCACCCCGCAACTGCCAGCGCATACTCTACGGGTTAAAACTGAGCTTAGATTAAACGGCACACACCAACTTAGAATAAACAATACATACTGTAACATTACAAACAAGAAACCAACTATTACTTCGTACAAGGCTAATCATCGCATCTGCCCACTGAAAACAAAACAAGAGCATCAAGCATATAGTTTAGCCGAAATCTTACATTAAAGTACTAATGAGACTGTAGATTAACACCATCACCAAAACCATAGGGAATAGTAGGCAAGTTCAAGTTTCTGAGTGAGACCAGTCGATCTTCACTTCAGCGATGGTTGAGGCTCGAGGGAGCTCTAACAACTTGGAAGCAAACATCAACTTCCCTTTTTCGCCACCAGACGCTTGGAATGAGCCAGGAAGGATAGTAATCCTCTTTAGCGAAGGGGAGCAAGCAAGTATACACTTTATCAAGCATACTTCAGTCTTTGAACCTCTAAAGGATAAAAACCGAACAGACTGTAGCTGCAGCTTCCTCGTATTGGTATAGTGTGCCTCCAAACATTTAAGTGAAGGTGGTGGAACCACATCTTTGTATGTAGCCTACAAGAACAAATAAATAATGTACATATGCACAACAATGCGATTTTGAGTAGCACAATAAGATAAAAATGCATTTACTCACCATTACATGAAGGCTGTGCAAATTTGGCGATCCCCAAATCATACCAAAAGCACATGATAGCATTTCAGAACTTCCAAAATCTATCGCCAATAATACAAGATTTTTGAGACAAGGAAATACAGTAGGGACCAGCTCGCTACCACCAGCTAACTGCAGTCAGTACAAAGCCACTTCATATATTTAAGAATTCATAAAGCTCTGCGTATCTAGTTTGTAAACTGAATTCCAAAGAAGCAAGTTAATTAGTCATACCTCGCAATTTAGAAAATTCAGAAAAAGCTCTTGAAGTTTCGGAAGGGAACCAACAAGCTCAAAGATATCTGAACCTTTGATGGCTATATTTTCAAGGTCTTGTAATCGCAACGATAACACTTTAAGATTCTCAAGTTTAATAATCTCAACTAGTTTCACTTTGCCTAAACGACAGTTGTAACTAATTTTCAGAATCTCGAGTAAGGGGCACCAACTTATGAATTCCCCAATATTTCAACTTTTAATCTCTACAAGAATGAAGTCCAAGTTCAATAGATTTCGAAATCCGCAAAAGCCAGGTGGCACATGAAAACAGCAATTACGAAGCTCCAAAAGTTTGAGCTCTAGGCAAGCGAAAAGATGGGTAGGCAACTTTACTACTTTTGGGTGCTTATTTATGACTATGAACTCCCTAATTCCTTTTCGGGACAAGAACAAAACCCAATGATTAACTTCCTCAACATCTAATATCTTATGATCTGGTATAAAGAGGACAAACTTTGTTACAACACCTTTAAGATGGAGGAGAAGTCTACTTATAGTCCTCTCCCTGCAGTTATTTCCGCCATCTAGACCTGATTCAAAGAACTTCTCATCAAATACGAGTTGGCTGATATTAGTCCAGTTAAATCTCCAGTTTCTCGACAAGATACCCGTCCTAACAACCTCTTTAATTGGCAAGCAATCCAAAATATGACTGATCACATTCTCTGGCATGTAGCCAATACCAGCTTGTGGTGAAACTTTAGATGCTTTATGTGTCCCATAAGCCCGTTTCATGATACTAGAAAGAGGAAATGCGTAAGCAATACGTAGAGTACTATAATGGAATAAGAAATCATCAAATTAGCCATCAAATGCAAATATCATCTTCTAAACGACTAAACACATTACTGAATCCACCACATTTTCCTAAATTTCATTTTTTAATTTACTCTATATATAGTATAGTACTTGATAACATCATCTACTATAAACCATAAACCATCCAAATTAGCAATAGACGATGTTATCCTAGTCCAACTATGGACGGCAATCCTAACCCGCTCTTTGAACGTTTCGTCTCATACATGAACGCGTATAACCGATTTACTATTTGAGAAAATTTCGGCAACATTTCCCTTTAACTCCCCAAATATGTGCATTAAAGACATATTTGTAGTATATTCGTAGGAGTAAAGGGGAAACACTGTTGAAATTTTCTCAAATAGTAAATCAGTTATACGCGTTCATATCCTAAATGAGACGAAGCATTCAAAAAGAAGTCCCAAACAGTGGACTTTCCGACATTAATTTCTAACAAATTAATTCGGACGTGGTTTCTATGGGATGATTAACTTCGAACGGGGACTTTCCGAAATTAATCACTAAAATCCTAAAATCATTTAGGAAAGTCAAACAACCCAATAACATACCAACCAAATGCATAATCGCAAATTTAGAATTAATCACTAACAATCATATTCACAAGCTAGATTTATATCCACATTCACGATACCATACAAACCAAACGAATATTACTAACCAAATGCATATGCACAAAACGACTAAAATCCTAAAAACGTTTGCAAAAGTCTAAGAATTATACAAAAAGCAGTAATATCCTAAAATGAAACTCACAACTAAATATTACAATTCCAAACAAGTAATTAACCAAAAAAAAAAAAAAAAAAAAAAAAAAAAACACTAGCTGTGGTCTCGGCTAGGGGTGTCAAACGGGTTATTGGGTCGGGTCTATCAGGTTTTGAAAAATTAAAATTAACCCGCAACCCAACCCGATAAGCTATCGGGTTATCAGTAGGCAGGCACTATGCAAGTATCTTATGACATACCAAGTAACTTGATATGTTGAAGCTTGGCAGTTCAGTGTCAACCCCTTCATAAATTCTATTCACAATATTAGCTGTAAAAAATGTTCAAACAAAGTTCCTGACATAGTCATTTAACAAACAGAACCTTAAGGGACAAGGAGAGATTAAAGAAGCTAGGTATGGCAAAATTTATAGCACAATTCATATATACTGAGACACATTAATCAAGTGATGTCGTCACTTATTAGTTCTTCAAAGTTCACTAAAGGTTCTCTTGTAAAATTTGGCTTGACTTGATTGAATCTTTGAGGAGTGACAGCGTCACTTAGGAATTGTGACGTCGTCTAAATCCCTTTCCAGACATTTTCTAACTTGGTCGTTTTCTTTATATTTTCGTCCCTTTTCATACAAATAAGCTCGTTTATAGCATTTTGCCTTAAAAGTACCTAAAAGTGAAAATGAACAATTTTGAGCAGTATTTCATAATAATACCCCGATTTAGGGTTTAAATGACCCCCTAAAAATGTACGTTTTAAAACCCTATCATAGAATGCCTAGTATTGTATCTTTGGACCTTTGTTACATTTTGATTACTTTGCGTTATATGCTTAAACGTTATACGAAACACTTAACCAAAATATTTTAACAATAATTATTTGCCGCTATAAATCTTGGGATTGGTTTTTGACAAGACTTAAGGGATGTATAATTGGTAAGCAAGATAACTTAACGATCAACTCTAATGGAGCCGGATCTGTTTCTTTGAACATTATAAATGTATTTCCAAACGTGTTTCAGGGTTCTTGTTGTCGCCACTTGTTGATGAACTTACGTGGAAAGTTTCCTTGATTTATAAGTAAGGAATCGCTAGCATGTAAAGCATATCGTATTTTGAGACTCTGATAAATCTTTTAGTACTTTACGTGATATATTTCCTAGAAGCTGTAATAACTTGATAGGATTGGTCATGAAAAGTGGGCAAGAGTTTACTTCCCCGTTGAGTGTTATAACTACATGAACTCCAATAGTGCGGAGTTGGTGAGTTTTCTTGACATGCCCGAAAACTCTATCTGTATGATTATTGATTGGTTCATAAAATCTTTCCGGTTGTGATGCTTAGAACACCGAAAAACAACTTGTAAACACATACAAAACCATGCCTAATAAAAAAAATTATGTTTTACTCACATGTATAAAACCCCAATTCAAATATAACCCTGATTCAACTATAATTAATATGATTGTTGTGTGAATAAAGGATGAAACGCATACCGCATTTGCATCTGGATGTTTAATGATTCGGTTGATGAATTGACAAAAACCCTTCACAGGTTTTCTTTGTATGCTCTAAGAATTAGCAAGGTCAAAAACATATGATTTCTCCTGATATTTTAAGGTCCTCAAATTTTTTTAAAACCTAGCAAGGTCAATCTTGCGCTTTTTGTAGAAAACTAGCAAGGTAAACCCTGCGATTCCCAAAGTTCGTATTCCACCCTACAAAAAAAAAAGATTCTACATCCAACACTCAGACACGAAAAATACATATTTTTTATCAGGCAATCGTAAACACGTGTCCTCTAAACACTTCTTTTATCTATGTGTTTATATATTATTGCCTTTTTCTAAAGCAGATAATAAGTATTAGAACATGCTCTTTTTTTTTTGGAAGTTTGGAACATACCTAGCTATATTAATGTGGTTTTTCAAGAACATAAACACTCTAGAGTAAGTGCTCAAAACACTCGCCAAAACGAAAATAGAAACTTAATGAGGGTGTTAGCGTATTAAGCGTGTTTTAAGCTCTTTCAAAGGCCCCTATAATATAGCTTAAGCTTCTTTGATAATTTTGCTCTAAATAAAAGTCAATATAGCTTAAGCTATAACACCAGTTATAGCATTTTGTGATCTCGTAACATATATAAATAGTGATAATTACCTAAAAATATATCCAACTTATAACTTTTTTTTTAATTGTGTGTACCCTTCTTTTTGTGCTATAATGTACCTCAAATGTTTGAATTCCGACCATCTTAAGCCATCAAATAGTCACTAACCCATATACTTGTAACCAATTTATTGACACGGATAAAATAGTCATTTTACAAGAACAAAATCCACACAAAAGTCGAAATCAAAGGTTAAGGATATACAAAGCAAAAAGGGTCAATTCCAGCAACAAAAAAAGGCTACACGCAAAAAAAAAAAATGACAAGTTAGATATATATAGAGGTAATTATCCCATATAAATAAAGGGGTGTCTGGATTGCTTATTTGGAAGGGCTTGAGCAATTTCAGACGGTTCCAAAAAGTTTCTACAAAAATAAGCTGATAAGCTATCAAATACAAGTCAAGGGTCAAACGTATAACTTACAGCAAACACTGAATTCTAATCAATTTTCTAAGAACTATCTTACAAGCTAATAACATTTATGCTTAACATGCTTTAATCAAAACGGAGGAGGATCCTCTAAAGTTGAAAAAACAACTTTAGTGAAGTTGGGTAAGTGTGAGCCATTGTAATTGATCCAGTGGCTCAAATCAAAAGACGTTCTTTTGATCTGAGTCATTGGGTCAAATCCAATGGCTCACACTTATTTAATTTCACTAAAGTTACTTTAGAGGATCATCCTCCAATCAAAACTATGTTCTTTAAAATCTAAGAGCACATGGTGAGGGAGTCTTTTAACGTGTCAAATGCAACATCAATGACGGATGGCGCACCAAATTGCATACCGGGCAGCACGCTAAAGTTGAGCCAAAGGGATTTGAGCCCGTGAAATGGCTCATGCCATTGGTTTCTTTTGTGTGTGTGTGTGTTATTTTTTTTACTTTATTTTTTTTTATTGTGAGTGAGTGGGTAATTTTTGTGGGGTATTTTGTGAGACCCAATAACATGTTTATGGTGTATTATGAGGGAGGGTATTTTAGTTATTAGTGTGTTATTGGGCGGTGTATGATGTAGCGCTGAGGTGGCATACTAATAATAATGTGTTAACAGTCATTGCCATTAGGGGTGTTATTCGGGTTGACCCGGTCGGGTTCGGGTCAACTCAGGTCGGGTCAAGCCTTAAAATAAACATACCCGAACCAGACCTTGTTTAGAACTCGGGTCGGGTCAATTCGGGTTCAGGTCAACTCGGGTCGGGTCAATTCGGGTTCGGGATCAACCCGAATATTTTACATTGTGAAAGTGTTGTTGAGCCGCGTTAGTCGGGTTCTGGTCGGGTCAAGGCAAAAAAAACATACCCGAACCCGACCTTTTTTAGAACTCGGGAAAATTCGGGTTGACTCGATTGACCCGAATATATTTTTGAACCCGATTGACCAGACCCAAATTAACTCGGGTCGGGTTCGGGTCACCCGAATGACACCCCTAAATTTGCCATATCTTGCGCTCTAAAGTAACACATATTCATGAATGTAAAGCAAAGATAAAGGAAGGTGATTTCATAACATCTCTTCCACGGCAGTTTTCTCTCCACCTATCGACTCGGGACAACAATTTTGCTCTTTCTTTTTTACTACTTTGATTTTGTATTTGTAGTATTTTAAACTTCGAACAAAATACTTGTATCATGACCACCTTGTACAATCATTAGACTTGGGATTGTTCCACATGTTTGTCATCAATCAAAAATTTTAATAAAGTAAATTTCTAATGGGTGAAACAGAATGTCGGTAAACTGGGCTTGTTTTGTGTGGTAGTAGAAAACTAGAAGTCATGGATGCATACATTACGTGTTCATATGTTGTGGCCCCTTATATACTTAAACGATATATGGTTACTTGGGTGATCTTTCACGTTATGTTCTTGATGTATCCAGCTTTTATCTCGGGTGATCTTTCACGTATTTGCCTACGTGTCCGAGACCCGCAACTGTCAGTGCATACTCAGCTGGTTAACATAACACAGATTAAACTGCACACACCAACTTATAATAAACAACACATTCAGTAATATTATAGATAAGAAACTAATTATTACTTCGTACAAGGCTAATCATCGCATCTGCCCACTGAGAACAAAACAAGGGTATCAAACATAGTTTAGCCGAAATTTTACATTAAAGTACTAATGCGACCATAGATTAACACCATCACCAAAACCATAGGGAAAAGTAGGCAAGGTCAAGTTTCTAAGTGAGACCAGTGGATCTTCACTTCAGCTTTGGTTGAGGCTCGAGGTAGCACTAACAGCTTGGAAGCAAACATCAACATCCCTTTTTCACCACCAGACGCTTGGAATGAGCAAGGAAAGATATCAATCCTCTCTAGCGAAGGGGAGCAAGCAAGTATACACTTTATCAAGCATACTTCAGTCTTTGAACCTCTAAAGGATGAAAACGTAACAGACTGTAGCTGCAGCTTCCTCATTTTGGTATAGTGTACCTCCAAACATTTAAGTGAAGATACAGGTGAAGGTGGTGGAACCACATCTTTGTATGTAGCCTACAAGAACAAATAAATAATGTTCACATGAACAACAATGTGGTTTTGAGTAGCACAATAAGATAAAAATGCATTTACTCACTGATACATAAAGGCTCTGCAAATTTGGCGATCCCCATATCATACCAAAAGCACATGATAGCATTGCAGACAAGGAAATACAGTAGGGACCAGCTTGCTACCACCAGCTAACTGCAGTAAGTACAAAGCCACTTCATATATTTAAGCATTCATAAAGCTCTGCATATCTAGTTTGTAAACAGAATTTCAAAGAAGCAAGTTGGTCTTACCTTGCAGTTTTCAAAATTCAGATAAAGCTCTTGAAGTTTCGGAAGGGAACTAACAAGCTCAAAGATATCTGAACCTTTGAAGGCTATATTTTCAAGGTCGAATGATACCAACATTAACACTTTAAGATTCTTAAGTTTTGTAATTTCAATTAGTTTCACTAATTTGCCTGAACGACAGTTGTAAACAATTTTCAGAATCTCGAGTAAGGGGCACCAACTTATGAATTCCCCAATATTTCGACTTTTAATCTCTACAAGAATGAAGTCCAAGTTCAATAGATTTGGAAATCCGCAAAAGCCAGGTGGCACATGGAAACAGCAATTACGAAGCTCCAAAAGTTTGAGCTCTAGGCAAGCGAAAAGATGGGTAGACAACTTTAGTACTTTTGGGTGCTTATTTATGACTATGAACTCCCTAATTCCTTTTCGGGACAAGAACAAAACCCAATGATTAACTTCCTCAACATCTAATATCTTATGATCTGGTATAAAGAGGACAAACTTTGTTACAACACCTTTAAGATGGAGGAGAAGTCTACTTATAGTCCTCTCCCTGCAGTTATTTCCGCCATCTAGACCTGGTTCAAAGAACTTCTCATCAAATACAAGTTGGCTGATATTAGTCCAGTTAAACCTCCAGTTTCTCGACAAGATACCCGTCCTAACAGCGTCTTTTATAGGCAAGCACTCCAAAATATGACTGATCACATTCTCGGGCATGTCGCTAATACCAGCTTGTGGTGAAACTTTAGATGCTTTATGTGTCCCATAAGCCCGTTTCATGATACTAGAAAGAGAGGAAATGCGTAAGCAATAAGTAGAGTAATAGAATAAGAAATCAGCAAATAAGCTATCAAACGCAAATATCATCTTCTAAACACATAACTGAATCCACCACATTTCCTAAGTTTCATTTTTTAAATTTACACTATATAAACCATAAACCATCTAGATTAGCAATAGACGATGTTATCCTAGTCCAACTATGGAAGGCAATCCTAACCCACTCTTTGAAGGTTTCGAATCATACATGAATGCGTATAACCGATTTACTATTTGAGAAAATTTCGGCAACATTTCCCCTCAACTCCCCAAATATATGCATTAAAGACATATTCTAAGGAGTAATTGGGAAACACTTTCAAAATTTTCTCAAATAGTAAATCAATTATACATGTTCATATCCTAAATGAGACAAAACATTCAAAAAGAAGTCCCAGACAGGGGCGGGGACTTTCTGAAATGAATTGCTACTATAATAAATTAATTCGGACATCTTTTCCATGGGATGATTAACTTCAGATGGGAACTTTCCAAATCATTCACTAAAATAATTTACAAAAGTCTAACAATCAAATAACATACCAACCAAACGCAAATAGAAAAATTTAGAATTAATCACTAACAATCATATTCACAAGGTAGGTTTATATCCGCATTCACGAATTTAGGGGTGTTAATCGGGTCGGGTTGTTCGGGTTCGGGTCATTCGGGTCGGGTCAAAGTCGGGTCAAACCTAAAAAATACCCGAACCCGACCCTATTTGAACTCGGGTTGGTCGGGTTCGGGTCAAATCGGGTAGGGTCAAGTCTCGGGTCTGTCCAATTTACAAAATCATATAATTTGATTTCTTAAACTCATCAAAGACACCAAGATTACAATAATACACATGTTGCAGACTCTTATTGTGCTCACTATTGAACCAATGCAAAGCAAAACTCCAAACCTTTATATCATCAAATTGTCTCAAGAGGCCACCTAATATCAGCCCATTTGTATTATTTTATTTGACTAATAATGTAACATGAAATTACCTTGGACCGAACATAAATGACTAATGTTGATATGGGTATATGACTATACGAGTCATATCATATAGTATATCAGATTATCACAACTAAATGAAAATGGGCTAATTTTAATGAATGGACTATATGAGTAAAAAAAAATAAAAAATCTTAACTCGGGTTAGTCGGGTTGACCCGAACCCGAATAAGCAAATTATTTGAACCCGATACCCGACCCTAGTTTGTACTCGGGTTAATCGGGTTGACCCACGATACCATAATAACCGAAAACGACTAAAATCCTAAAATCATTTCTAAAAGTGTGTAACAATTATACAAAAAACGAGTAAGATCCAAAAAATGAAATTCACAAACCAAATATTACAATTCTAAACAAGTAATTAACCAAACACAAAAAAAAAAAAAAAAACATACACTAGCTGTGGTCCCGGCTTGGATTCAGCTGTATCAGAAAAATTAACAATTTGTTTTAAAGAAATAACAAAATCATAAAACACATATATAAAAAATAAACAAAATGTAACATATATATAAATAAAAAAAAAAAAAATGATACCTGGGTTTAGTGTGATAAGAGTAGTGGAGACAGTGGTGATAAAGAAGATGACAGATCTAAGTTAGTAGTTTTTTTTTTTTTTTTTTTTAAAGTGTGTTATAAAGAGTGAAAGAAATTATGGCAGTGGCTGCCGGTTGGTACCAATGGTTGGTGTGTTTTTGAGAGAAAAGAGAGAGGAACAGTGGATGACGTTAACAATATGGAAAAGACACAAATGCCCCACAGTCAAAGTTATCAATTGTTCCCTTCTACAAAAAAAAAAATAATAATAAAATAAAATAAAATAAAATTATCAATTGTTAAGTTAACGGGTATATTTAGTAAAAAATGGTACATAACTACATCTTTTTAATAAAATGTTTGGTAAATTCTTTGTTAACGGTAATTATTAGTATAATGATAATTTTATGTTTTAATAGCTCGAATTTTTTAAAACATGAATCACCTTTTCATTTTGAACTACTTGTTTAAAATAAGAGCTTTAAGTTGATGTATTCAAACGGAGCTACTTGTTTTAAAAGAGATTAATTTTGTAACAAAAAGCTTACAGTTCTAAAAAAAATCCAAATATTAGCCTACCAAAAAGGCCCAACATGAAGTTGGATGAGACTTTTCATGGATTAAAAGTTTTACATCCAACAAACCACAAAAACAAAAAATGTAATTAACTAATAATTTTATCTGAAGTATTAATGTATAAACAAATTTTACAACACTTTAAAGCTTGTATTAATTGTACAAACACTAAAAATACATTTGCAAAAGTCTAACAATTATTCACAAAACTACTAATGTCCTAAAATGAAATTCACAAACTGATTTGCAAAATCCAAACACACAAACACAAATGAATCACTTAAAACTTTTGACAATGACATGTCCTCCCTAAAGACATTAAAAAAAAAAAAAAAAAAAAAAAAAAAAAAAAAAAACTCTTAACAGTAGGCGCCTTGTGGTCTCGGCTTGGGTTCAGCTAAAATTTTTTTAAAAAATAACAAAATCGAAAACACATATATCAAAAACTAACATATATAAAAAATAATAACAGAAGTCAATAATAAAAAAATAATAACAAAAATCAACAAAATTAAAAAAGAAATTAAAAATGATACCTTGGTTTAGTAGTTGTTTTTTTAAGTGTGAATACGAGTGTGAGAGATGTCAATGTGGGAAAGTGCCCCAGAGCCCTCCCGTGTGTTTGTGTGTCGTGAGGTGGGCCATACAGGGAAGAGTGACCACTCGGCCACACCCCATCGTCGATACTTATAATTTCAATTCATGTTGTGTAGAATGTCATGAACATCCTTTTAGTATTTTTCACCCGATATTACTCTGTCGGGATAAATGAGTTGTTCAAGATTGAACATATCCAAATCCAACATATTTTTGACACCTTAAAAAAATGAGGAAGAGTATGTATCAATGCTTTCGAGTATTGTTAGTAACCTCGAAGACCTATGTATAAACAATGTTGTACAACTAAAGATCAAACAACATCGATATGATGTTTGAGAACATATCATTTGATTTTGAAGTCCATCCATGTGATCAAAAGCACAGTAGTGGGTCGAACCGGAAAGTTATTTGCATACGTGCTCAACTTGTCGAGTCAAAACCTTTCGTGGGTGGACTTGCAAATATCGATCAATGATCTTGGCAAAATGATTACTTTGGTGTGGAGTCTTAATGGTGAGGTACTTCTTTATAAGCTTTAATGAAATATATGCATACAACTTTTAACATTAAAATGTGTGTGATCTTTGTGTGTAATCTCGAGTTCAATTCCTGATCGTTAAACCACCTCAACTTCAATCGTCATGTTTATTGTGTGTTGCCAACATGCAACATAAAACAGCTAGATAAGTATCAAATTGAAGCTACTTCTACATGATAGTCATCCACATTAAGTTCTTGATGTATCCGGCATTATCTCGGGTGATCTTTCATGTACTTGCATGCGTCGCAACCCATAACTGTCGGTGCATACTCTGGGTTAAAACCGAACTTAGATTAAACAAAGACACACCAACTTAGAATAAACAATACATACGGTAACATTACAAACAAGAAACCAACTATTACTTCGTACAAGGCTAATCATCGCATCTGCCCACTGAGAACAAAACAAGGGTATCAAACATAGTTTAGCCGAAATTTTACATTAAAGTACTAATGCGACCATAGATTAACACCATTACCAAAACCATAGGAAAAGTAGGCAAGGTCAAGTTTCGAGCGAGACCGGTGGATCTTCACTTCAACGATGGTTGAGGCTCGAGGAGCTCTACCGACTGAAGCAAACATCAACTTCCCTTTTCATCACCGGCGCTTGGAATGAGTCGGAAAGATAGTAATCTTCTTTAGCGAAGGGGCAAGCAAGTATACACTTTATCAAGCATAATTCGGACTACGAACCTCTAAAGGATGAAACCGAGCAGATTGTAGTGCAGACTTCCTCATTTTGGTGCAAGTGTCCTCCAAACATTTAAGTGAAGATACGGTGAAGGTAGTGGAACCATATCTTTGTATGTGCCCTACAATAACGTATAAATAATGTTCATATGCACAACAATGCGATTTTGAGTAGCACAATAAGATAAAAATGCATTTACTCACTCTTACGGAAAGGCTTTGCAAATTTGGCGATCCCCAAATCATACCAAAAGCACATGATAGCATTGCAGAACTTCCAAAATCTATGTCGTAGAATCCAAGAGATTTGAGACACGGAAATACAGTGGGGACCAGCTTGCTACCACCAGCTAACTGCAGTTAGTACAAAGCCACTTCATATATTTAAAGCATTCATAAAGCTCTGCATATATAGCTAGTTTGTAAACTGAATTCCAAAGAAGCAAGTTAGTCTTACCTTGCAGTTTTGAAAACTCAGACAAAGCTCTTGAAGTTTCGGAAGGAAACCAACAAGCTCAAAGATATCTGAACTTTTGATGACTATATTTTCAAGGTCGTGTAATGGCAACAATAACACTTTAAGATTCTTTAGTTTTGTAATATCAACTAGTTTCACTTTGCCTAAACGACAGTTATAACTAATTTTCAGAATCTCAAGTAAGGGGCACCAACTTATGAATTCCCCAATATTTCGACTTTTAATCTTTACAAGAATGAAGTCCAAGTTCAATAGATTTGGAAATCCACAAAAGCCAGGTGGCACATGGAAACAGCAATTACGAAGCTTCAAAAGTTTGAGCTCTAGGCAAGCAAAAAGATGGGTAGGCAACTTTAGTACTTTTGGGTGGTTATTTATGACTGTGAACTCCCTAATTCCTTTACGGGACAATAACAAAACCCAATGATTAACTTCCTCAACATCTAATATCTTGTGATCTGGTATAAATAGGACAAACTTTGTTACGACACCTTCAAGATGGAGAAGTCTACTTATAGTCCTCTCCCTGCAGTTATTTCCGCCATCTAGACTGGTTCAAAGAACTTCTCATCAAATACAAGTTGGTGATATTAGTCCGGTTAAACCTCCGGTTCTCGACAAGATACCCGTCTAACGTCTTTTATAGGCAAGCACTCCAAAATATGTTGATCACATTCTCGGGCATGTCGCTAATACCGACTTGTGGTGAAACTTTAGATGCTTTATGTGTCCCATAAGCCCGTTTCATGATACTAGAAAGAGAGGAAATGTGTAAGTAATAAGTAGAGTACTATAATAGAATAAGAAATCAGCAAATAAGCTATCAAACGCAAATATCATCTTCTAAACACATAACTGAATCCACCACATTTCCTAAGTTTCATTTTTTAAATTTAAACTATATTATTACTTGACAACATCATCTACTATAAACCATAAACCATCCAGATTAGCAATAGATGATGTTATCCTACTCCAACTATGGATGGCAATCCTAACCCACTCTTTGAACGTTTCGAATCATACATGAACGCGTATAACCGATTTACTATTTGAGAAAATTTCGGCAACATTTCCCCTCAACTCCCCAAATATGTGCATTAAAGACATATTCTAAGGAGTAATGGGGAAACACTGTCAAAATTTTCTCAAATAGTAAATCAGTTATACATGTTCATATCCTAAAGAGTAAACTCCAAAATACATCTCGGTTTACCCCGTTTCGCACCATACATCCCTCTCGCAAAAGTTTCAACATATACATCACTCCGTTAGTAAAAGTTAACCTATATACATCCCTCAGTTAAAATAAGGACTAACGGTGCAAATTATTTCTCCGTTATCTCCTAACGAGTTAGAAATAATTTGCACCGTTAGTCCTTATTTTAATCATGGAGATATATAGGTTAACTTTAGTAACGGAGTGATGTATCTATTGAAACTTTGCGTAGGAATATGATCTAAACGAGCAAAAACCACATGGATGTATTTTGGAGTTTACTCTATCCTAAATGAGACATAACATTCAAAAAGAAGTCCCAAACAAAAAATTAATTCGGACAGGATTTATATGGGATGATGATTAACTTCGGACGGGGACTTTCCGAAATTAATCACTAAAATCCTAAACTCATTTACAAAAATCTAACAATCAAATAACATACCAAATTAGCAAGGAAACGCATATTCACAAATTTAGAAATAATCACTAACCAAATGCATATACACAAAACGAGTAATATCCTAAAAATCAAATTCACAAACTAAATACAACTACAATTCTAAACAAGTAATTAACCAAACACAAACTAAATATAAAATGATACCTGGGTTTAGTATGGTGCAAAAGAGTGATGAAGA
This sequence comes from Chrysanthemum lavandulifolium, assembly GCA_022545495.1. Lineage (NCBI taxonomy): Eukaryota > Viridiplantae > Streptophyta > Magnoliopsida > Asterales > Asteraceae > Chrysanthemum > Chrysanthemum lavandulifolium. Next base: position 281,774,325 of record CM040238.1, read on the forward strand.
AGATGACAGATCTAAGTTAGTAATAGATGTTTTTTTTTTTTTTTTTTTTTTTTAGAGTCCATTGTAAAGAGGAAAGAAATGTGGGTTATGTAGTTGGGTTTTTCCGAGAGGATTGTTGATGGTTAATTATGGCGGTGGGTTTTTTTTTTTTTTTAAAGAGCAAGAGAGAGGATTTATGAGTCAAAGTGAGGAACAGTGGGTTGTGTTTGTGTTGGGACACAAATGCCCTCATATTTCAGAGTCAACTCAAAGTTGTAGAATTGGACCAAACCTGACGGGCATTTAATGTAGAACATAATATGAGACTTTTAAACTAATGGTGTCACAATTCTCAAATTCCGGTCATTTCTTAAATTAAATATGCATCATATTAGTGCATTCATGATTTTCATTTCACATTAACCGCGTAATTTTTATATTAAATAAACGTTATCGCGTGAGTTATTATTTTGAATATTTAATCCGTTACTTTCAAAAATGATCCCGACATATTTTTATACTTACATTTAGTTATATAAACTATATTTTGAGTTTTTCTAGTGTTTTAAATTTATTTGGTACATAAATCGTTAAAGTTAAATTATTACGGCGTTTTTCTTAAAAACTATACGATAAATATTTATTCACTCAAATTTCACAAGGAATGTATTTTTACAATTTTTATTATATCATTACATTCTACTTTGGTCTATTAAAAATCTCTTTTACCTAAAATCTACCATTTACCTTTACTTATACATTTTCCTACACATTTGCTTACAATTTTCCTTACAAATTGTTACAAGTAATTACACAATACATTTTATAAAAAAAAAAAATATCTTGTGAAGACACAATCCCCTAAGAACCGGCCCTTAGGGGAGGGGATACAATTATTATGTTGGCAACTATTTTCTTGATTGTATTGTTGTATACTTCAAGTTACCTTTATACCTTTCATTCATTCACTCAATATCATAAGTCAAGTAAAATTTTTTCCTCTCCTTTGTTTCTTCTTCATCAAACGGCAACACAAGGGTGATCAAGGGATCATCACAAGTTTTTCTCAAGTTCAAGTTAATAACAATCTAGTTTATACTCTTTATTAGGTTTTGAAATAAAAACCAAGAGTATTTAGGTTTAACCTTGTTACTTGCACCTCATCATATTCACTTGTAAGCATGTTTCTATCATTTTTCATGTTTTCTTATCATCTCATATGTATCTTTTCATTTTTGGAGCAACATGCAAGACATATGGGATTTATACCATTTTTACATGATTTTAGAGTATATATATACATTTATGGTCATCCTATAATTATCCCCTTGGTATTCATTGGTCTTGATGGTGATTAGGAACCCATGACACCCTAAGAAGGTGTATGGTAGGATTAGATTAGCTTTGGAGTTGATTTGAAGGGATTAGAATAGGTTTTGTCCGCGAAAAACTATTTTCGATAAGTATAAAATGTGTTCTGTCCTTGTTTTGATTTTCTGGAAAATCCGACAGTAGGCACGACTTTTGGCCTTGATATTTAGAAAATATACTTTAAAACGAATCCGTGGCGCTTGAGCGGATTAAAGCGGAGTTATAACGAAGAAGTTATGGATTTTACAAGTTTGACGACGAAATATACAATTTTCAAATTTCAAAGATACTATTTTTATTTTGTTGGGTCAAAACGAGCCTTAAGCTTCACAAATTATTTCGACTTATCAAAAATATATTAGTTTACTTGATACGAAGCTAAGGACGTATTATACGTAGAAAACGGATTTGAAGCGACAAAGATATGCACGTTTTCATAAACTTGCCGTAACTATTATTTTCGAAAAACTATATTATTTTACGATACAAGTGTTACGGTAGTGTAACGTCCATGTTGAGGGCTGTTTTATCAAGGTTGTGAAACTTTTGGAACAAAATGTCTTCTAGTAAAATTTAGATCACCGAGCATATTTTTCAAAACAACAAGCCGTTTGTATAGCGGAGTTGTAATAAATTATTTCTGGATGTTCAAACTTGGCGAAACTCACTTTTACACCATAATTAGCCAAAATCACTATCTTTAACCCTTATTATCTCTATGTTCGAGACCTTTTGACGAAAACTCCAGGATGAAACTTTTAGATTTCGATACAAACTTTCCAAAACCGTCGAGTTCGTTCTCTAACGATCGACGTACACCATTTTACGACTAGTTTTTCGGAGCCATTTTTGTTAATTTCATGAAAAATTCCGACGACATTGTTTTGCGACGAAAAGTGAAAATTTCACCATAAATCATTATAAAACCATTGTAGGATGACATTTTGACGTAAATACTTGTAAAGTCATTTTTGAAAGGTCAAGACGTCAAAAGAGCATTTTTCGACGATAAGTATTATTTTCAAAACTCGCAAATGGTATAAATAACATATGAAATGCATGCATAACATTACATTGCAACTCATTACATATCATATCATTCGTAATAGGTCCGGTTAAAGCATCACATTATACCTCGGTGTACTCACTTTTGTCATCACACCGTTTACTAAGTGAGTAATCACATCCCCTTTTTACCGTTTTACTATATTTTGGGGCTGAATGCATGAATCATACTTGAATTAAATTGAATCTTACTTTTGTGAACTCTTTTGACTAGAACTTATGAACTTGAAACAAATCTTTGAACTTAATTATGAAATAATGTCTTACTTGAACTTATTGAACCGTACATGTTATGACCTTGGCCTAAAGTCTCCCATGTTCGGAGCATCACTATAAAGTCTCCCATGTTCGGAGCATCACTATAAAGTCTCGCCTTATTGGTGGAGCGTTCTCAATAAATCTCGCCTTATCGGTGGAGTGTGCAAAGTCTCGCCTTGTTGGTGGAGCGTTCTCAATAATTCTCGCCTAGGTGGTCGAGTGACAAAGGAGTCTCCCTTGTTGGAGCAGTGCAAAGTCTCCCATGTTCGGAGCATCCCTGAATTATTATATTCGTGGTACTATATTGTGAACTATTATGACCACTTATACTTGACTACTTGACACGCTATATTTTGTGCAATGGGTTGTGTACACACAGGTTGCAAGTTTTGTATGGGCGGAACTTGGGCGAGTGGATATACAATGCCTTTGCTTTGTGGACTATTCAGATGACCGAAACCTTTGACTCTTTCATACGAGTTTTCTTATTTTGCTAAACATGTTTACTCACCAACTATTTTCATAGTTGACCGTTTTCTCTCATGCATTTCAGGTGATCATTAGTAAGCTTTTCTACCAAGTCTTGCATAATGAAGTTTTCACTTGTTACTACAAATCATTATGTAATAGAACGCAATATTTTGGAATCTAAGCTTTGTAATATATTCGCCGATGTCGGCTAAACTGGTATTGTAATGGTGTGATATTTCTTTTTAATATTAATGTTGGTATGTTCTATTATCTTGTGCTTATGTTCCCTTCCGTTACACCTCGTGTTTCCGCCTCCGGCGAGGGTGTGACAAATGGACTAGTTCGGGGCTGTTTGATAAAACTGTATTATTTAACGTTGAATAAATTAAAAATGCTGAATAATTCAAACGTGCTGAGTGAAGATGATTGTGAACTAAAAGATGTTTGATAAATGTTCTGAATACCGTTTCTGAATAAAAGAAAATTACCATTTTAGCCTCGAATATAACTTAATTGCTAAATGAAATATATTAGATGATAAATAATGTTCATTTATTGAAGTTATAGTGTTAAAAATGAATGCAAATTGAATTAAATATCGTAGACTAAAAATAAATTTATCCCAAAATCATAAATATCACAATATATTGACGATCACAGACTTCCATGTCAGTTAATCTACGAATATAGGCACCTACTTGGCCTTGTTTTATATAATTTAGAATTATAAAAAAGTATGATGATGATATTGATACTTTCACACACAATAGACTTTTGCATTTAATAATTAAAAATGTAGATGAGAGTAGTGGAAAATAAAGGTACTTGGGTAATAGGTGGTTCACTGAATCATTTGTATGGTCTATCACGTCAAATCACTCACTACATGGATAATCGCTCAGTGGCCATTTTTAGATTGTCAAACAATCGACCGATTAAGTTTTATACAATCGATCTTGAATTATCTCATTCGTGAAGAACAAACACACCCTTCGGGGTTGTTTGATAAAATAAATTGATTTAGCGCTGAATGATTTTATTCACTGAATGATTCAAAAGCTCTGTATGATTTGGTTTCGATCGTTTGATTGTTGGCCTGAATCAACATTCTGAATGACTAATATTATGGTTTTAATTTTCGACATCAAAATTATTTTTTATAGTAGTTATTATACGGATATAATAGTATTTCCTTTCACTACAAGAACCAAAAACGTTTTTAATATACAAGAATCAATATAAGTTAGAAAGGGTATACACATCGATACATATATGTAAGCTGAAGATGATCACGTGTTTTATGACTTATGTGTCAGCTACTATGTACTTTAGAAGGATGAAAATAACAATATAAAATGAATAAATAAAGAGAGATACATGACAATAAAATAATTTATAAACAGTACATGAAGAACTGAATGGTTTAGGGACACTATATGGTAGAATCGGTCAGAGCAAATTCACTTATTCAGAGGTTGCATTATTTCCCAGTCAAACAAACTGAGTTCTGCCCGCTTCAACACTCAGTGCTGACCCATCACATTAAGTGGTTATCAAACACCCCCTTCCTCTCCTTGTCATGCTTAGTTATTCTGCATTGCTTCTTCTTCTGATTTTGCTTTCTTGCCTTATAAAACTGACCGTCAAACCCTTCCGAACAAGCACCTCTGATGCAGAGACTACGAGTGACGGACAATTAAACGACAATGAGTGGTTGCTTTACCGTCTTGTTATGTCGCATGTTGTTCTTCCGTCTTTGGGAACACTAGCTGTTTTTGGTTTGGTAAGGCCGACTCGATTACATCTGTCAAACCAGAAGGATCGTTAACTCATAGTTTTATCTTAAGTACTAATGCAAAAACAAATTTTACAAAAGCTTTTATTAATCAAGGTTATAAATAGCGCTAGGCATGGGGTGACGGCAAGACCAAGTCTCATGCTTTAGAACAAAAGGTACGCAGGTGCCATAGCCTCGCGTCGACCAAACAGCCCAAAAAACCCAATGGCGCACGGTACCGTGGTTGGTGTCGTCGGCCCTGGCGCCTAGCGACCAACCCACGTGGTGGATTTTTTTTTTAATCCGAACATTGGGTAACAGTTTTATCACCATTTTTTTCCATTTAATACCCCCCAAAAACTCAATTTCTATCTTTTAAAAATCCTATAAATACCCCATTATTATTTCATACTTCACACACACTTTCAATATATTTTATAACATACTATTCTCTACTTCTCTTACTTTTTTCAAACAAAATGAATCCCAACCAACAATGAATTGCCGGTATGCTAAACGACCTTTCGAACCAAATTTTGGGCTCGTCTTCAAATCCGACTAACAATCCGGGCTCGTCTTCGAATCCATACCCCCAAATGCCTTACTTTCCAAACCCATATATCAATCCCGAAGAACAAATGCTATTTAATCAATGGAAAATGCAATATACTCAATTTTCTCAACAACAACAACCAAACCAAGCCACCGCTTTCCAACCAAATTCCGACCAACAATCCTACCACCTACATGACGAAGACGAAGAAGAGGCAGTCCCAACCCCGAAGTCGAAAATAACGAAGACAAAGAGTAAGGGGAAGAAAACCAACGAAAACGAAAAGGCGGTCCCGACCCAATCTCGAAATTTTTGGAGCGAAGGTGAGGAGTTGCTTTTGGCGGAGTCTTTCATTCAAATATCCGAGGATCCAAAAACAGGTGCGGATCAACAAAGGGATACGTTTTTGTATAAATTTCTCGACGCATACAAGACAAGAGACTCAATTACCAATTCATACAAAGAACATGTTGACGGGAAAGTGGACTCCAATGAATAAAGATGTCAACAAGTTTAATTCGGTAGTGAATGAAACGGATGTTATGAGTGGAGACAACGATAAAGATTTTATGAAGAGGGTGCACTTATTGTTTCAAAAATCAACGAGTTATGACTTTAGACACTTGAGCGCTTGGGGCTTTTTGAAAGACAAACACAAGTGGAAAAATCCCAAATCGACATTGGCAAGACGTAATTGTCTTTGGGTTACAGACGAGCAACCCCAACGTTTTGGACTAGACGTGTTGCCACGGCCAGACGGGTGCTACCGAATTGCTAAGAGTCAATGTTCGTCAAACTCGACCGCTAGTTTCGGTTCAAATTAGGCAATGTTTCAAGAAATGATGCAACAACAATACGAGTTAAACCGCAAAGCAAAGATGGATGTTATCAAACGAGATTCAAATACGAGAGTTTATATATACAATTCTCAAAAGATAGCCGAGGACTTGCAAGTGCTACAAATCGACACAAGCAATATGGATCTGATAGACGCGGCTATCGTCAATGCCTAAAAAGCACGAATTTGGGCGTCATATCCACAACAAAACTAGCCATTTTTTTTTTTTTTAATTCAATGAGATTTATTTTAGTTAATATTGTGTATGTTTTATGTTACGTAAAAAAAATAAATAAAAAAAATTGTCCTACGATACCACATTTTCTGGTCAAGGGTAACGGCACAGAATGTGGTACCATAGGATTTCTGGTGCCATAGAGGGTTTTGCTGACGTGGCAGCACTTTTTGTCTATGGCACGAGGGTACCCAGTGCTCTTAGCGGCTAAGGCGAAGCTTTTGCATGTTAAAGCGTGGTATAAGGCTGCACAAAATAGGAAAATATTTATATATTTGTATCATATTTCATATATATCGAGTTTACAGAAAGCGTTTTACATTATGAATGAGGTTAAAAAACTATCTTTATATTAATATTCTTCATTTAAAAAATATATATATATTTATCAGAGTTGAATAAAAAACTCGTGACGCCTTACACCTTAGCACGCCTTATCACGCCTTATTGCTAAAAGATAAAAAATTTAAAGTTGGCCAAATACAATTGCCCAATAAGTACTAGTTGCACAATACAAAATATCTTACATATACCTTACACGCACTTACACTTGTTGTCCTTTATCAATAAAAAAAGTGGACACATGTCGCGTTTATATTGAGTTGTCAAGTCGTTAAGTTGCTCTGATCCAATTTTAAGAAATGAGAAAAAAAAATCCACAAAAGGTGTGGTTAAATGGTTTTTGATCCATTTTGGGAATTCTCCTTAATATTATATATGTAATGACAAAGTATAAAGTGACCATCAATCCATTTACACTTCATTTAGTGGATATGGTTACGTTTGAATCATGTCCGATCAACTCAGTCCTCATGCACACCCTGAAAGAATTCTCCCCGACCGGGGGAAAGTTGCCCGAAGCCTTCCCTTGTGTTTGCGTGTCGTGAGGTGGCCATACGGGGAAGAGTGACCACTCGGCCATGCCCAATCGTTGATACTTATAAATTCAATTCATGTTGTGTAGAATGTCATGAACATCCTTTTAGTGCATTGTGTCACTAAAGTTCTTTGTAGCATTTTTCACCCAATATTAATTACTCTCTCGGAATTAATGAGTTGTTCAAGATTGAACATATCTAAATCCAACATATTTTTGACACCTTAAAAAAATGAGGAAGAGTATGTATCAATGCTTTCGAGAATTATTAGTAACCTCGAAGACTTATGTATAAACAATGTTGTACAACTAAAGATCAAACAACATCGATATGATGTTTGAGAACATATCATTTGATTTTGAAGTCCATCCTAGTGATCACAAGTTTGGTAGTTGAGTCGAACCAGAAAAGTTATTTGCATACGTGCTCAACTTATATTATTTGGAAGTATAACTATTTGTCGCTATAATGGGTTCTTGTTTTAAATCATATATTATTTGGACCTATCTTTTATTCGGACCAAACCACACACAAATTTTGTTTCTTACTCAAACCACAACACACCTACAACCCCCCAAACACACACCCCCCAAAAACCCATTTAAAAAGAAATAATAATAATAAATAAGTAAATAAGTTGCAACTTACGTTGCTGTGATAAATTGGCGCCCAACATCCTTGCCCTTTTTTCCTTGCCGGTATCATAACGCCGGATAATGTAGGTTTGGTACTTATGGTTTAGGCAATTTGTAGGTTTGGTCCCTATCTTTTTGAAAGTGCAGCAATAGTTCTCATTTTGAAGTTTAGATTGCAAATACAATCCTCGATCGATGTGAAATGACCAAATTACTCATTTCTTCTTTATAAATAAATGATATTTTAGTCATTTAACTTTGGTTAAGGAGCAAACATGCAATCCAAACCTCACAATAGAGACTATCAGTGCACTTTCAAAAGAATAAAGACCAAACCTGCCATTTGTTCAAACTACAAGGACCAAAAGAGCAATTTACTCGTTTTTAAAAGTATGGCTAACAAATGTTATACACAAATTTTGAAAATAATTTTATAGCTTTTGAAATATCATAATCAGCTCCATTAAAACGTAAGTTTTGTAGAAACCTAAAAAAAAGTTACATCTTCATTGTCGTTTTAGGGTGCTGGCCACGAGATTCATATCTATGAAATGTTTCTCAATAGATTGAGAAAGAGGTTGTGTACATCCCCAATTAATATAACATATTTTTGACACCTTAAAAGTTAGGAAACGTATATACCAATACATTCAAAAGTAAGTCATTAGTAATCTTGATGACAAAAATATATGAATTTTTGTAAAACTAAGAACAAATAGTATCGATGTTTGAAAACAAATCATTTGAGTTGAAGTCCATCCTTATTCCTTAAGATCTCAAGTCAGGCAACTAGGTCGAACCATCAAATTTATTTGCATATGTGTCCAACTCATCGAAAGTCGAAACCTTTCCATGGATTATCTTGCCAAATATTAGTCAATCATCTTGGCCATATGGTTACTTCGGCTTTACTCTATAAAGTATTTTATGTTAGAGATAATGTATAATTAAGTAGCATAAAATAATGCTTGACAAAAGTTGCTTTTAGAGGCTAAAACCTAAAAGTACATCATAAAACAAGGTGTTTCTTACATTAAGAGGTGTGAGAGAGATATTTATATTAGGGCATCCACTATGGTAGTTTATTAAAAGGTTTATAAAGTTATGAAAAGGTCTAAAAATTTGTAAATGATAGTGAACATCTATCAAGCTTACGTGGCATGAAGAGGTATAGAATATTAAACCTTTTCATATTTTAATGCATTTGAATTATGTGAGATGTGTATAAAAGTTGAAAAGGTTTAAACATAGTGGGATAGGTTTATTAAACTAAAAAAGGTTATAAATTAATGTCAAAACACAATTATAAACCTTTAAAAAGATTTACTATAGTGGATGCTCTTAGTCACTTATTCAAAAGAGATTTTTATGGGTATTCTCATTAAGGCCAGACGGAGTGGGCGTGAGAACCCCCTCCGTGACCACCCTGTCACACGGCACACCCAAAACAGCAAACATAGGTCACGACAATTTTGAACACTGATGGTGACCGGCTCACTATGGTGACTTGCAAAAGTTATGGGCCCGTTTTCGAAATATAAATATGTTTTATTTGTTTTGTGAGTGTGTGTGGGATATGTAGTGGCGTATTTGTATAAAGTGTGTATTTTAATGAAAGGTGAGGGGAGGGTAACCAAAATAGATGAATGATGAGAGAGAGTGATGAGAAGTAAGAGGAGAGAGAAAGCCGAGGTGGCGCAGATGTGGACGACAACCCAGTCACCACCACTCCCTTTAGCCTATGATGAAATAAGGGTTTGGCTCACTTAATAAGTGAAAAAGAAACACCCCTTTAACATTGTATATTAAAACTAACAACAATGATTGGAAGCCTTAAGAGAACATGAGTTTTTCTCTTTTCTTGGTGATGCCTTGATACAAGAGCCTCTGTGGTTCATGGGTGAACACATGTAGGGTGTTTGTATGTATAGGAAATGTAGCCAAGTAAGAGTTTTCTCTGTGGTTGCCTAGTGCTAGTCACAAAATGCTAGACTAGACGAATTGGTGATTGAATGCTCGTTTGTGCAGTTGTTTGTATGGTTTCTTCATGCTACTTTTTTAACTGCTATGGGCATGTCCATTCTAGTAGCTTTGAATTTCATTCTGTGTATGATTTGAGATTTAATATATACATTCACCATTTTACCAAAAACAATATGGATGAAAAGACACAAATGCTCTCATATTTAATAGTCAAAGTTATCCAAATGGTTAATATGGAATTGGACCAAATCTATTACGGTTCGTTCAATTCAAGACAAGACCTGAGACTTTTTAAACCAATAGACTAAAAATGTTATATCTCGCAAACCACAAAAACCAAAAATGTAGTTAACTCATAATTTTATGTATAAACAAATTTCACAACACTTTAAAGCTTGTACTAATATTTAATAGACATTTTAAGTCGTACAAGTTATTAGGAAAATAGTACAAACACTAAAAACACTTTTCTTTCTTGAAATATTAAATTTGAGTTGATAATCTTTAAAAATAATAAATACAATTTTTATTTGTATTATATTATAAAGTGTTTAAAACCTTCTAAAAAGAAAGTTTTAAATTATTAAGCTACACTTACTTATTTGACAAGAGTTGCTTTTAGAGGCTAAAAGTGCATCTATAAGGTTGTAACGTTATATATTAAAACTAGGAGTGTTCATGGTACTAAAATCGGACTAAACCAGAAAAATCGAAAACCAAAAATAAGGAAAATGTGAACCGAGAACCGTCCCATAATCTTCGGTTCGATTCCGGTAGGATATTTGGTTCTGGTACGAGAATTTTTGGTAACTCCTGACAAGAATCGAATTGCTTTAAAAAAATTATTATTTTTGTTGTCAATCATTCATAAATGATATGCTATATCAATACAAATACACAAAAAATGTCTCTAAAAATGCAAATCGTTTCAATAATTCCTTTTGTTCATAATAACATAAACAAAAACACAAAATATCAAAATATAAGTTTATAATTGTTCAAAAGTATCAAGAACACGCATTTGTGTTCAAAACCTCTAAAAACACTTAATTATCACCTTGATATTATAGTTTATCAATATAAGTGAAGTTGTCATATACGAAGGTTTAATTTTTGATCTCATCAGATCGTAACTTAGTATCACTATCACTATGATCATAATAAAATGAAAAAAATATATAGCAAAAGGTACATTCATGTTGGGTGAATGATGGTGATGATGATATTAGTAATTGTAAAACATTAAAAATAATAGCTTGGCGTTATTTGGAATGTATTAAAGCTTAGGGTTAGGTTTTAGATTTTAGTGTTACAACTTAATAATAGGTTTTTTTTTTTTTTTTTTTTTTTTTTTTTTTTTGCTTTGCTTTTCTTAGAAGGCTGCATGTACACAATGTCTCAAACAAACCCTCTAAAATTTCATACTTTCAAAAGTATCGGTTCTTTTCGAATGAAGCGGGCCGGACGGTTTAGACCTGAACCGTCCCGAGAACCAAAAATTTGGAATTATAGGAACCAAAAACGGACCAGGTGTCTAATATACAATTTGGTTCTGATACGAATCAGTACGGTTCCTCGGTTTATTTTGGACACCCATAATTAAAACTACACTCAACACCAAGCAGACAACATGCTCCTAATTCTATGGGAGATGATTTGCACACATTAGCTTTTGATTGGGACACTCATATGTACAACCGGTTAAAGCACAATATATGTATAGTACAACACGTTAATGCACAATATATAGTGTGTCAATCAAAATGTTGAATGTGCAAATCATTTCCCTAATTTTATTGTCACGATATGTGCTCAATGTACATGTAATTAACATTCTAACTATTGCTACTACGAGAGAACAAAAGGTTCATCATTAAACTATCATAGTTCCAAAACATCATAAATAATTTTGACTAATAATTATATAGTTTACATATATTAGAGGTTCATTGGTGGGGGGGGGGGATAAATTACCGCTTAAATAATAAGCTAACCTCCCCATCAAAATAAACCAATAACATTTAGAACTATAAAGTCTTCCATTTCTTGTGTAGTAGAAACAAGGTATTGTTACTGAAAATAAGCGCCCACTTACTTATAGCATCTCCTCATTATTGGAAATCAGATAACTTAGTTAGTATATTGATGAGTGTGTAAATACTCATCATTTTTAGTCAATCTGACTCGCAAAACGCCTAAAATGCTCGAAATGCATCAAAATATGAAAATATTCCAAAATTACATTTTATATGTTTCGGATGCAAAATGTTTAAAATCGATGAAAATGAGCAAAGTTTGCATAATTGGCGCTTCGGTCCTCAACTTTCAAAATTTGTCAAAACTAGTCCTCGAGCCATAATTTCAAAAGAAAAGTCATCAAAGGTCCTTTTAAAATCATAACTTGTCAAATTTAGTCCTTTGGTGAAAAATGTTAAAAGTTTGAGAAAATTACAAGAATGGTCCTTCAAGTTTGAAATTTGGCGAAATGGCCTTGGAAAATTTGAAAATGACATGATTTGGTCCTGTACTTTTGAAGCTTGTCAAGATTAGTCCTTGGAACAAATTTGCAGAAATGGCAGATTGGTCCCTTAACTTTCGATTTTACAAACAAACCTCAGTATTAATAAACCCTTTAAAACCTTTTGGCCTGCCTAGCATTTTGGACCCCTGTCTTTTAACCCATTTTGGACCCCCTATTATTAACACTGCCTCTGGTCAAAACTCTAGTCAAACCAAACAAAAACGCGCCAACACCATTTCTTCCCACTCGCCTCGCAACACCCCCGCACACTCAACCTTTCTAACCCCCTCCTCACCTTATCCCTTCCTTGTTCCTCCAAACATAACACTCCAAGATGCATTTAATGCACATTCATTCTATCACTCAATCCCTCAATCGCTTAATATCTATTTCCGCCAAAATAGATCAATGGCCAAATTGATCTCAAGCCATCCAATGGCTATCAATACAAGTGGGAAAAGTTCGTAACAAGTGGGAGAGTTGATTAGCATATAAAAGAAGAAAGAGGAAGCAAGCGAGGCGTAGCTAGTTTTATTTTTCATCTTTAATGTCGTTTTTTAATAAACTGTTTTAGTTTAAGTCAAATGTTGTAATTTTAAGTTAAATTGTATTAAAGTAAGTTATTATAGTGTATTAAGACCTTTTTCAAGTGTTAATTTCAGTTGTGCTAAAGTTTCATGTTTATGGGTTACTGTTGAAAATCTCAGTTTCATTCTCTTATTTATAAGCTCCTATTGGAATCTTTTTAAGTTTAAACAAGCTTATTTCAGCTCACTTTAGATTTTGATAAGCTTGTAAGTCAGTTTCAATTAACTTTGCTTCATGGTCAACAAAAGTCAAAAAAATGGCCAAGAATGGAAATGGTGATGAAATTGGGTTGATGCAGTGTTGGATGGGTTAAAATAGATTAGTAGTATATTGATATTGGGTTGGTTTTAATCGCACACCGGTGGGCTCATGTGAGTAAGTCTCCAAGTTTTCAATTTTCAAGTCAAAATTGCGGTTTATGGTTGTATGTGTATCCGTGGCCACAATTGGTTTTATGTGGTCAATTAGTTGTAACTAGGTAATTTATACTCAGTTTGGTCATTGGTACAAGTTTGATCAGTAGCTAGCCTAGTGTAATTTACATATCAGTTGGATTTAAGGGGTGTTTGGATTGAGCATATAAACTGTATTAGAGGATAGTGCAGGAGTTAGGACTTGGTGTTGTAAGTTTGTATGACTCATATGAACTCACTTGAGTCATTCCCTTGTGCCTGAAAGCTCATTAGTCAAAATTTTCATTATCCGTCTTAATCGGTTGTCGTTGGAATTTTTACAAGATCATAAGCTCATTTTGTGTGTTAAATCCATAGAGTTAGGTTGCAGTAACTTCACTTCATCACTTTACATCATTTTCAATCCTTAAATCTGGATCAAAACTCAAGATAGTCAACTTTTCAGTTTTGCTTAAAAAGTCAAAGTTGCATAACCTGTTTTTCACAAAACTTCACAGATGTTTCATGTATTCATCTCTGGTTCAATTCAAGTGGTATTCTGGATTTAACAACTTTAGCTGGTTAAGTGTCCAAAACTTATTTTTGCAAAATTTTCAAGAAGCTCCTTAAGTTCCTAATTAGCTTGTCAAGTAGACCTAATGTGCCCTGACCGTGCAACCAGTGTGACAGAATTGCGAGCTATCCACAAGCTCATAAGAGCTTGTGAGTAGCTCATTTTGGTTTACAAGTACTTTGCTAGGTCAATTAGAGATTGTAATATTTGGTTCTAGGTTTTGGCTTATCCAAGAACTTATTTTTAAGCTGCAACCTGGTACCCCTTTAACTGTTTTCTGCCATAATCTCATTTCACCAAATCTTAGCAACTTGTGATTCTGTGGTTTGGGCTTATGAATATTTGTTGCATTTTGGTTCTTATTGCATAATATTGCTTCTGTACACAGTTGGTTCACTTTGGTGCTCATTAGCTTATTCCAGAGAGCTTATTGATAAGCCCTTGCACTTGATTTCAAATCCTCCACATAACCCCATGTTTTCCATTTTCCTAGCTGCCTAATATTATTTTAGAGTTTTCCTGAAATTTTCAGATTTTTCCAAGTTGGTTTGCTATTTTTACGCATTTAAATTAGTTTTTAGCACTTTTAAATAGCATTTAATACAAAAATTAAGAAAAGGTTCAAAAAATAAATTTTCATTTTCTTAAGTTTAGATAAATATAAAAGACAAAAAGTATTTTTCTAGATTTTCTTAGTTAAATTTGTATTTTAGATAATTTAATTAGTTTTAAATAGTTTAAAATTCTAGAAAATAGAAAATAATCGAAAAATACAAAAATAGTTTTGAAAATTCTAGTTTGTTATTTTAGACTTTTCTAAGTCTTAATTTTATTTTTCTAGCTTTATTTCCTATTTTCTTGTATTATAAGCTATTATTTAATAGTTAAAATAGTTTTAATTAATAATAATTAATTAAATAGTTATAAAAATAATTTTCTTTTCTAAAAAGTTTCTTTTATCATTAGGTTTGTAAAATGTATTTTCATATTTTAGGATTTATATTGTATAAGTTTCACTTTTTATTTTGACGTTTACGTTATTTTATTTAGCGTAAGTTTTAAGTTTTAAACGTTCATGATTTTAAAATAGTGATAGCGTTTATTTAATAGTTTTATCTTTTAAATTTTCTTTAATTTGCATTTAAGCGTTGTAATTTGTTGGCTTTTCTGTAGTTATAATAATCATTCAATCTCCTTTTCCGTTCAAATCTCGATCATTTATTCGTTTGATAATTCATTGCATAGCTCATTTGGGACATAACGACCGGAAACACTATACTCCCGGATCTTCATTGAGTTCGTTCTGTTGAGCGGTTTAAGCTTGTTACGATCCGCCATTCACAAGTGGCGAGCTTGTGTGATTTAGCTTGATTTGTTTGGGAGCAAGATCAAATTATCTGCAAAACCGTCGGGTTTTTCACGCATGGTGACCACTTGTGAATGGCCAACTGTAAGAAACTTAAAACAGCTTAAGCACAAAAGCAATGAAGATCTGAGGAGTATAGTGTTTCCCCGGGTCGTTATGTCCCAGCGAGCTATGCAATGGATTATCAAACGTTTAGTGATCGAGGAATTTGAACGGGAAAGGAGATTTGAATTATGATTATAACTAAGGAAAAAGCCAACGAATTACAATGGCTTAAATGCAAATTAAAGAAAGTTAAAAAGATTAAAAATATTAAATAAACGCTATCACTACTTTTAAAATGATGAACGTTTAAAACTTAAAACTTACGCTTAAATAAAAATAACGTAAACGCACAAAATAAAAAGTGAAACTTATACAATATAAATCCTAAAAATATGAAAATACATTTTACAATCCTAATGATAAAAGAAAATATTTAGAAAAGAAAATTATTTTATGACTAATTAATTAATTATTATTAATTAAAAACTATTTTTAACTATTTAATAATTACCTAAAATACAAGAAATTAGGAAATAAAGCTAGAAAATAAAATTAAGACTTAGAAAAATCTAAAATATCAAAGTAGAATTTTCAAAACTATTTTTGTATTTTTTCGATTATTTTTCTATTTTTATGAATATTAAACTATTAAAAACTAATTAAATTACTAAAATTACAAAATAAACTATGAAAATCTGAAAATTACTTTTTGTCTTTTATATTTATCTAAACTTAAGAAAATTGAAAAATTATTTTTGAACCTTTTCTTAATTTTTGTATTTAAAGCTAATTAAAAGACTTAAAACTAATTTAAATTAAGAAAATAGCAAATCAACTTAGAAAAGTCTGAAAATTTCAGAAAACTCTAAAATTATATTAGGAAGCTAGGAAAATTGGAAAACAAGGTGCTATGTGGAGGAATTTGAATCGCTTTACAAGTGCTTATTGAAATAAGCACTTGAATAAGCTAAAGTGACACAACAAGCACCAATCGATTGTGAAGTTCAAATATGCTATAAGAACTGAAATGCAACTAATATCAACTATTTATATCCTCTGAATTACAAGTTTGATCAGATTTGATGACTTGAACTAATAAGCTAAATCAGATTCTGAGTAGCAAGTTTGAGCTTGTGCACAAGACTAAGAATAAGCTAAAAAGGAAAAACAGAAATTGGAATTTAATCTAGACCTGGGTGAGAGTATTTAAACCAAAAATCAGACCATGACTAGCTCTTATGAGCCCTGTGCAACCTTGCACCGGATCCGAGAAAACTCAATGAATCTTGAGATCGGTGAAGCGAGGCACTTATGGCCTAAAGAAGAGCATTTGAGGCCTTTAACAAAATTGTAAAATTCCACAAAAATGCTTATAAGTAAAAGACCAAGTTAAGTTTCTAAAATGCCAAATCTCACCGAAATTGGCTTAAAGATGAACTCATGAAAATTCCTTGCTTTTGGGCTCAACACAGATTTTTGCAATTTTGACTTTTTGACAAGAATGATGAACTTTGACCAAAATGGATTTTGAACCCAATTTTATGACTGATGTTGATGTTATATGATGTAATGAACCTAATGCAATCAATGTTAATGAATTCTAAACACAAAACAATGATTTGCCAATCCTAAAATCACAACAGTGAGCAGTTGAGAATGATTATATCAAATGTTGACTTTTAGTGCTTGCAGACCCAATTTATTGACTGAAGTATGCTCAAATGAGCTTAAGAAACATGAACTAACAATAAGCAACCACTGACTAAGCCTTAAGGGCAGTTTAAGCTTATGAGCCAAACACTCCTTAATCACTGTTTTGAAAATGAAACTGAGCTAAACCCTGACCAAACTTGTATCAGTGATCAAACTACATTCTTATATCCTAAATACATCTTTCTAAACAGATATGCACCAGTTTTAAATCCAAATAAAGAAAATGCAAAGAAACTAGAAATTTACTCACAAAGGGTCCTTAGCCACTATGGCTTGAAACATGTGAAACAAAGAACCACTATCCTAAATATCAACCCAAATGAATCCAAAGCAACCCATTTCCAACTGCATCAACCCAATTCCAACTGCATTTCCAATTTTAGCCCCCAGTTGACTTTTGTTGACTAATTTACAAACTTGCTAAACACTTGAACTAAAGCTTACAAAAAGCTATGATAAGCTTGTGTAAGCTTATTAAAACTGAGAAATAAGCTTATTGAAGCTTGGTTGTAAGAGATAAAAATTGAGATTTTCAACAGTGGACAATAAAGATCAATTGTAAACATAAACTGATATTAATGCTTAAAATGAGTTTCAATACTCTTCAACACTTAAGTTTGATACAAATTAACAAAACATAACAGGTTTTACATTAATTTAAAGATGCTAAATTAAAAACGACATTTTAAGATAAAAACTAAAACTACAAGACTCCCTTTTGCTTCCTCTCTTGCTTCCTTCTTATACCCAAAGTATTTCTCTCTCTATTCTGATCAAATCCCACCAAATTCTTGACTATTGGATTGCTTAGATTCATCATGGCCGTTAAAACGGATTTTGGCGCCAAATCTTTCTTTTGACAATTGGGGTTGAGTGAGGAGGGGGGATATGCATTAAATGCTATTTGGATGTTAGTTGGATGTGGGGAGACATGGTGGAGTGGAATGGAGGAGGGGGGATGGGATATGGCTTGTTGCAGGTTAGCAGGTGGGAGTGGAGACTTTAGGCGCCAAGTTGGTTTGACCAAGGGGGTTTGACCGGTGGCTAATAATACACAGGGGGTCCAAAATTCAATTTGACAGGGGTCCAAAATTCATTGACCAGGCCAAATGGGGTATTAAAGGGTTTAAATGATAGGGACCTTAGTGCAATTTTCTGAAATTGAGGGACTTGAACTGCCAATCTTGCAAAGTTTCTTCCAAGGACTAAAAGTGACACTCTCAAAAAGTATAAGGACCAAAATTGCCACTTTGCAATTTTCCAGGGGCCATTTCTGCCAAATTTCAAAGTTGAAGGACTAAACTTGTAATTTTCTCAAACTTTTATATTTTTCACCAAAGGACTTAATTTGACAACTTTTGATTTTAAAAGGACCTTTGGTGATTTTTCTTTGAAATTATGTGCTCGGGGACCTGTTTTTGACAACTTTTGAAACTTGGGGACTAAAGCGCAATTTTGCAAATTTGATATGTTTTCATCCGATTTTGATATTTTGCATTTAAAACACATAAAACAACGATTTGTGATATTTTCATCATTTTGATGCATTTTGAGTGTTTTCGGATGTTTTGCGGTTCAGATTGACTAAAATGATGAGTATTTACACACTCATCAATCCCCACACTAAACTATTGCTAGTCCCTAGCAATCTTTTGAAAAAACTTAATGGATTTGAATCTCTTTACCAAAAGCCATTACTTACGAGTAGCCAAATGTTTCGGTTCAAGTAAGAACCATGGTACATCGATAACCATGTGATTTTGAGCAAACCACCGACTTTCAACGGATTTGATTTTGTCTTTACCGAAGTTGTACCCTTCCGGACTAGCCAACTCTTAGATAAATTATCGGTATTATCTTTGGTGAGTGATTACCAATTATGGATTTTCCACGCCTTTACCAAAAGCCATAAACTTGAGGCTAGCCAACTCTTCACTTTTAAGGATATGGTGAGTCGAATACCATACATTTTGGGCAAATTGCAAGTCGTAAGCGGATTTGAGATATCTTTACCAAGAGCCTTTTGCTCTGGATTAGCCAATCCTTTTGTTTATTAGACAAGGCGGATCGATAACCAATTGAGCAAGTGCAAAACACTTACTCCTATGAAAAATTTTGGCCAAAACGGGAATTGGTATAATTATATGATAAAATTCGTGAAATTCCCCACACTTAGAAATGAATATTGCCCTCAATATTCAAAGTACGCGCGTTATGCCGAAACCGAGAACGTAAAAGGAAATATTACGGCCATTATTTAGAAAGAAGATTTTTTTTTTTTTTTTTTTTTTTTTAGACCACCCGCCACAACCCGAAATACATTCTAATCTTGACAAACCAGTTCAAGCGTCTGAGCTACCCCAAGCACCCACCGAGGATTACGAGGACACTTTCTTTGAAGATAGAGCCCGTAATCTAATCGAACAAATTCAAGCCGATGAAAAAGGTCGAGAATTAGAATTGATTACGATGAGCAGCGTTCAAACACCGGTGACTAGCAAGAATGACTTGCCTAATCTTCACGCTTCTCAAGAACCAAAATCGGAGACCATAACGGAAGTGGTGGAAATTGCTAGCTCTAAGAGCACACCACTTGTCCCACCTCCGGATTTTTACGAATGTTCTTCGAGACTTGATAGTCATTCGGATCACCATGTTGGTTTTGTTGATTCTTTGGATAAACCGATTCTCTTCATAACTTTCAAATGCAATCGTTTATTCCTTGTGTCGGTTGTGGTGAGCCTCTCTTTGGTTCACCACATCGTTGGTGTACTTGTGTACAATGTGGTAATGATATTCATAACGGGAGTTGTTTGTTTTGTGGTTCGAGGAATTCATTTGATTATGATCCTAATCGAACTCATTTAACGACTCCTCAAACTTTTCCAATTACCCACCTGGCCGACTTATCTTCATATGACCAACATTCTGCTTTGTGAATCTTGTGGAGGTCCCCACCAAGGATTTGAGTGTCAAACCGGAAACACGTTTGTCTATGAGCAGTTTTCGGTGATGCTCGAACTTTGGTTATGACCAAAATCCATATGATTCACCATTCTGCACTCAACAGTTTCTTGTTGTGAGTCTTGTGGAGGTCCCCATTTCACTCGATTGTCAAATAGGGAACCGGTTCCTTGTAACAATCATGGCTCTTACATGTTTGACAATTTTCAACCTCCACAAAGACCATACGGTTCAAACTCCACCGAGCCGTTATCTCAAAAAATCTCCCAAGATTTTGAAACGACTATGAAAACACTTGATGATATGATTAGTAACTTTAAGAATCAAGTGAGTGGTGAAAGACCATAGGAGAATTGCTGGCAAGAACGAGAAGAAGCGAGAGGCTCGCAAATCTAGGGAAGAATTATTAATCCTAAAGCATGCGGCTCTAAGGCGTTCCCAATTTCTCAAGGCGACTCTATATGGCGATGACGAGGAGAGTTTTATCCTTTTAGAGATAATATTTCTCAACTCCTCGGTCGGTTGATATCCCAGCAGTTGAGATTCCATCTCAAACAACCGCTATCACACCCGAGATTCACACTCACTCTCTTATCATGGGGACGAGCATCTTGACACTTGTTCACGAAAAGGAATTGGACGAATTCATAAAGTCTAGTGTTGAGGACCTTGTCCCAATCCCAAGAGAGTCACAGGAATTCTTGATCATGTGTGTGATATCCTCCTCTCTTGTCTTCCAAACAGATCATGTTGAGATGTTCTCCGATTCGATGATGATGATTCATTATCTTGTGGAGACATCGCTTATGTGGAAGATTTACCTTACGAGCTTGTTAGCTTAGAAGAAGAGAATGATGAAGTTATCGACACTGAAATCAAAGATGAAGCACTTCGCAACATTCTTGAAAGTCGGTCTTCTCATTTCTAAAATCGAGGCTTTCAAAGAGAAACCAATCTCATCTCCTATCCCCATTAAGGGTAGTGACATTCTTTCCGATGATTCTATTCCGAAATGAAAGCCTCTGCTTTGATAATATGGGAGAGAAGATTAGTGGCATTACCACTTCTCATTCTCATAATTCTCTCCTCGATCATGAATCATTTACATTGGAGGAGTTCACCGGTGAACCCACTCATATCAATTCGAATATGATTCATTCACCTTCACGGAGTTCTCGGATGAACTCACTCATATCATATCTCCGCGGAGTATGATAAATTCTACTGATCTAGACACTCCGAGATTTGTCTTGATCACATAAGCTTAAATGATGAGATTCATAATCCCGAAATTATGGATCCTACTATAGATGAAGATGAGATAGTCATGATGTTTATCATGATTTTCTATCTCTTCTTCACCTATCCGTGCTTCTCCCTGTTCTTCACTCCTTCGGAATGAAGACATTATCTTTGATCCCGCATTTCCATATATCATTTTTGAGCCGGTTCTATGTATATCTTATCGGTGTAGAACTTTCACGTGCTTCAAATGTTTGTCCAAACATCACGAATGAAAGTCCGATGGAGATTGTTTCTTCCACTTTGCTTCCCATGAACCAATGAATTGGGTCGAGTCAAGCTAGCGACTGAAATCAAAAACAAGAGACACACCATATGGGTTTTCACCCATATTTCGACTTCTTACCCTTTCTACCACTAAGTGTGGGGTGATGCCCCACATGTTATATATATCTCTTAAAAAAAAAAAAATCTTGCTAAATAATGGCCGTAGTATTTCCCTTTTACGTTCTTTGTTTCGGCATAACCGCGGTACTTTGAATATTGAGGGCAATATTCATTTCTAAGTGTGGGGAATTCTCACGAATTTTATCATATAATTATACCAATTCCCGTTTTGGCCAAATTTTTTTTGTGGAGTAAGTGTTCTACACTTACTCATTTGGTTATCATCCGCCATGTTTGATAAACTAAAGGATTGGCTAATCCAGAGCAAACGGCTCTTGGTAAAGATATCTCAAATCCGTTGACGGCTTGCAATTTGCCCAAAATTGTATGGTATTCATTCACCATATCCTTAAAAGTGAAGAGTTGGCTAGCCCGCAAGTTTATGGCTTGTGGTAAAGGCAATGGAAAATCCATAATTGGTAATCACTCACCAAAGATAATATTGATAATTTATCTAAGAGTTGGCTAGTCCAGAGCAAACGGCTTCGTAAAGACAAATCAAAACCGTTGAAAGTCGGTGGTTTGCTCAAAATCACATGGTTATTGGTGTACCATGGTTCTTACTTGAACTAAAACATTTGGCTACTCGAAGTAATGGCTTTTGGTAAAGAGACTCAAATCCATTAATTTTTCTCAAAAGATTGCTAGGGACTAGCAATAGTTTAGTGTGGGGGATTGATGAGTGTGTAAATACTCATCATTTTTAATCAATCTGAATCGCAAAACGCCTAAAATGCTCGAAATGCATCAAAATACTGAAAATATTCCAAAATTACATTTTATATGTTTCAGATGCAAAATGTTTAAAATCAGATGAAAAATGAGCAAAGTTTGCATAATTGGCAGTTTCAGTCCCTCAACTTTCAAAATTTGTCAAAACTAGTCCCTGAGCCATAATTTCAAAAGAAAAGTCATCAAAGGTCCTTTTAAAATCATAACTTGTCAAATTTAGTCCTTTGGTGAAAAATGTTAAAAGTTTGAGAAAATTACAAGAATGGTCCTTCAAGTTTGAAATTTGGCGAAATGGCCCTGGAAAATTTGAAAATGATGATTTGGTCCTGTACTTTTGAAGCTTGTCAAGATTAGTCCCTTGGAACAAATTTGCGAAATGGCAAGATTGGTCCCTTAACTTTCGATTTTACAAACAAACCTCAGATTAATAAACCCTTTAAAACCTTTTGGCACGCTTAGCATTTTGGACCCCGTCTTTTAACCCATTTGGACCCCTATTATTAACATCGCCTCGGTCAAAACTCTAGTCAAACCAAACAAAAACGCGCCAACACCATTTCTTCCCACTGCCTCGCAACACCCCCGCACACTCAACCTTTCTAACCCCTCCTCACCTTATCCCTTCCTTGTTCCTCCAAACATAACACTCCAAGATGCATTTAATGCACATTCATTCAATCACTTAATCCCCTCAACTGCTTAATATCTATTTCCCGCCAAAATAGATCAATGGCCAAAATTGATCTCAAGCCATCCAATGGCTATCAATAGAAGTGGGAAAAGTTCAAAACAAGTGGGAGAGTTGATTAGCATATAAAAAGAAGAAAGAGGAAGCAAGCGAGGGCAGTAGCTAGTTTTATTTTTCATCTTTAATGTCGTTTTTAATAAACTGTTTTAGTTTAAGTCAAATGTTGTAATTTTAAGTTAAATTGTATTAAAGTAAGTTATTATAGTGTATTAAGACCTTTTCAAGTGTTAATTTCGGTTGTGCTAAAGTTTCATGTTTATGGGTTCTTGTTGAAAATCTCGGTTTCATTCTCTTATTTATAAGCTCTATTGGAATCTTTTAAGTTTAAACAAGCTTATTTCAACTCACTTTAGATTTTGATAAGCTTGTAAGTCGGCTTCAATTAACTTTGCTTCATGGTCAACAAAAGTCAAAAAATGGCCAAGAATGGAAATGGTGATGAAATTGGGTTGATGCGATGTTGGATGGGTTAAAATAGATTAGTAGTATATTGATATTGGGTTGGTTTTAATCTGCACACCAGCTGGGCTCATGTGAGTAAGTCTCCAAGTTTTCAATTTTCAAGTCAAAATTGCAGTTTATGGTTGTATGTGTATCTGTGGCCACAATTGGTTTTTATGTGGTCAATTAGTTGTAACTAGGTAATTTATACTCAGTTTGGTCATTGGTACAAGTTTGATCAGTAGCTAGCCTAGTGTAATTTACATATCAGTTGGATTTAAGGGGTGTTTGGATTGAGCATATAAACTGTATTAGAGGATAGTGCAGTAGTTAGGACTTGGTGTTGTAAGTTTGTATGACTCATATGAACTCACTTGAGTCATTCCCTTGTGCCTGAAAGCTCATTAGTCAAAATTTTCATTATCTGTCTTAATCAGTTGTCTCGTTGGAATTTTTACAAGATCATAAGCTCATTTGTGTGTTAAATCCATAGAGTTAGGTTGCGAGAACTTCACTTCATCACTTTACATCATTTTCAATCCTTAAATCTGGATCAAAACTCAAGATAGTCAACTTTTCGCTTTTGCTTAAAAAGTCAAAGTTGCATAACTTTGTTTTTCACAAAACTTCACGGATGTTTCATGTATTCATCTCGGTTCAATTCAAGTGGTATTCGGATTTAACAACTTTAGGCGGTTAAGTATCCAAAACTTATTTTGCAAAATTTTCAAGAAGCTCCTTAAGTTCCTAATTAGCTTGTCAAGTAGACCTAATGTGCCCTGTTGTGCAACCAGTGTGACAGAAATTGCGAGCTATCCACAAGCTCATAAGAGCTATCCACAAGCTCATAAGAGCTTGTGAGTAGCTCATTTTTGGTTTACAAGTACTTTGCTAGGTCAATTAGAGATTGTAATATTTGGTTCTAGGTTTTTGGCTTATCCAGTAACTTATTTTTAAGCTGCAACCTGGTACCCCTTTAACTGTTTTCTGCCTTAATCTCATTTCACCAAATCTTAGCAACTTGTGATTATGTGGTTTGGGCTTATGAATATTTGTTGCATTTTGGTTCTTATTGCATAATATTGCTTCTGTACACAGTTGGTTCACTTTGGTGCTCATTAGCTTATTCCAAGAGCTTATTGATAAGCCCTTTGCACTTCAGTTTCAAATCCCTCCACATAACCTCATGTTTTTCCATTTTTCCTATCTTCCTAATATTATTTTAGAGTTTTCCTGAAATTTTCAGATTTTTCCAAGTTGGTTTGCTATTTTACGCATTTAAATTAGTTTTAGCACTTTTAAATAGCATTTAATACAAAAATTAAGAAAAGGTTCAAAAAATAAATTTTCATTTTTCTTAAGTTTAGATAAATATAAAAAGACAAAAAAGTATTTTTCTAGATTTTTCTTAGTTAAATTTGTATTTTTAGATAATTTAATTAGTTTTAAATAGTTTAAAATTCCTAGAAAATAGAAAAATAATCAGAAAAATACAAAAATAGTTTTGAAAATTCTAGTTTGTTATTTTAGACTTTTCTAAGTCTTAATTTTATTTTTCTAGCTTTATTTCCTATTTTCTTGTATTATAAGCTATTATTTAATAGTTAAAAATAGTTTTTAATTAATAATAATTAATTAAATAGTTATAAAAATAATTTTATTTTTCTAAAAAGTTTCTTTTATCATTAGGTTTGTAAAAATTTATTTTTCATATTTTTAGGATTTATATTGTATAAGTTTCACTTTTTATTTTGTACGTTTACGTTATTTTTATTTAAGCGTAAGTTTTAAGTTTTAAACGTTCATCAATTTTAAAATAGTGATAGCGTTTATTTAATAGTTTTTATCTTTTAAATTTTCTTTAATTTGCATTTAAGCCGTTGTAATTTGTTGGCTTTTCCTGTAGTTATAATAATCATTCAATCTCCTTTTCCGTTCAAATCTCTCGATCACTATTCGTTTGATAATTCATTGCATAGCTCGCTGGGACATAACGACCCGGGGAAACACTATACTCCCCTGATCTTCATTGAGTTCGTTCCTGAGCCGTTTTAAGCTTGTTACGGTCTGCCATTCACAAGTGGCCGGCTTGTGTGATAAAGCTTGACTGTTCGGGAGCGCATCATATATAGTATGTAATAAACCCAAAGCCTAAGGGCCGAACATGTTAGTTTGTTAGTTAATAACCGAATAGTGGTTATAGTTAGTTAGAAAGTTAGTTAATGGTAGTTATTGGTGAAGGGTCACAATGGTTCATAGAACTGTTAGTGTCTTTTGGTATGTATATATATGGTCAAGTGTGCAGAAGAATTTATAGAACTAAAATTGCAAGTATCAATCAAGTATATTCATATATATTACCTGTGATTTGTTCATCATAGCAAGTTTTATTCCAACAATTGGTATTAGAGCTCGAGGCTAATCGATCAAGGGGAGAACGATTCCAGGGGTTCATAATCGAATCTGAGGAAAGAAAGAAAGGAAAAAGGAATACATGTTCATTCGTCGATTGGAGAAGTAAGAAGATGATCAAAAACAGAATAACAAGTGATCAGAATCGCTGATTGAAAACCCCACAGAGGCGGAGTAAGATCCGATCGATTGAAGGAGATAAAACCTTTCTTTGATAATCATACCAGTCGATCAAAAGGAAGAAACGCACGAAGGAAATCGGACTTAGGCCAGAGAAAAGACCAGAGGTTAACCAGAGAAACATAACCGGAGAAGACAAACGGTTTATTGAAGCCATCGATTGACCCAAATCGAGAAAGCATCGATCGAAGAAGGAAGCGGATTTGATTACCCAACGACCGGATCGATAAACCAAACCGTAAAGCGAAAGGAGAAAGAATGGAAGAAGGAGATTTTTCTTTTACGTGTGTTTGTTGTACCACTTATTCACGGTCGACAAAAAAGGAGAAACAAAGCAGGGTCCTCTTGGTCAGATAGAAGTAAGATTAGTCAATTTTTACTTTGTTTTTATTTCCTTTTAGTTAGTTAATATTTCTTTAAAGGATTTAAAAAAAAACCATTAGTAACTAAGAACTGATATTAAATCGATCAAGGTTAATCAAAAACTTGAAAGATAGTAAGAATAAAGTTTTGATATTTTTCAATTTAGGGAGACAAAAATAAGTTATTTTGAATTAGAAAAATACAAAACTAGTAAGAAGTAAGAAACCGAACCATTGTGGTTCACATAGTAAGAAGAAGAAACCTATCGCTTTTAAGGAATCTAGTGTTTAACGAAACCTCGGTGTTTCAAGTAAGTAAGAAAACTCTAGTGTTTCCAAAGTAAGTAAGTAAAGAAAATGTTTAGTGTTTCAAAGTAAGTAAGTAAGTAAGTAAGTAAGTAAGTGAAACTTTAACGTTTCAAGGTAAGTAAGAAAACCGTAGTGTTTCACCCGTAAGAGAAAGCAATGAGTTTTTCGACCAAGAAGAAGAAACAATAGTGTTTCGACCAAGAAGAGAAACCTTGGTGTTTCAAAGCAAGTAAGAAAGTACGCAAGTAAGAAAGCATGGTAGAAGGTGACAAGCATGATAACGCATCAAGTAGAGCATCGGTTCGAGAACAAGGAAATATAGCACTTCAATGTCCAAACCGAACGAATCAAACTACACCACATGGGCAATTATGATGGAAACAATCTTAACGGCCTATGGACTCGGGAAGCGCTTGAAGATACGTAAAAGTAGATGAAAGAAAGATGCATACAACAAAAGCAATGATCCTCACAACATTGTCGGAAGATATTCTAATGCAAGTTGCAAGACGAGAGTCAGTGAAGGAAGTATGGTAATCAATTAATGTACGTTATATTGGAGCAGACGAGTTCGAAAGCACGTCTACAAACTTTAAGAAGCAAATTGGAGACCTTAAAATGAAAACCAACGAAACCGTGAATGACTTTCAAGGGAAAATTGGGAAGCATAAGAGGCAAGTGTAAAGTCTTGGTTATAATCTTAAAGACAAAGTACTAGTAAGAGAGTTGTTAAACTCGGGCCCAAAGAAGTTTCTACCAATTGTGGCATCCATCAAGCAATATTCGGAAGTTGATGAAATGTCATTTGAAGAAGCAATGGGAAGAATAATAACTTATGAAGAACGCCTCAAGAGTCAAGATGAACCGCAAGAAGTTTAAGATTACCAAAGCAAACTTCTAATGGCAAGTTCAAGTAATCAAGGCCGTGGTAGAGGTTGAGGAAGAAACTTTAGTAAAGAAGAAAGAGGACGTGGAAGAGGTACAAGTCGAGAACAAAACAAGAAAGAAATGAGATGATATGAATGTGGTGAATTTGGTCACTTTGCATACGAATGCACCAAATGGAAGGATAAAGACAAGAAGCAAGAAGCACAACTCATTTACCAAAGCGACGAAGAACCTACATTCTTTGTGAAGACACGCCAAGAAATAAAGGATGTCTTGATTTTGTCATTAGAGGAATATTGGAAGTTAATGGCAAAATCGATAACTCGTTAGTGTATAGTATGTAATAAACCCAAAGCCTAAGGGCCGAACATGTTAGTTTGTTAGTTAATAATCGAATAGAAGTTATAGTTAGTTAGAAAGTTAGTTAATGCTAGTTCTTGGTGAAGGGTCACAATGGTTCATAGAACTCATTAGTGTCTTTTCGGTATGTATATATATGGTCAAGTGTGCAGTAAGAATGTATAGAACGAAAATTGCAAGTATCAATCAAGTATATTCATATATATTACACGTGATTTGTTTATCATAGCAAGTTTTATTCCAACACTCATTAGTATTTTCTCCTCCACCGAGATGTGGGACAAACAAATAACAAAGTATAAAGTGACCATCAATCCATTTACGCTCACTTAGTGGAGATGGTTATATTTGAATCATGTCCGATCAACTCACTCCTCATGCGCACCCCAAACGAATTGTCTCGACCCGGTGGAAAGTGCACGAGAGCCTTCCGTGTGTTTGTGTGTCGTGAGGTGGTCATGCGGGAAGAGTGACCACTCGGCCACTCCACATGGTCGATACTCATGACTTAAATTCATGTTGTATAGAATGCCATGAATATTCTTAAAAGGAAGGAAAGGATTTCGCCCCAAGGTTATTGTGCTAGTTGGAGCGTACATTTGACGCTCATAATCAAGTTGTCTTTCTTACTTTGTGTTCTATAAGTATGTTTAACGAACCCCAGGGGTGGGGTCCACAACACAATAGTTGTATACTTTTGATGATTATACGAGTGAAATACTTTGTTAATGAACCCCGAGGGGGTTCAACGACCTAGTTTGTGTATAAACGAAGATAGAAGAAGTGTAGAAGAGCTTGAAGGAATGAGCTAGAATTTAAAGCCATCCGAGCAAACCACGATACGTGTACCATCAAGGGTAGCAGACAAGAAAGACTTAACGGTCATTAAGTCTCCATTTGAAAGGTACCGCCAAGCACCCCAACCACCAAGATACTACGTTGACCAAAGATGATCGAGAAGTACCGGCTAATGATCATCTGGATGAAGATGAAGAACATTTTATTGGAGTCTGCTTACAAGAAAAACAAACAAAACATATCTCATATGATGTATGTTTCTGTGAGGAATGCCTTAATGAAGCAAGAAGCTTGGAAGACGAACCATTGAATCAAACAAGAAGCTCTAATAAGCCTAAACGATCAAAACATAGGTGGTCGACTCTTGGTGAGCCATCTCGAAAATGGGATTACTATGTCAAATATGATGCTCCAAAGACCAACAACCCCAATTGAAGAAATTGCGAGAATCGGGTGGGAGATGAATTTCGACGATGAAATTACCCGGGAAGAGTGGCAATTATGGACGAATCGAGATGATTGGGATGACGATGAAAGAAGTGGCGGAAAGATCCTTGTCCCACGAGAAGAATTTTCAAAAATCGACAAGACTTTCTTGATGAATATACGCCGATGGGATGACAAACTCGCCACACAAAAATCGGAGACCGAATGGGAAAACCCATTCGCGTAAGCATGGTGAGGACCATACAATTCTTCATCTTTCCAAAGAAGATAACGACAGTCTGCCGTACCCAAAGTTCCCGAACTTTAAACAAATGGCAAGACAAATTACCGACAAACATGAGGAACGTGCTTTTCTAGCGCAAATGATGCAGAGTGCGGTGCAAGCTATCAACCATCAAATGATGCAATATTAGGACTAGTTGTCTACCCTCCAAAGACGACAAAACCCACGACCAACTTATAGACGGACTACGGTTTGGTTATCCTTAGGAAGGAGTAATGTTTTAATGGAGGATATGGTGAATACCATAACTCACGATGGACTCGCCACCAAAGATGGACAGAATCAGGTGTGATGCTTGTTCTACCAGTAGATCCAGGCTTATGGTCAGACGTAATAGCAAGATGGGAGTCTATTACAATCAATAGACTCAACAGTCAAACATGGACTGACAATAAAGCAAAGTTAACCTTTGTGGATAATCTTTTTGGAGAAAGTGAAAAATTAATGTGGCAACAATGGCGAACGCATGATACGGAAGTGTATCGCCTTGAAGCAATTCTTGATGAACCACAAAATATAACATCACAAGTAAGGCAACTAATATTGTTGGAAGATCCGTATTGAGGCTCGGTGATGAACAAGATAGAGCCTCAGAGACTTAAACAGATAACTTGTGAAGAAACCAAGAACTTGTGGTCATTCTTGGAAGATTTCAGACGATTAGCGATAAAATCGTGGAAATTGTATTTCCCTCAACAATGAAAAGCTTTTGCTAAACTCCCACCTTCTTTGTCCAAGAAAGTAGAGAATCGTTTAAAGCCAAGCACCCTGGTCTTAGTGCAGGAGTCTTGCCAGCAATCAAATTCACTCATACTTTTATTTCAGAAATGTGCAAAGATGCGGCACTTGCCAAAGAACTTAGAGACTTATCTCTTTGTTCAGCTATACCAATTACTGGTTACTACAAAAATAACAGGAAGAAGTATGGAATGAGAAAATCAAGAACATACAAAGGAAAGCCACATGGTTCTCATGTAAAGCCATTCAAGAGAAAGTATAAGGATGACAGAGGACGAGTCAAGCGAGGGCAGTAGCTAGTTTTATTTTTCATCTTTAATGTCGTTTTTTAATAAACTGTTTTAGTTTAAGTCAAATGTTGTAATTTTAAGTTAAATTGTATTAAAGTAAGTTATTATAGTGTATTAAGACCTTTTTCAAGTGTTAATTTCAGTTGTGCTAAAGTTTCATGTTTATGGGTTCTTGTTGAAAATCTCGGTTTCATTCTCTTATTTATAAGCTCTATTGGAATCTTTTAAGTTTAAACAAGCTTATTTCAGCTCACTTTAGATTTTGATAAGCTTGTAAGTCAGTTTCAATTAACTTTGCTTCATGGTCAACAAAAGTCAAAAAAATGGCCAAGAATGGAAATGGTGATGAAATTGGGTTGATGCAGTGTTGGATGGGTTAAAATAGATTAGTAGTATATTGATATTGGGTTGGTTTTAATCTGCACACCAGCTGGGCTCATGTGAGTAAGTCTCCAAGTTTTCAATTTTCAAGTCAAAA
The DNA here is from genome assembly GCA_022545495.1 of Chrysanthemum lavandulifolium. Taxonomy (NCBI): domain Eukaryota; kingdom Viridiplantae; phylum Streptophyta; class Magnoliopsida; order Asterales; family Asteraceae; genus Chrysanthemum; species Chrysanthemum lavandulifolium. The sequence goes on from CM040238.1 coordinate 281,805,686, forward strand.
TTGCAGTTTATGGTTGTATGTGTATCTGTGGCCACAATTGGTTTTTATGTGGTCAATTAGTTGTAACTAGGTAATTTATACTCAGTTTGGTCATTGGTACAAGTTTGATCAGTAGCTAGCCTAGTGTAATTTACATATCAGTTGGATTTAAGGGGTGTTTGGATTGAGCATATAAAGCGTATTAGAGGATAGTGCGATAGTTAGGACTTGGTGTTGTAAGTTTGTATGACTCATATGAACTCACTTGAGTCATTCCCTTGTGCTCGAAAGCTCATTAGTCAAAATTTTCATTATCCGTCTTAATCGGTTGTCTGTTGGAATTTTTACAAGATCATAAGCTCATTTTGTGTGTTAAATCCATAGAGTTAGGTTGCGATAACTTCACTTCATCACTTTACATCATTTTCAATCCTTAAACGGATCAAAACTCAAGATAGTCAACTTTTCGAGTTTGCTTAAAAAGTCAAAGTTGCATAAACTGCTTTTTCACAAAACTTCACGGATGTTTCATGTATTCATCTCGGTTCAATTCAAGTGGTATTCGGATTTAACAACTTTAATGGTTAAGTGTCCAAAACTTATTTTTGCAAAATTTTCAAGAAGCTCCTTAAGTTCCTAATTAGCTTGTCAAGTAGACCTAATGTGCCACATGACTTTGTGCAACCATGTGACAGAAATTGCAGAGCTATCCACAAGCTCATAAGAGCTTGTGAGTAGCTCATTTTGGTTTACAAGTACTTTGCTAGGTCAATTAGAGATTGTAATATTTGGTTCTAGGTTTTTGGCTTATCCAGTAACTTATTTTTAAGTCGCAACTGGTACCCTTTAACTGCTTTTACGCCATAATCTCATTTCACCAAATCTTAGCAACTTGTGATTACGTGGTTTGGGCTTATGAATATTTGTTGCATTTTGGTTCTTATTGCATAATATTGCTTACATACGAGTTGGTTCACTTTGGTGCTCATTAGCTTATTCAAGAAGCTTATTGATAAGCCCTTTGCACTTGGTTTCAAATCCCTCCACATAACCTCATGTTTTTCCATTTTCCTATCTTCCTAATATTATTTTAGAGTTTTCCTGAAATTTTCAGATTTTTCCAAGTTGGTTTGCTATTTTTACGCATTTAAATTAGTTTTAGCACTTTTTAAATAGCATTTAATACAAAAATTAAGAAAAGGTTCAAAAAATAAATTTTCATTTTCTTAAGTTTAGATAAATATAAAAGACAAAAAGTATTTTTCTAGATTTTCTTAGTTAAATTTGTATTTTTAGATAATTTAATTAGTTTTAAATAGTTTAAAATTCTAGAAAATAGAAAATAATCGAGAAAAATACAAAATAGTTTTGAAAATTCTAGTTTGTTATTTTAGACTTTCTAAGTCTTAATTTTATTTTTCTAGCTTTATTTCCTATTTTCTTGTATTATAAGCTATTATTTAATAGTTAAAATAGTTTTAATTAATAATAATTAATTAAATAGTTATAAAAATAATTTTATTTTCTAAAAGTTTCTTTTATCATTAGGTTTGTAAAATTTATTTTCATATTTTTAGGATTTATATTGTATAAGTTTCACTTTTTATTTTTGACGTTTACGTTATTTTTATTTAGCGTAAGTTTTAAGTTTTAAACGTTCATCAATTTTAAAATAGTGATAGCGTTTATTTAATAGTTTTTATCTTTTAAATTTTCTTTAATTTGCATTTAAGCCGTTGTAATTTGTTGGCTTTTCACGAGTTATAATAATCATTCAATCTCCTTTTCCGTTCAAATCTCTCGATCACTATTCGTTTGATAATTCATTGCATAGCTCATTGGGACATAACGACCGGGAAACACTATACTCCCCGATCTTCATTGAGTTCGTTCTGAGCCGTTTTAAGCTTGTTACGGTCTCGCCATTCACAAGTGGCGGCTTGTGTGATAAAGCTTGATCGTGGGAGCGCATCATATATAGTATGTAATAAACCCAAAGCCTAAGGGCGAACATGTTAGTTTGTTAGTTAATAACCGAATAGTGGTTATAGTTAGTTAGAAAGTTAGTTAATGGTAGTTATTGGTGAAGGGTCACAATGGTTCATAGAACCTGTTAGTGTCTTTTTGGTATGTATATATATGGTCAAGTGTCTGTAAGAATTTATAGAACTAAAATTGCAAGTATCAATCAAGTATATTCATATATATTACCTGTGATTTGTTCATCATAGCAAGTTTTATTCCAACAATTGGTATTAGAGCTCGAGGCTAATCGATCGAGGGAGAAACGATTCCGGGGGTTCATAATCGAATCGAGGAAAGAAAGAAAGGAAAAGGAATACATGTTCATTCGTCGATTGGAGAAGTAAGAAGATGATCAAAAGCGAGAATAACAAGTGATCGAGAATCGTGATTGAAAACCCCAGCAGGCGGAGTAAGATCCGATCGATTGAAGGAGATAAAACCTTTCTTTGATAATCATACCGGTCGATCAAAAGGAAGAAAGCATACGAAGGAAATCGGACTTAGGCGGAGAAAAGACCGAGGTTAACCGAGAAACATAACCGAGAAGACAAACGGTTTATTGAAGCCATCGATTGAACCAAATCGAGAAAGCATCGATCGAAGAAGAAGCGAATTTGATTACCCAACGACGGACCGATAAACCAAACCGAAGCGAAGGAGAAAGAATGGAAGAAGGAGATTTTCTTTTACGTGTGTTTGTTGTACCACTTATTCACGGTCGACAAAAAGGAGAAACAAAGGTGGTCCTCTTGGTCGGATAGAAGTAAGATTAGTCAATTTTTACTTTGTTTTATTTCCTTTTAGTTAGTTAATATTTCTTTAAAGGTTTAAAAAAACCATTAGTAACTAAGGCGATATTAAATCGATCAAGGTTAATCAAAACTTGAAAGATAGTAAGAATAAAGTTTTGATATTTTTCAATTTAGGGAGACAAAATAAGTTATTTTGAATTAGAAAATACAAAACTAGTAAGAAGTAAGAAACCGAACCATTGTGGTTCACATAGTAAGTAAGAAGAAACCTATCGTTTTAAGGAATCTAGTGTTTAACGAAACCTCGGTGTTTCAAGTAAGTAAGAAAACTCTAGTGTTTCCAAAGTAAGTAAGTAAAGAAAATGTTTAGTGTTTCAAAGTAAGTAAGTAAGTAAGTAAGTAAGTAAGTAAGTGAAACTTTAACGTTTCAAGGTAAGTAGAGAAAACCGTAGTGTTTCACCCGTAAGAGAAAGCAGTGGTTTTCGACCGAAGAGAAACAATAGTGTTTCGACCGAGAAGAGAAACCTTGGTGTTTCAAAGCAAGTAAGAAAGTACGCAAGTAAGAAAGCATGGTAGAAGGTGACAAGCATGATAACGCATCAAGTAGAGCATCAGTTCGAGAACAAGGAAATATAGCACTTCAATGTCCAAAACTGAACGAATCAAACTACACCACATGGGCAATTATGATGGAAACAATCTTAACGGCCTATGGACTCTGGGAAACGCTTGAAGATACAGAAAAAGTAGATGAAAGAAAGATGCATACAACAAAAGCAATGATCCTCACAACATTGTCGGAAGATATTCTAATGCAAGTTGCACAGTACGAGGCTGTGAAGGAAGTATGGTAATCAATTAATGTACGTTATATTGGAGCAGACAGAGTTCAGAAAGCACGTCTACAAACTTTAAGAAGCGGAATTGGAGACCTTAAAATGAAAACCAACGAAACCGTGAATGACTTTGCGGAAAATTGGGAAGCATAAGAGGCAAGTGTAAAGTCTTGGTTATAATCTTAAAGACAAAGTACTAGTAAGAGAGTTGTTAAACTCGGTTCCAAAGAAGTTTCTACCAATTGTGGCATCCATCAAGCAATATTGGAAGTTGATGAAATGTCATTTGAAGAAGCAATGGGAAGAATAATAACTTATGAAGAACGCCTCAAGAGTCAAGATGAACCGAAGAAGTTTAAGATTACCAAAGCAAACTTCTAATGGCAAGTTCAAGTAATCAAGGTCGTGGTAGAGGTTGAGGAAGAAACTTTAGTAAAGAAGAAAGAGGGCGTGGAAGAGGTACAAGTCGAGAACAAAACAAGAAAGAAATGAGATGATATGAATGTGGTGAATTTGGTCACTTTGCATACGAATGCACCAAATGGAAGGATAAAGACAAGAAGCAAGAAGCACAACTCATTTACCAAAGCGACGAAGAACCTACATTGATGTGAAGACACGTCAAGAAATAAAGGATGTACTGATTTTGTCATTAGAGGGAATATTGGAAGTTAATGGCAAAATCAGATAACTCATAGTGTATAGTATGTAATAAACCCAAAGCCTAAGGGCCGAACATGTTAGTTTGTTAGTTAATAAGCGAATAGAAGTTATAGTTAGTTAGAAAGTTAGTTAATGCTAGTTCTTGGTGAAGGGTCACAATGGTTCATAGAACTGTTAGTGTCTTTTCGGTATGTATATATATGGTCAAGTGTCTCGTAAGAATGTATAGAACGAAAATTGCAAGTATCAATCAAGTATATTCATATATATTACACGTGATTTGTTTATCATAGCAAGTTTTATTCCAACACTCATTAGTATTTTCTCCTCCACCAGTAGATGTGGGACAAACAAATAACAAAGTATAAAGTGACCATCAATCCATTTACAGTTCACTTAGTGGAGATGGTTATATTTGAATCATGTCCGATCAACTCACTCTCATGCGCACCCCAAACGAATTGTCTCGACCGATGGAAAGTGCCCGAGAGCCTTCCGTGTGTGTTTGTGTGTCGTGAGGTGGTCATGCGGAAAGAGTGACCACTCGGCCACTCCACATGGTCGATACTCATGACTTAAATTCATGTTGTATAGAATGCCATGAATATTCTTAAAAGGAAGGAAAGGATTTCGCCCCAAGGTTATTGTGCTAGTTGGAGCGTACATTTGGCGCTCATAATCAAGTTGTCTTTCTTACACGTGTTCTATAAGTATGTTTAACGAACCCAGGGGTGGGGGTCCACAACACAATAGTTGTATACTTTTGATGATTATCTGAGTGAAATACTTTGTTAATGAACCCAGGGGGGTTCACCGACCTAGTTTGTGTATAAACTGAAGATAGAAGAAGTGTAGAAGAGCTTGAAGGAATGAGCTAGAATTTAAAGCCATCTGAGCAAACCACAGTACGTGTACCATCAAGGGTAGCAGTACAAGAAAGACTTAACAGGTCATTAAGTCTCCAATTTGAAAGGCACCGCCAAGCACCCCAACCACCAAGATACTCTGTTGACCAGCATGATCGAGAAGTACTGGCTAATGATCATCTGGATGAAGATGAAGAACATTTTATTGGAGTCTGCTTACAAGAAAAACAAACAAAACATATCTCATATGATGTATGTTTCTGTGAGGAATGCCTTAATGAAGCAAGAAGCTTGGAAGGCGAACCATTGAATCAAACAAGAAGCTCTAATAAGCCTAAGCGATCAAAACATAGGTGGTCGACTCTTGGTGAGCCATCTAGAAAATGGGATTACTATGTCAAATATGATGCTCCAAGACCAACAACCCCAATTGAAGAAATTAAAAGAAGCGGGCGGGAGATGAATTCTCGACGATGAAATTACCCGGGAAGAGTGGCAATTATGGACGAATCGATGATTGGGATGACGATGAAAGAAGTGGCGGAAAGATCCTTGTCCTACGAGAAGAATTTTCAAAAAATCGACAAGACTTTCTTGATGAATATACGCCGATGGGATGACAAACTCGCCACACAAAATCGAGACCGAATGGGAAAACCCATTCGCGGCGAAGCATGGTGAGGACCATACAATTCTTCATCTTTCCAAAGAAGATAACGACGGTCTGCCGTACCCAAAGTTCCTAAACTTTAAACAAATGGCGCACAAATTAAACAAACATGAGGAGCGTGCTTTTCTAGCGACAAATGATGCGAGTCCGGTGCAAGCTATCAACCATCAAATGATGCAATATTAGGACTAATTGTCTACCCTCCAAGACGACAAAACCCACACCAACTTATAGACCGGACTACGGTTTGGTTATCCTTAAGGAAGGAGTAATGTTTTAATGGAGGATATGGTGAATACCATAACTCGCGATGGACTCGCCACCGGCATGGGATGAATCGGTGTGATGCTTGTTCTACCAAAGAGATCCGAGCTTATGGTCGGACGTAATAGCAAGATGGGAGTCTATTACAATCAATAGACTCAACGATCAAACATGGATGACAATAAAGCAAAGTTAACCTTTGTGGATAATCTTTTGGAGAAAGTGAAAAATTAATGTGGCAACAATGGCGAGCGCATACCGGGAAGTGTATGCCGCCTTGAAGCAATTGTTGATGAACCACAAAATATAACATCACAAGTAAGGCAACTAATATTGTTGAAGATCGTATTGAGGCTCAATTGATGAACAAGATAGAGCCTACAGAGACTTAAACAGGATAACTTGTGAAGAAACCAAGAACTTGTGGTCATTCTTGGAAGATTTCAGACAGTTAGCGATAAAATCAGGGAAATTGTATTTCCCCTCAACAACAGAAAAGCTTTTTGCTAAACTCCCACCTTCTTTGTCCAAGAAAGTAGAGGAATCGTTTAAAGCCAAGCACCCTGGTCTTAGTGCAGGAGTCTTGCCGGCAATCAAATTCACTCATACTTTTATTTCAGAAATGTGCAAAGATGCGGCACTTGCCAAAGAACTTAGAGACTTATCTCTTTGTTCAGCTATACCAATTACTGGTTACTACAAAAATAACAGGAAGAAGTATGGAATGAGAAAATCAAGAACATACAAAGGAAAGCCACATGGTTCTCATGTAAAGCCATTCAAGAGAAAGTATAAGGATGACAGAGGACGAGTCAAGAAGTGCAAATGCTTTATTTGTGGAAAGGAAGGGCATTTTGCAAAGGATTGCAAAAGCAAGCAAGGAAACATTGCGAGATCAGCCGTCTATCAAGAGTTGGATCTTGATGACAACTGGGATATCGTCTCAACAGACTTTGACGACACCAATGTCTATAGCATATTTGAAGGAGAAGGTGATACTCATCAAAGTATCAGTGTCATGGTCCAAGATACCCCATTTGAAGAAGCAGCTTTCACAATAACACATGAAGATAATGAAAGCAACAGCGAAGATGACCAACCTAGTCATTTTGCTTTTATGTTCCATCCAGACCACCAACAAAATAGCGAGACATGGTTCAATCAGAGGATCGTGGAAATTTGAGAATTTACACTCATCAGTTATATAATTCCAGATTGCACCAGTGGCTAAAATTATATCAGTGAGTAATTTCACATCTTTAGTCATGTTATGCATTCACAATTTTGATAATGACTAATATGTTGGTAAATCAACAATCTTCAAAGTTGCTACTCAAATTTGAATAGTTCGTAAATGCACAGCTATCTAAAGAATCAAAGCCTTCGCTAAAATAGCTGAGATGGAATAATGTCTTGAATAATTGGTAGTTCGAGTAAATTATAATTGTCTGAAGAGTAGTTGGCAAAGTATTGGTAAATGAAAATTCAACTTTTCACTATTGAAACTGGTCTTATAATACTGTAACTTTGTTATCGAAATGTGTTAATAATTTGATTAAAATGCCGATTAATGTTAAATCATAAATAATTGCAATTTGGCTTCATATTTATTGGCAGATTATATTAAATTTGGTTAATCAATGACTGACGTCAAAACGCTCTAAAATCTAAAACTGTTAAAATTATATGCCATTGTGATGTCTAAATTTCAATCATGAATGGTCAATTTTATAATCGTACAAAACTTCAAATTTGAACTGCACACCTCAACTTCAAAATTTGTCAAACTAATCCATTAATCAATCATATCATGTTTAAAATCATAAACTTGAAACCTTAACATAATTTGAATGTTAAATTTAGCGTAAATTATGTATCAAATATCAGCAGAAAGCTAAGTCATTGCTACCTATAATGCTGGCAAAATTTTATCACATCTTGTTAAATGATAATTTACAATTTATAAACACTTTAATTAACTTATTGATAATTTACCCCATTTAATTATTAAGAATTTGGTAATTAAGCTGTTCAATTACAAACCATAACTTTAATAATTGCCAAACCTTTTAACTCCTTGGCCATACTTTAACCCTTAAACCCTTATTCACTCTAACTAGTCATTATCAAATGCAATTTAACTTGCTAATATCTTATTTAATATTGCAAACTAATATGTTTGATCTCAAATTAGATTCAATCAAGTAGCCATGGATGAAGAATCAATCCCATGGACCGCATTCTTAGTACCGGAGGACTTTATGAATGGCTAGTTATGCCATTTGGATTGAAGAATTCCCAAGGTGTTCCAAAGAAAGATGGATAAATGCTTCAAAGGAACAGAGTCATTCATTGCGTGATATATTGATGATATAACGTTTTCTCAAACAACGAAAAGAGCATGCAAAGCACTTGGAAAAGATGCTAAAATTTGTGAAGATAATGGCGTAGTCCTATCTCCAACAAAGATGAAGATAGTAGTTCCAACAATAGACTTTCGGGAGCAACATAGGAGAAGGAACCATAAAGTTACAACCACATATCATAAAGAATATTGTGAACTTCAATGAAGAAGAATTAAAGACGGAAGAAGGGTTGAGGTCATTCTTAGGAATCCTCAATTATGCTAGCACTTTTATCCCAAAACTAGGGATACCCTAAGACCGTTGTATGAAAAGACGAATGCTCATGGAGACAAAGATTGAAGCCTTCCGATTATGAACTAATCGGAAAGATCAAAACACAAGTTCAAAATCTCCTGCACGGAGATACCACGAGAATGCTTACATCATCCCGGAAATGATGGATGTATGGAAGGATGGGAGGAATTGTTAAATGGAAGAATAACAAGGAAAGTCCAAGGAATGCAGAAAGAATATGTGCATGCAAGTGGCAAATTTTCAACAACTCAATCGACAATCGATGAAATCAATGCCCTGTATCAACACTCGAAAAAGTTAAAATCTACTACCATGATAAACAAGAAATAACTCGAGGATGATTGTCAAGCCATTATTAGCTTTTATAATAAAGCTAATAAAGAACAAATCTTCAAGGGATCTCAAGAAGACATATATACCATCAACGTGTCCGATAATATTTTGCACGGGAGGTGAGAAAGCACCTTTGTAGGTGTATGAGAAGTTGCCTTTAAAGGCTACAAACGTAATGCTTCGATACATTCATATGATTGTAACGTTGTTGTCAACGAAGACAATCAAGCACAATTTCAAGACGAGCAACCTGTATTCGAGTAACTTACAATGCATCTTAGCTCTGCCCCTAGTGACAACAGTTAAAGTATTATAGTTGATAACTATCGAAATGATTTTAATAATAATCGGTATATAGTTTATAAATAGAATAAATTACACCGTTTGTCCTTGTGGTTTGCGTTGATCATGGCAGCCTCGTCCTGACCAAAAAGTTGCGCCTCGTCCTTAGGTGGCAAACGTTATGCGCCATTAGTCCCTTGACCAAAAACGTTAAGTTTGACTGTTAAAATCCCTCATGTGACTTGCACATGAGGGTAAAATGTCATTTCATCTACCTTGTATACCATCACACTCACATTTTACACCCTTTCACTCTCTCACTAACAAACACCAAAATGGGACAAATTTGGGTTAGCTTAAAGAAGACGTTCTACATAAACTGATTAAGATGACCAGAAATATATCCATATATGATTTACAAAACAAAAAAAAGAAGATTGTTTTAACAGATGGAAAACCCCAAAAGCAATATACAACCTCATTTTTTAAGCAAATTATACAACACAACATAGAAACCCCATAATCTCATACTCCTAAAAGACATGGGCTTCATTTTCTTTTAAACATTACTTAAAATAATTCATCTAAAAGTTCTATCGACCTCGAACCTCGAGACTCATCATCTTTTGAAGATCATGTTGTTGGTGGTGGTGGTGCATTCTAGATGACCCATTTGATAAACGATTCAAAGCTTGTTGGTTCAACACACCAATATGACCATCTTGTGACAACTCAAGTTCCAACCCTAAGATGTCATTGATTATGGTTATTATTACTATGATTACCTAAAATCGAGGAAAAGCTCATCCGACCCATATTTGAGCCAGTAAGTCAAACCCCGAGTATAAACGGAGATGGACCAGATGACGACGAAGAATGGAACCCAAACCTCAAACAGATATATCATTTACCTACAAAAATAAAAACAAAACCACTCAAAACTCAGATCTTGGGCGCGTGGTTGGGGTCCACAGTATGTCACGTCAAAAGAATCACGGGGTCACGATCTACGATGGGGTAGGTGGTGTAAATTCCCGCGACGCTGGCCGGCTTCCGTGGTCGAAATAGTCGCCACGGCAGGTCTGAGGAGATGGGAGAGGTGTTTGTGTTTGTTAGTGAGAGAGTGAAAGGGTGTAAAATGTGAGTGTGATGGTATATAAGTGTAGATGAAATGACATTTTACCCTCGTGCAAGTCACATGAGGGAGTTTAACGGTCAAACTTAACGCTTTTTGGTCAAAGGACTAATGGCGATAACGTTTGCCACTTAAGGACTAAAGCGCAACTTTTTGGTCAAAGGACTAAAGGTCATGGTCAACGCAAACCACAAGGACGAACGGTGTAATTTACTCTTATAAATATCATGCTTTATAACAAGCGGCAAAGGCTCACACTTAATCACCGCTATAAAACACGACATCTAAAACCATAGAAGATTCGACTTTAGAAGCTTAGTTTAAGAAAAATAATAAGGTAGATAACATGCTCGTGAGCGACCTGTACTTTATAGCATCTCCTTCTAGCAGTTTGCTCTCCAGCAGTGGATGTGGGACAAACATTTATACTCTTTCTTTTTTCCTGCTAAGTTGTTCTTTTGAGAGATACTAGTATTAGTACAGTATGTTACTAAAGTTCTATTGGGACAAACTATGTATAAACAAATGTTGTACAATTAAATATCAAACAACATCGATATGATGCTTGAGAACAAATCATTTGATTTTGAAGTCCGTCCTTGTGATCGCAAGTCTGGCAGTTGGGTCGAAAAGTTATTTGCATACGTGTTCAACTTGTCGAAAGTCGAAACCTCTCCGTGGGCTGACTTGCAAGTCAATGATCTTGGCAATATGATTACTTTGGGGTTGAGTCTTAATCTTAATGGCGAGGTGTTTCTTTATAAGCCTAAAGAATGGTGTACCTCATTCTAAGATTGCTAATTGAAAGATTATATTGAGAATGCCCAAAAATCAAGATTACATCTTATTCGTTTATGCGTCTGAACTCATATTTTCTTGGATTGTATCAAAAAACAAAGTGGCGTTCGCCTTTAAAAGGAGGTTCACATTCGCAAGGAAACATCTAAACTATGAATCTTGAAGAAAAGTCAAGTGTTTTGTGATTTTTTCACATCTTTCTTGTACATATTGCAAACCAGAGTCTCCATATAAAGATGGTTATGTATCATGAAACTTATACGACACGACCCTCACCTGCTCTAATCTAAGTATCAAACATTTTATTCGAGCACCACACTACACTACCTACTATAAATATTTTATGGCATTCCACCTGACCTGTTCCTGTTTTGACATTCTTATTTTTATGTTCCAATCTAACCTCACATTCTTAGTAATTACAGAACAAACACAAAGACTGTTCTTAAATATGTTAATTCCTAGAAAGTAGACATGTTTGGATATAACTGCACCATGTAGAAAGAGCGATCACATTTATTTATTTTATTCTTTCTCACCTCTAACTTTATTCTACAAGTTTGGATATGCTTCTCTCATACTGGGGAAAAAATAAAGAGTTAATTTTGCCATAAGTCGCCATAAAAGTATATTTTACTTTTGTTGTTGTTACTGAATTCAGTTTGTTTTTTTATTTTTGTTACAATAGGTTGGAAAGAGTACTTTTCAGTAATTCTTAGCTTTTACATCCAAAATGATGAGGTCAAATTGGACCGGTCGGGTAATGGTCAAAATGCATTAGTTTTAAAAGTGTGGTTAAAACAAGTTGGGCCAATCTGCAAACACATATCTGAACTTTTTTAAGTACATAATATACTAAAAGTAAATGCAATTATGTATATTTGAATAAACTTCGGATGTCTTTCAAATTATTTGACTCATTCGATTATAGTCTACTTAACCATTTGACCCGTTAGAGATAAGACATAACCTACAACGAGCCATTTACAATTGAATGTTTGTAAGGAGTATATCAAGTAATTTTTTATGTGATTAGGATGAAATCACTTGTACATCAGATTTCTTAAAGCTGCGGATAAAATGGGTGTGGATGCATCTTGCAGTCTCGTGATAGAATATCTCTATAAGTGAAATTATGGTCTTTACACTTTTGTTAAGTTCCTGTTTATATCTTGTTTCTAGATCTTAATAATTTTATAATTTTATCAAGTTTGCATTTCATAATATTATAGGTAAAACATTCTACTCCAACAATGCGACGTTCTCTATTTTGAGTTTTACAAAAATGGAAACTTTTCCATTGTTGCAAATTATTTTGGGTAAAAGGGCTTCACCCTTGCAAAATATATTTGTTGCATTTACCATTTGCCTTTGTAGGAATCACTTCATGATATTAGTTGGACCGATAGTGAATATGGTTATTACAAAGTTTGTGAAGACTTGTGGATATAAATTTTCCATTGACCCCAAGTCACAAGGACTTCAAGCCATTATTTGAACCCATCTTTACACTTAGTATTTCAATACTAATAAAATGGTGAATCACCGGTCTTTGTTAATCCTTCTCGTTTAAATCTATATTTTGTTTCAAACATAAATACTTGTTTGTGTGCTCCAAATATCACGGCAGCTTGCTCTAAGCAAGAGCGATTAGCTCTACTCAAGTTCGAACAAAGGTTCACGATGCCACTAATTATATGTCATCATGGGTTGGCTATGATCACTGCTGGTGGGAAAGAGTCCATTGCGACAAAGTAACTGAAAGTTGAAAGCCTTCATCTCGTGAGGGAAGAAGACATTAGTGATGAATGGTTAGTTGGTAACGAGGTGAGCTCTTCTTTACGACACTTGAGGAATCTAAAATCTTGGACTTGAGTGGTAATGATTTTGAGGAAGCCGGATCCCCAATTCATTGGATCCTTCAAACGCCTAAGTTACCTCAATCTCGCTGGAAAATTTAGTGCACTTGTGGGATTAGTTCACACCTTGCAATGGGTTAGAGGTACGGAGTGTACACCCATAAGGTCCATGAACTCCCCGACTCTTATAGTGGTTTGTAAGTGAAAGAACCGGTGAAAGTACCGCTTGGTGAAAGTATCGCTAGTGGAAAGTACCGCTTGTGGTTTCCATCGATAAGCGATGTTTCCACAAGTGGTGTATCCACCGATAGTGCTATGAAAGCATTGATAGCAAGAGCCATCGATAGTCAGACTTACACCGCAAGTGAAAGTACCGCTAGTGGAAAGTATCGCTTATGGAAAGTACGCTAAATGGCGCTACAACTTCTTTATGACCACGCTTAATTGGTCATGTAACCACTAACGGCTATAATGGGATAATTATGAGGCTATTAATGGGCGATTAATACTCATAATTCCATTGAATAGCTCAAGAGTAACCACCTATATATAGGAGGTCCGATCATGCATGAAAGACACACGTAAAACGTAAACACTTACTAGTGAAAGGGTTATAGAATTGTGCCTAATTCTCTAACGCATTTGGTCTTATCCCAAGTAGATATTCGTGATACCCGTGCATTAGGGTCGAATAGTTTACTTTGGAAAGTGATCACACGATTCCAAGTGATATCCGTAACCACCTAGTGGTATTGCTACCGTCATTGATTGTCTTAACCTGCTCGGGAGCTAACCCCAACAATCAAAGTAAACTATTTAGTGACAATCAATGGCAATCTGCCGCAATGAACACATGGCTTCAAACTTTGCCAAGCTTGATAAGTTTGAAGGGGTGGATTTAGGAGGTGGCGAAGAAGATGCACTTTTGCTATCTAGCATGAGTGTGGTGTATGTGCCGACAACACCTATCCTCGATGATGGGGATGATGCTACTGTGGAGCGGATCGTAAGGAGAAGCAAGTGGGAGAATGATGACTACATATGCGAGGTCTTATTCTCAATGGTATGTCCGATTCTCTGTTTGATATTTATCGAACTTTGAATCTTCCAAAGAACTGTGGGACTCCTGGATGCCAAATATATGGTCGAGGATGCATCAGTAAGAAGTTTCTTGTTAGTAATTTCAATAATTACAAAATGACCGATTCAAGACCATCATGGAACAATACAATGAACTTCTTGGAATACTTGGAAGGTTTACACAACACAATATGCACATGGATGAGGCTATTTCGTCTCTTGTGTTATTGATAAACTCCTCCTTCTTGGAAAGATTTCAAGCATACCTTGAAACATAAGAAGGAGGAGTTAACTCGTTGAGTTGGGCGGTCATCTGCGCATTGAGGAATCTCTCAAGGTGCGGGATAATGACAAGCCAAAGAGTGGCAATGCTTCCGACCATCTGTTGTCAATATGGTGGAGCATAACAACTCCACCGTACAATGACAACAAAGGCAAACGCAAGTATCATGATAACACAGGGCGTATCCTAACAAGAAGGCAACACCTACTTGTTGGAAATGTGGCAAGACCGGTCACATTAAAGCGGACCGCAAGGGTGTTAAAATTGGTGGTAAAGCCAATGGATCGTGCACTAATGGTTCGGGAGTGGTGGTTCACCAACTCATCGAAAGGTCGAATATGTTTAATAAGTCTTTTCGATTTATTATGTTACATATGTATCTGAATCTTTTATGTGCGGATGATGATGTTGCGTGGTGGGTTGACTCGTGCAACAGTTCATGTGCAAAGATAGAAGCTGGTTCAAGACTTATGAGTCACCGAATGATGGTTCTATTCTTCACATGGGAAATGAGTCAAATTTGGTGCATGGTCGTGGTTGTGTAGATCTTAGGTTTAGTTCAGAAAGATTGTAACTTTGTTTAATGTTATTCATGTTCCCGATATAAGGAAGAACTTGGTTTCAAGTAGTGTTTTGAATAATCATGGATATAAACAAGTTATTGAATCGATAAATTTGTTCTTTCTAAGAATGGTGTATTTATTGGTTTTGGTTATTTATGTAATCAAATGTTCGAGCTTAATATTACAACCCATGTTGTTATTTCGCTTTTGTGACCTCATATGAACAGACCGATTCTAACCTTTGGCATGCTAGACTTGGTCATGTTCACTATAAAAGGATGCAAGATATGTCTAGGGATGGTTTAACCGCTTTTGACATGGACACCGAAAAGTGTAAACTTGCATGTTGACCAAGATAACCAAGAAACCCTTTCGTGGTGTTAGTCGTGAGACTAAGATCTTGGAGCTTATTCACAAGTGACACGTGTGATTTGCATGCCACTCCTTCTTTGGGAAATAAGAAGTACTTTGTGACTTTTATTGATGATGCTTCTAGATTTTGTTATGTCTATCTATTACATACCAAGGATGAAGCATTAGATAAATTCAAAGTGTTTAAAAGCAGTTGAATTACAACTTGGGTCTTTGATCAAAAGATTAAGGATCGATAGGGAGGTGAGTACATGGATACCAAGATTTTCATCATTGGTATTATCCATGAAAGTATCGCTCCCTATACTCCTCAAAGAAATGGTATTTCGAAAGGAAAAAACAGGTCAAGGAGATGGTTAATTCCATGTTGTCCTATTCGTGATCGAGTCAAGGGTTCTGGGGTGAAGCTATGTTAATGACTTGCTATTTATTAAATAGGGTTCCAAATAAAAGGAACAAGGTTACCCCTTATGAACTCGGACTAAAAGGAAACCCAACCCTGAACTATCTCAAGGTTTGGGGTTGTAGGGTCATTGTAAGACTCCACGATCCAAAGCAAAAGACTTTGGGTGAAAGAGGCATTGATCGCATCTTTGTTGGATATGCCGAGCATTCCAAGGCTTTTAGGTTCTATGTTATTGAACCTAATGAACATGTTTCGCTTAACTCAATAATTGAATCAAGGATGCGACTTTGATGAGAATAGATTCTCATCGGGCCCCTAGACCAAGTCGAGGATTCCTAATGGAACTCATGACATCGGTATATCGAGGTCCTCGATGATGAACCATCGCTGGTCCTCGATGAGGTTGTGGTTCAAAGAATCGAACACCGTGCTCGTGAAGAGCAAAAGGATCGGGACTCAAAGTCATTTGGACTCGAGTTTCAACTATACTTAGTCAAGGTACTAGGATGAGGTCTCGCATCAATACTCCTATTGCTTCATTGTTGAGGATGACCCCAAAACATTTGAAGAAGCAATGAAGTCCCGTGACATTGCTTTCGGAAAGAAGCAATCAATGATGAGATGGATTCCATCATGGGCAACAACACTTGGTGTTGGTTGATCTACTCCGTTGCAAACCCGGTTGCAAATGGATTTTCAAAAGGAAAATGAAGGTAGATGGAACTATTGAAAAGTTCAAGGCTAGACTAGTCATTCGAGCTTTAAACAAAAGTCGAATAGACTATTTTGATACTTATGCCCCTGGTCAGACGAGACCATAAGACCGCCGATTGCTATGGCATCTATTCACAATCGGTTATTCATCGATGGATGTGAAATGCTTTCTTGAATGGTGAATTGGAAGAGAGGTTTATATGAACCAACCTCGTGGCTTCATCATGCCCGGCAATGAAAACAAGGTGTGTAAACCGATTAAGTCTCTTTATGGACTAAAGCAGCACCTAAGCAATGGCATCAAAAGTTTGATGAAGTGGTTTTGTCTAGTGGTTATGTTCTTAACCGTCGACAAATGTATATAGCAAATTTGATGAATCGGTAAAGGAGTCATCATTTGTCTATATGTTGATGACATGTTGATCTTTGGCACCGACCAAAATCAGTTGACCCGACAAAGGAATTTTTGTCATCAAGGTTCTCCATGAAAGACATGGGGAGGTCGATGTTATCCTTGGTATAAGGATTAAACATGAAAGTAATAGAATTTCTATCTCTCGCCTCATTATATTGAGAAAGCAATCGAGGAAATTCAATTACTTTGATTGTACTCGATGAGTACACCTATGGATACTGTGAGAAGTCGATGCCTAATCATGGCAAGGATGTATCTCAACTTGAGTATTCTAGGTAATTGGTCGCTCGATGTATGCCATGACTTGTACAAGACCCGATATTGGTTTTGCAGGGAAAATTGAGCAGGTATACTAGTAATCCTAGTGCTCATCAACGGGCAAGCGCTCAAAGGGCATCAGTATTTGAAGAGAACTATGGATTATAGTCTCTCATATCGTTACCCATCGTTGTTGGAAGGTTACACCGATGCAAGTTGGATCAAGAACATCAAGACAATTGTCTACCAAATCGGGTATTCCTACTGGTGGAGGTGCAATTTTGGGCATCCAAGAAGCAAACTTGCATCACCAGCTCAACAATGGAATCAATTTGTGGCCTTAGCAATTACCGGTAAAGAAGTCGAATGGTTGAAAAACTTGCTTTCGAGATTCCATTGTGGCCTAAACCTATAGCACCTATTTCTATCCGTGTGATAGTGCGACTACATTGGCTAAGGCTTATAGCCGATGTACAATGGTAAGTCTAGACACTTAGGTGTCGTGCATAGCATGATTCGTGAGCTTATCATGAATGGGTGGTATCTATAGAGTTTGTGAGATCTCAATGAACTTAGCCGATCACTTGACGAAGGGTCCGCTAGAGACTTGGTTATAAAGTCCGCTAAAGGGATGGGTTTAAGTCCAACATAGTCATCGAATGTTAGGACACCCAACTCCTCCTAAGGAAACTTGGGAGCCGAGTTCAATGTGGAAAGTCGAACATCTGCCGGACCGGAGCACATGTTTTATTTACATCCCAAGGTTGTGCTTAACCTCACGAAAGGAGGATGAAGTCTTTACTTAATGGTTATATTTTCTTTGAAAAGTGCTTAGCAGAGCATGACTAAAGAGGAACCACCTATGTAAATGTTGAAGTTTTGCCGCCTGTGAAGCTTTGGACTTTAGCTTTACAACATTTATGAATTGGATATGGACACATGGCTTGTATAGTGTCGGAGTTGTTAAGTGTTTGAAAACTTGTGTGTATTTTATCTTCGTGTATTCAAATGGGTTGAAGGGTTCAATTTTAGAACACCCGATTCTCGAATATTTGAACGTGTAATTTACTAAGATGGAAATTCAATCCTCCGACATTTTCGTTTATGCACATGTTTTGATTGATGTTTATTTTTCATGCAAAGGAAGTGAACTAAATTTGGGAGGATTGTTGGAAAATTTAGTGCACTTGTGGGATTAGTTCACACCTTGCAATGGGTTAGGAGGTACGGAGTGTACACCCATAAGGTCCATGAACCCCGACTTTATAGTGGTTTGTAAGTGAAAGAACCGTGAAAGTACCGCTTGGTGAAGTATCGCTAGTGGAAAGTATCGCTTGTGGTTTCCACCGATAAGCGATGTTTCCATCAAGTGGTGTATCCATCGATAGTGCTATGAAAGCATCGATAGCGGTGTTTCCATCGATAATCGACTTACATCGCAAGTGAAAGTACCGCTAGTGGAAAGTATCGCTTATGGAAAGTCTTGCTAAATGGCGCATAACTTCTTTATGACCACGTTTAATTGGTCATGTAACCACTAACGGCTATAATGGGGATAATTATGAGGCTATTAATGGGCCGACATACTCATAATTCCATTGAATAGCTCAAGAGTAACCACCTATATATAGGAGGTCCGATCATGCATGAAAGACACACGTAAAACGTAAACACTTACTAGTGAAAGGGTTATAGAATTGTGCCTAATTCTCTAAGCGCATTTGGTCTTATCCCAAGTAGATATTCGTGATACCTGCATTAGGGTCGAATAGTTTACTTTGGAAAGTGATCACACGATTCAAGTGATATCCGGTAACCACCTAGTGGTATTGCTACCGTCATTGATTGTCTTAACCTCGCTCGGGAGCTAACCCCAACAATCTCTCCTATGCCAATTTTTCCGGTATTATTCCTCCTCATATTGGAAATCTTTCAAATTTAAAAGTTCTTGATCTCACGTCAAGCATATGCTACAACACGCCGATGTCGATGATATGTCATGGATGTTCGGCCTTTCATTACTCAAGTATCTTGACTTGAGTAATCTAAATCTTAGTAAGGCTCAAACCGTGACATGGTGTTTTACATGATGCCTTCCTTAGTAAACTTAAGTTTGTCAGGATGTGGGCTATTTAATGCTGATCTTGGTACTCTTAGTAATTCGAGTACAACACTTGCCAACATTAAGCATCTAGATCTTGGCTACAATAATTTCAAAGGTCAATTTCAGGATTTTTTCGAACATGACATCCCTAGAATTCCTGGACCTTTCATACTTCAATTTTAGTCTTTCATGGAATTCTACAAACTTTCT